>JAHRBU010000026.1:0-330620 GCA_019677095.1 Aureobasidium sp. SLJ-2021a
AAGAGTTGTTAAACGGAAGGGGCTTTCTCGACCGAAGTCGATAGGCCCGGGATCACCTGCGTGGGAAGGGTCGTTAGACCTCAACCCGCGCCGGACAATCCCATCCAGTTTTCCCACCTGAATTCCCTAGGGTGACGGTCCGCCGTAGGATTGCATTAACTAGAAAGTGAGCTATCTTGCCGTAGTGGTTTACTTAAATGCCTTGGACGATGCTAACATGCTAAGGCACTAGTACCTGCTTTCTTTGATACTAGCTTATGCTATTGTAGGCACATAGCTTAAGATCAATGAATTACTTCCTCTCTATCTACCTAATATGTATAATATCCTTTCCTATCAACCGGACTACATTCTAGTACTATAGCACCTATGCTACGTCCTTCACCTGCCCATTAGCTTCGTATGCCATTGTAAGCTTGTGCTGCGAGGCTAGTCGGCTAGCATGGTCTTCCGCTAGCACTCGCTCCTCAGTCGCAACCACGTGCTCTAGCAACTGCAATGCTTCCTTCATCTGCCCGTTAGCTCTATATGCCGCGGCAAGCTCGTGCTGCGAGGCTAGTCGGTCGGGATGGTCTTCCGCTAGCACTCGCTCCTCAGTCGCAACCACGTGCTCTAGCAACTGCAATGCTTCCTTCATCTGCCCGTTAGCTCTAGATGCCGCGGCAAGCTCGTGCTGCGAGGCCAGTCGGTTGGGATGGCATTCTGAGAGATCCTTTCTTAGGTCAAGTGACTCTTTGAGCCAGCCTACCGCGTCTCGGATTCGTCCGTCCAGTTGCAAGCAGTGGCCGACCTGGAGACATAGCCTCCCTCGAACATCGACGATTTCACCCGGCTTGACCTCCCTGAGCCGAGCAGCGTGCGGGATGTACTCTCTCCAGATCTCTCGGTTTGCGTGCTCGTCTGACGGGAAGATGTTGGAGAGATGCTCTAGCGCCCTCCTCTGCGTCTCTACCGTTAGGCCCTTCCGGTCAACCCAGACTCGCGCTGCCACGTGCACCAGCCGATGCATATCGTATGTCCAACCATCTTTTCTTGTAGTAATGAACGAGTATGACCAGAGTGTGCCGATCGCAGTTGTCATTCGTGATTCGGGCTGTATTGCAGGTAGGATGGAACGCGGGATCGCCTTCCAGTCTATGCACGACATGTACTGCAACAGGCCGGCCGCATGCTCATCCCGCCGGAGTATCTGGTCGAAAGACACAAGCCATGTCTTGGCCACGGCATTCACTGCGTGCCTATACCGTGTACGGTCACGCATCTCCTCGCTCATGATGTAGACCAAGTTCACCTCTGTGTCTATCAAAAGCCCAAGATACTCCGTGATAGAAACCGAGTTGATATTGATGTAAGCAGCTGCCTGGGTGATCGCCAAGGGAAGGCAGTCCAGCTCGACGAGGAGGTTGTCAATGACTCCTTCTTCGTCAAAGAGGTCGTTTCGCGTCAGCATCTTCTTGAATAGACCGGATGCCGTCACAAGATTCAGCTTCTCCACCTCCACGATACTGTTACCTGTAAGAGCATGGGCCGTTTTCTTGTCTCGTGTCGTGAACAACGTCAATCCCGTCTCGCTCTCAGGCAGGTAATCGAGGATACCCTTGTTGCCATCGGATCCCTCCAGAACCTCTATGTCGTCTGCATTGTCCACGACCAGCATCCACTTGCCCGCTCTCTCTGCTCCCAGGTACCGCTGTACTAGCTCTTTCACATCTTTCTTGCCATCTTCTGCATCGAATATTCCAAGCACGCTCGCAACTTCTCTACACGCCTGCTCAAACGTTTCGAAGCTCTGAGCATGTATCCAGAAAACAGAGACATCCGTATGCTTGTTCCAGACCGAGTACGCAAATTGGAGGGCAACCTGTGTCTTGCCAACGCCTCCCAGCCCAACGACCGCGGTCTTTTGACAATCTGGCTTTGCGAAGAGCTTTTGTTCAAGCGCAAACATCTCATCTGTTCGACCGAGGAAATTGTTGTTTCGTGGAAAGGGCAAGTACCTCTTAGGCTTGAACGACTGGCCTGCAAGGCTGTCAGTGTCAAGAGACTCAGACTGCGGCTGGCCGACAGAATCATGAAGAAATCTCACGTGCACAAAGATTGCAGATGTGAGCAATCTTTGATACGGTCCTGAACTACTTACTGACTTGTATCGCGCCTCCGAAATAATCAGATCGAGCCCGTGACTGGAGCGCCTGTGGAGCTTCCACTGCCATTTTCTTGAGCTTCTCTACCATCGACATGTACCTCGCGTCTAGCGAATGCTCGAATCTGACCAAGCCTCTGTGATCAGTGTCGCTAGGCAGATGGTCGATGTCGCGAACGACTTTCCCGATCCGTTCGGCAGACGCCTTGGTAACCATGAGCTCCCTTGCCCCGTCAGTGGTGAACCGGCCATCGCCCGAGTCCTGTCCCATGTTAGTCTGGATGATCGTACGAAAGCTGCCTGAGATTACGGCTAGCCACACTTACCACCACCGTCGGACTGGTCTTGGTTTCGCAGTATGAGACAATCTCGAATGGCAAAGTCCGTTGTCCGTCAAGATACGAGAAATTTTCTGTCAGTGAGGTCAAGAACTGCGAGGCTTCGCCGTCGGGTCTGACCAAGAGGTCTCTAACGGAATTCTCGTTAGGCCGATCCTTCACTATGGTTTCGAGCTGGTTGTGCTTCAATCCCAAGTTGGGTACGCCCATGAACACGAGCCCGTACGTTACAGTGGTCACTTCGAGCAGCTCTCTGTGCTTCGCCGCAGTTCCTTTGCTCGACCGGACCAACGCCTCTTTCAGCACGACACCACCGAGGCTGTGGCAGAAGAAAATTATTGGTCGTTGCTGTGTCTTCGTATGCTGGCGGAGGGTAACCAGTCCATCTAACAGCGTGCGCGCGAGCTCTTTGATACCTTGGTTGCTGTCACTCGCTACAACCCTGGTGTCGTACCCATAGGTGATGATCCGCGCGCGTGGGATGTCCTTAGGTGCAAAGTCTCGTAGCCAGACAGATGTTCCGTTAGCGGAGCGAAAGGATCCCAGGGCGTGCCCGCCCAGCCGGGTGACTGCGATGATGTCCACGTTCGCATCCTCCGAATCGCACAGAGGTGTGAAGCCGATGAAGTCCTTGTCTACGCGCCAGCGAGAATTGTGCGGTCTCGGTTGCTCGTGGCTCGTGAGCGTTGCGCACAGCATCCCTTTGACGTCTGCGGCTAGGCTGAAACCCTGACCCTCCGATATCGCTAGCTCTTTCACTTGTTCTTGCAACCACCCTGTGGCAGCATCTCTTTCGTCAGTCCGAATGTTTTTGATACGCCAGAATGCTGGTGTGGGAGAGAGTGAAAATGGAGGTGTTGGTGATGTCATGTTAAGTATGTTGGGAGGAACGAGTCGGCGGCGTCCTTTCGATATCAAAGACGATGCTAGGCACACGTAGATGTCAAATATCGTGTCTGTAGCACAGCGACATCGTGGCTCGAGATGTACCAGATAATGTGCTGCACTCAGCCGCCGAAGCCCGAGATGATTCCAAGATGGTTCGAGGGAGGGGGGCCACCAGATGCGCCACGGCTTGTCAGCATCACGTACGCGACACAGCCCAGTGGCTGTGTGCATGCATGAGGAACATGAAACATAGTGCATCAGGGCCGACATCACCTTCTGCTTGCAATTTCTCACAGCCCATGTCTGCGACGAGTGTCATGGAGAGCGGCCGGTATGTGACCAAAGCCGCCTGCAAGGTCACCCTAACACCGCCTTTTGCACCTGACTGTCAACTCGTGGCGAACACAACCACGCCTGGCAATCTTCTCTATCAGCAGGACCGGCTACAGAAAACACTTCAAGATAAAGTACTAGATTCGATGCACAAACAGCTGTGGTACGCTGGCAGGAAGGGCAACATCAGCCCGTTACACCACCAAAAGGTGATTCGCAGAGACATCATACTCACCGAAAGAGCACGACTCCACCTCGTCTGGTTCGACAAGACCGTATATGTCAAGCGTTTGGATGATGAACTCCTGGACTGGGGGTACTTCTCGACAGTCGTGTGTGGTGACGAAACAGTCTATCAAGCGGCATCCGGTTTTCTGCTCTCTTACGCACGTCTGGTCGAATATCCCTCCGACCTCGAGATTGCAAAGACCCATGGACTTGTCAACAAGAATATTGACTGGGAAAAGTGGCAGGCCTTCCGAACCAGTGTGCTGCACCACCTCGCTGACCGTGACATCCACGACCGCTACGAGTACGGGGAACTCCGCCTCGGCCGACTCAATCAGATATACCGCATCAAGTTTCTGGGACTGTCATACTTCAACATCCATCGTGATTACTCGAGCTACTTTGGCGACAACTACATGACACTTGTCGCACTGTTTGCGCTGGTATCCGTCGCCCTTTCGGCAATGCAAGTCATGACCAGCGTCGAAAGTGTGCCGGCAGCAGTAAATGTCACGTCATACCGGTTCGCGATCGCGACGCTGATTGCGCTCGTTGGAAGCTGTGCTGGTTTGCTCGTATTATACGTTGCACTTTACGTGTGGAACTGGTTGTTGATCTTTGTCAGACGTGGTTCAAGACAGAGGCGACTTTAAGGAAGGTGCTTCTTCCAGTGTCTACTGCATGGATCATGATTGCTGGAAAGACAATCTACAAGATGTGCTTTTATGATCAAGAGGCAAGCCAGAATCTTCATGGCAAGAGAGTCTATAACAAGCCCAGATGGGAGCTTTGGGAAGAACAGTTTCGGTTTTTCGAGAACAGACATGAGTTTGATGAGGAATGCCGCGGGTATGTGACCCGAGCTCTGGTGAAGATGGTAGACGTTGAGAAGGGGTTTGGGGGTTCATCGATGCCATAAGTTGACAGATGGAATGAACTATAATACATTAAGTCAAGTTCCTACTTGGCAAACTATCTTTTCATCTTAGAACAGGGTTGGTGGAGAAGTCAAGTGAGAATTTTTGGTTCGATATTTTGGTTTATAACAAATGCTAAATAAACACAGCGAGCTAACAGGTTTTTGTAACCAAAGAACAATCAAAACAAGACCATTTTACAAACACAAGTCCACACCTGGCACCTGTGGAGTTTCAAGTTAGCGAACCAACAACAGTCTGACACGCATCAATGTGGCCGGGATTTCTGCAAGTCTTGCAAGTCAAGGAACCGCATTCAGCACAAGTGACAAACCTTGTCAACGAAGAAGGCGGCGGGCTAAGACAGTCGCTGTTTGCGCAATACAGAGTCTCACCAGCGCAACCCCATTCGGCAGCACGTCTCTTGACCAATCTGATCGTATCTTCAGTTAGAGCGTGTTTGACAAAGCGAAAGGGAATCTGGTCGACATTGCAGCAGTGAATGGGCCAGAGTACAGGATTGTTGCAGCAAGAGGTAACGTACGTGTTGAGACAATCAGCGCAGTAGCGGCACGAACGGCATGGAAGGGCGACAAGGCGAAGCTTGTGTTGGTGGCAGCGATGGCAGATTGGGAGCATCGGCATAAGGACGAAGTAATAGAGGATGATGAGAACATCAGCGAGAAGAATCGAGGGACCGAGAATACGCTCGCAGAGCGATAGAGTAGTTGCATCAGACATTTTGGTGTTTCGTAGAAATGTCGAGTCTGGAGGTTTTGAGTTGATGTGCAATCGTTGGGCCCGTGAGTGCAGCTGTGTATGTTCTACGAATATGAATGTGTCCGCAGTGTTTGGATACTATATACCTTCTGTAGCAGTGGGTCTCGAAGCAATGTTTGTTGTGAGCCCGAGTCGAGACAAAGGTATTGTCACCGTAAAGTCGTCGAGAGAAAGAAGAGTCCGAAGGCTCCAAAGAACTGACAAAGCTGCTTTCGTGCCATTGTAGTCCGATCTTCAAAGAACTTTGTTCAAAGAACTTGTTGACCGATGTGTCTTTGCAAGAGGCGAAGTGATCAATCCCGCAGGTGGAAGAAAGTCACTACTGACGATACTGTGCTTACTCTGATCGCCTCGGCGAACATGCTCGTGCTTTTGTTAGCGAACTTCTAGCCGTGCCCGGGGCAGATGACTGTCCTATCTTCTCTGCGACCATCTTGACGGAGGGCGTGATCTTCCTGGAGCAGTAATGACCGCCTGCACCGAAGCATGTTTGTCCACTCTGGATTCTGTTCTCCTCGTTGGCTCAACGAACATTATCCAAGATGTTAGCCGTGTCACAAAGTCTTTATCGTGTCTTGTTCTGTGGACCTACTCACATCCTCCCAGTGTAAGCCACGAGTCTAGGTCTCATTGCTCCGTTGTATGTTTGCTATATCAAAGTCTCCTGATAAATGTTGTTGTACGGGAAGAATTAATTTATGCTTTGGTATCTTTAACACGTCAAACTCAAACTCTCCTGGAACCTTTCTACGACTCTACCATATCTTCCTCGGCCACATGCTGGAGGTAGGAACCGAGGAGCTTGATACCCTCAATGTAGTTGCGCTTGTCGAGCTTCTCGTTGATGCTGTGGGCGGCATCTGTGCTGGAACCCATGGGCAAGAGGAGGACGTTCTTGCCGGTGGCTTGCTCAAAGGTAAGAGTGACAGGGATGCTGCCACCCTCACGGGTAAGGTCAGGCTGGACCTTGAAGACCGACTCAACGGCCTTGGCGGCAGCGGTGAAGTTCCAGTGCTTGGGCGAGGCGACCCACCACTTGCCAGAGTGCTGCTCGACAACCTTGCAGGTGTTCTTTGAGTTGAGAGTCTTGAAGACCTTGTTGACGTGGGCCTCGACGAGTCTGTTGACCTCGGGGATTTCCATGTTGGGCACGGTGCGGATGGAGAACTTTCCGATGACCTTGGCAGGGATGACGGTCTTTGCGCCGGGAGCGGAGAAGGCGCCCTCGATACCGTGCAGCGACAGAGAGGGGAATCTCCAGCGGGCCATCAAGGTGCTCTCCTTGTCGTCGAAGATGGTCGTCTTGCTGCCGAGCGACTCGTGCAGGTTGTCCATGGTGAAGGCAATACCCTCGTACAGCTTCTTCTCTTCGTCGGTAACAGGGGCAACCAGCTCCTTGATTCCATCGATCTGGATCTTGCCGTTGGTGTCGACCAAGCTTCCCATGACGCGGACGAGGTCGGTCATGGGCTCCTGGGCGGTACCACCGAAGACGCCACTGTGGAGATCCTGGCCAGGACCGCTGATCTCAATGCTGTAGTAACTGCAGCCTCTGAGACCGTAGGTGAGGCAGGGCTTCTCGGTACCGAGCCAGTAGTTGTCGCTGATGCAGACGGCATCGGTATCCTTGAAGAACTTCTTTGCCTCGGCGTTGATAAAGTCGTCGAGACCCTCGCTTCCGTACTCTTCCATACCCTCGAAGCACATGAGGAGGTTGACGGGGAAGTCGATGTTTGCCTTTTGGTGGGCCTCGATGGCGTTAAGCCAGCCGAGAACGGGACCCTTGTCGTCGGTGGAACCACGTCCGAACATGCGGCCCTTGTCGTCGATGGTGAGCTCGAAGGGCTCGGTGGCCCAGCCGTCCTCCTTGGCGGCGGGCTGGACGTCGTAGTGACCGTAGACGAGGATGGTCTTCTTCTTGGGGTCTTCACCGTAGCGGGCGATGATGACGGGAGGGAGCTCGAGGTACTCCTTGTGGGGCTGGGGACCGAGAGGGCGGGCTTCGACGTGGGCACCGAGAGCCTTCAACTCGGACTCGAGGAACTTGCCCATCTGTAGAGTTGCTCCGGTCAGCATTCGCGACAGCAGTGAGGGCCATGTACAGCACGTCGACGTACGCGGACGACCTCGGGTCTTCTGTCATCCTCGGAAGAGACAGAGGGGATGGCGACAGCCTTTCTCAGTCTCTCGATGAAGTGGTCTTGGAGCTCGTCGACCTTGGAGAAGTATGCATCGAGTTGGGGAGCCATGTTGGGCGACGGGTGTTGTGTATGGATATAAAGTCCTAAGTTAGGGGAGAACAGCTGGTAGAGAAAGGAAAATCTCTCGTGATACCGTAATGGAAACTGCCCAAGGAAGGGCAGGCGCGATACGAAACGGACAGGGCACCAGAGCTTTGGCCCCCACCCGACTCAGGCCTCCCCACCTTCCTGTTTCGGATGACATGAGGCCGCCGCGCCCTCTCAAGCTTCGCGCGCACAATTTATGCCGACCATGTTGCCGCAATTGTGCGACTCGGATCGTACGCAGAAGGCTGCACAAATCCCACGTTTGGAACATCTGCGGGGTTTCCGGAACCTTGGCATTACCGACATCACGTCTGTCTTTACTTTCACCAATGTGCCCTCATTTCCTTTGCAGTAGCACGAAGAACAGGGATCGGAAGATTGTGGCGTGTCACGCACTCTCGTAACCAAACATACGAGGTGAGGTTTTGACAAAAGATGCCGCTCCAGGTAAGCCTGCCGTGTCGGCGTCCGGATGTGTCAATTTACATTCCTCATGTCACGCTATGCCACGTTCCTCACTTCACTTCACTTCACCACAACAATTGCCGCATCTTGAGAGATTGCGAAAGAACCAAAGCGGCAAAAGAAAAAAAAAAAAAACGCCCGTTTGTCATGCATTCTTCGCAGCTATCAAACAGAAAAGAAAACGGATCATGTACAGGAAAGAAACGAAGGAGTCCCTTCTCATGCATCGTGTGGCCCTTTGAACACCATCGCCCTGGCCGTTTCCATCATGGCAAGATCAGCGGCCGACTCTGTAGGTGGCCCACATGTTGGCCATCCTCTTAGCCTGGCCGCTGGTGAAACCAGTGTAGCACGAGTCGTCCGAGTAGTCCATGTAGTTGCGGATGGGGTCGACGCCGGCGCTCGAGGGGCAGCTGTCCTTGGGGGGCTTGGAAGGGCAGCCGTCGGTGCTGGTGCTCTGCATGGGCGTGTCGCTGACGAAATCGCCGTTGCCGGTGCAGCTGTAGCCTTCAAAGGTGTGTAGGAGGCCCATCCAGTGGCCGACCTCGTGGACGGCCGTCATGCCGAGGTTGAAGCCGTAGATGTTGCCCTTGGGCATGGTGTTGGCCTGAATCATGCAACCGTCGCTGATGTAGGTGCTAGGGTCAGGGGTGCCGGGGCCGATGTCCGAGGGCAGACTGCACGTGCCGAGGATGCTGCCGACCGGGTCGGTCATGAAGTAGACGTTGAGAGTGCGGTAGGTGCCAGTGCGGAGAGCCTTCTTCATGGCAGTGGCGTCAGAGCCGGCGCCGACAGCCCAGGCGTCGTTTGTGGTGAAGGTTGTGGCGATGCGGTTGAACTGGACATTGCTGGCTGCGTAGGCCTTGTTCAGCGCAGCGAACTGGTCATCGGCCATCTGCTGGGTGATGGCGCCAGCCTTTGCGGCCGTCATGACGATGTGGAAAGCAACATCAACAACGATAGGGCCGGCGGCAGCACCACGCACTGCAAGGCCGTCCATCTGAGTGCCACTGTGTGCCTTGAAGACGCCCTGGTGCATGAGGCGCACAGTCTTGTTAAAGTGCTCGCTGGCGCGGCTAATGTCAACACCGCATTCGAAATGCTTGTAGACAGTGCTGTTGGCGGGTTTGGCGCTGGCCGAGACCAGGAGGCCGGCGAGTCCGACCAAGATGCAAGACAGGTGCATGTTGTTTGTTTTGATGGGTGTGGAAACGAAGGATGGAGGATGTGCTATGTGCAATGCAACGATGACGGCCGAAGAGAAGAGATATGTACAATGACCTCGTCCGTCCAAAAGATTCACAATGAGAATCAACTCTTGTGAGGATAAAAGACCCAGATACTGGGGACGAGGGATCTATTTATGCGGCTGATTGCAGCAATGATCGGCACAAAGTGAACGACCCGCCTTTGCCAGTGAAGGTCTCTGGTTTTCCTTGTGAAGCACTCGTCTTTGCTTGTGAAGTCGGGCACGAACAGCGAGAAGTTGACGTTTGCGGCTGGAGCCAAGTCCAGGCTCTAGTAACAAAGGACACATTGAGCAAGACGAAGCGATACCACCATCGGACTTCGAACTGCTACAATGAATTACGCGCCACTCTCACGGCAGTAAAGCGGGCGAGTTCTGGGATGGAGTATGAGTACATCTTTCTATAGGGTCAGGAAGCAGCGGCGGCTAACAACTTTGTTGATTTGGCCGTATAGGGACTGTTGGGGCAAAGTGTACGCGTCAGGCGCCTGTTACTCCACGAGCAATTCTCATTGAGAAATATGTCGTGTGTGTGAGCCTTTGTCAAGCAGGATCGAACACGACCGTTGACCAAACCAAGCACGTCTGGACAGCATTGGGAGTGGAAGAGAGGGCAAAGAGGTAGAAAAATGCATGATATTTGGTTCGTTACATAGGAAAAGTTTCAATCTATAGACAGCGGTTCCTAACCTTGGAAAATCTCAACGACAGTCAGCATCTTCTCTTTGCAACAAACAGCCCCACCACTCAGCTACCAGGGAAGGTTGAAGAATCCCTTGCGACTTGTGGTAGAGCTGGTTGCAGAAGATGCAGTTGTCGTACCACTGTTCGACCCTTGTGCTGAGTGGTGACGGAATCGGTAGTGGGAACTCACAGAACGTGCTTGAACGTTAGTGGCAGAGCCGGACGAGGCCGTGGCCGTCTCCCCGGTCCACTGTGATGCAGAGATCGAAGTGGTTGCAGATGACGTTACTGCAGAAGTTGGCTTGGGGGTAGGGGCGGCAGCTGGTGAGGCGGAGACCTCGGAGACTTGAGGAATCGACTCAGCTGGTGCCTGATGCTGAGGATATTCTTCGTGCGACTCGGGAGGGTTGTTCTCTTGGGCGTACTGTTCAGGGGTGTAGCCCTGGCAAGCAAGGAATCCCTCGAAGGTTTCCTCGTAAGGGTAACCGCTCTCGGACTCCGAACGGGAGTCAATGGGACCGCCCTGGGCAGGTGTGTCGAACTCATGATCGTAGTCGGATCCATATTCAGAGGGAGTGACGTGGTCGTCTTCTTCAACTGATCTGGCATCAAGATGTTGTTCCAGTTCTTCGTTCCAGGCTTGGCTCCACTCGTGCTCGTATTCTTCAGGTGCCTCGACAGATCTGGCATTGAGCTCGTGGTACTCCTCAGAAGGGTAGTCATCATGCTCCTCCAAAGAACGAGCGAAATTCTTGTGTTCCTCTGCTTGAGAAACGCCTTGGGGGAAGCGAGAGTTCATCCAGCGCAAAAAAGCCGCGTAACTTTCGTCAGGAGGGCCATCTGTAGCTGTGGCGGCATGCTCAGTTGGGGCTGGCACGTCGCGAGCGTGAATTTTCTGTTTGACTTCTCCAGAGACTTGCTCAGGGAAGCGAGACTCCATCCAGTGGACGAAAGCCTCGTAGGTGTCATCAGCCGGTCCGTCTGTAAGAGGTTCGATTTTTGCGCTTGGCAAAGGAGCCACGCTACGGGCGACATGGCTGTGTTCGACTTGCTCGGAGGATCCCTCAGCCAGACGAGCCTCCATCCACTGCACGAAAGCCCCATAGCTGTCGTCCTCGGGTTCGTCGGCGACCGAAGTGGCTTTTGTAGTCGCAGAAGATGAAGTCACACTGCGAGCGTGTATGGCACCAGCTTTCAGGTCCTCTTCAGGCATGTATGTTGGCTCAAGTGAGCCAGTCGCAAAGTCAGGGATGGCTGGAGCTGCACTGTCAGAGTACTTGTTCGTTGCAGCCTTAGGAACAGGTTCGTAGCCGGGAATTTCTGCAAATTGGTCAGACTTTCGATTAACAGATACGTAATGTTGAGCTTACCAGCAACGTTGATGGCGTTTGTTCCTGCTGCAGCAACAGCTGCGGAAGCGATGGTGAAGATTGAGAGACGCATGATTTTGGTTGTCGCGTGGCAAACCAAGCAGTGCTTGCGATTGGCATATATAGAAACACCACTCTTGTGACCATGAAAGGGCCTGATAAGATGGGGGTTAATCCTATTGAGAGCTGGTGGCGTCCGTTTTCGGCAACATTCTTTGTACGAATCCAGCGCCGCAAATGTCGATGACCTCTACCGCTTTCAACCAAGAACAAAGATGGGACACGGTCGAAACGTCCATTCGTACCAGAAAAGGGCACGTTCGTATTGTTTGTGTGGTCTCGATAGTAAAGACAAATTTTTGATGGTTTTGCGTCGTTCATCGATCAATTCGTTTTTCCCGGCTGATGGCAAACATGAATCGAGTATACATACCAGTATCTTCTCACGTCAAGTTCCGTCACCAAGTACCCAAACTTGTCTTGCTTGCGGGTAAACACCTTCGTTGCACTTTGGAGAGCACTCGACGGACTAGTGTAACAACGCACATGTCTTCTGGCCGCACAGGCGAGCAAGCCAGAAATCTTTACGTAAAGCGAGGTTGACATTCGAGGTTGCAAGGCACTGCCTTACGGTACCCTAGAGCCAGCTGGCGCCAGCAGCAGCAGTGAATGCAACATGGCCAAGAACAAGGCCAAGCAAAAATCTGTTTCTCCCGATGGATTAGATGGCCTCTTGTTAGACAGTGGGTGGTAAGGAATGTACTGGTGACGTTCCTGGAATGTGATGGCATGGAGTATCGGAGGGCAGGCAGAGCCGAATGAACAGTCGGCATGCCGAACATCGGGAGCGAAAATGACTGGTTGGCTCCTTGTCTACAGCGTCTGTCTTGTCTTGAGAGTCATCAGTGATGCAACAGGTTATACATAGACCACTCACGATGACGACTTGGCAAGAAGAAGCGCGATAATTCTTTCAAAGCATCCCGTGTCTGCAATGGAGCCCTCGCAAAGAGCTGATCATGCCCAAGTCTACCTCTGCAAACGGGTCCGACACAAAGAACTTTTCTGGTCAACGGAACTCCTCGCATGCTGGATAAAGGTATCACACCAAAAGTCATCGAAGATTCCGCGAACCAGCTAGTCGGAACCGGCTTGACGTAAGTCGGTATACCCGATGAACAAACAAGTCCGGCGCAGCCACTGACAACATGCCAGCCGTGGTGTGTTGGTCCGGGCCATGGTATAAGGCCGAGCAGATGTTCCGACACATCCTGGGTATGTCTCTCGAGCATCTTTTGCAAACCCGCAGATACACTCAGCTTGTCTAGTTTCTTCTTCGCTTTGTACATACATATTTTCCCATCCTTCGAGACTTACTTTTCGTTTGTCAGGCACGAACCAACACATTCAGACAAACATCACAACCAAGCTGGCAGAATTCAACATCATCTTCGACATGAACAAGACATTGCACTGGCAGCAGCGCATCGCCCTTGTCCGCCACAACCTACACGCTGCTCACCGCTCTGGTGACTTCACCTTCTTCAAGACCCTGCAGGCTCAAGCTCTGTTCGACAACACCAATCATGTAGCCACACTGTCGGCGACTCTCGGTGACGATGCGGATGTTGTGCTTTCCGGCCTCGATGATCTGAACGCCTCGATTGCCCATGTGCACGAGGACGCTTTCAGAAATGTGTACAACAGTCTGAAGACCTATCTGCACGAGTCTGGCGTCACAGATGGTGGCTGCGACGAGAAGAGCAAGGTCTTTGTTGACGTTCAGATGCAGAAGCAGATGGCAGACCATGCAATCGACAAGGCCACCTCTTCGGCGATTGCCCTCATCCAACAGCAGCCAGCCAGTGTTCAGGATACTGCGGCCGCTGTTTGGATCACCGGCACCACCATAATCGCCGACAGTGTCGAGATGGTGTTGAAGCATCTGACGGCACTCGAGGGCAACATGCATGACTTCATCCGCCTCGAAGAAAGCTGGAACGGGGTCAAGACCAGCGTCGGACACAGCGTTTCGGCCTTGAAAGGAGTGTTTAGTCTCATGAGCGGCGAGCCCGAGCCCGAATCTCCCACTGTCGGTGCCTCATCCCATCCGTCAAGCTTCTCTGGAACAATGTTCCGTCGCCTGTCGAGTGCCTTCAGCTCGGCGCCGGCACCGGCCAGTCGATCGTCTTCTGGATCTTTGCCCAACAGTCGCTCGTCGTCCGTCTCCAACCAGAGTTGTCACGTCAGATCGTCGTCGTTCCACGCTCCCGACTACAATGCACGCAACAGCTTCCGCAACAGTGTTTCGTCTGCTTGTCCTACTTCTTTGCCCAGCGGCCAGGGATGGAGACACACGGAGCTTGACACGATTCCACCCACTCCTGCTGCGGGAGATGTCGGGGATCAGGAAATCAATCCCTTTGACACTTCTGTGCCGCCCATGCCCGAGATACCGAGTCTGATGGATATCAGACCAGAGCAGGCTGTCATGTAATGAGGTTTGGAAGCACAAGGGGGAGAAGGGCGGGTTGTTTGACTTGGGAAGTAGTTACGACGTTGTAAAGGATATTCCGTTCGTACATACATAGATTAATAATTCATGAGACATGTCTTCATAAATATCTGGTACACAACATGACTCTGTCTTTTCTCGCATGACTCTGCCTTTTCTCGCATGACTCGCTGGAGCTCTCAAACGGATTCCAGAAGCCGAGGCGAAGTTCGGAGCAGGTGGCGATTATTCTCCGTTGCGAAAGTCGTTGATCGGTCGACGCAGCGCGCACGCGCCATGTCGACTTGAGGGTTGTTTTCCTTGCTATTACCTTCTACTACTACACCACCACATTGAATTACCTAATTATAATCGTCAATATGGCAGTTTCGGCTGCTTCTCATACACTTCTAAACGTGCTAAATCAATCCGACACCTCTAAGGCCGCCAATACAGCTACGCAAGCTGGATCCGAACCCAACGCCGAATCCGAGCTCTCATCGGTCCCACCCTCTACGCATACCACACTAAGGTCTACACGCCGTACGAAGCGTGTACAATGGATAGATGAGGTTAATGATCAAGCTACCGGAAGGCCTCGTCGATCCACGCGTGGTGTAGCTCCGAAGCGCCTTAGAGAGTCGCCAGAAGCCGAATCCTCAACATAGGCGCGGGCCACTCTAAAGCGCAAACAATCTACCCAACCACCACAACCACCCCCTAAAAAGATATCAGCCTTAAGGAAGCCTCTTTCCAATGCTGCGAACACTTTAGGAAAAACCAGAGGTTCAAATACTACGAAGGTGGTTGCGAAACCTACACCTACGCGATCGAAGCCACCTACGAAGCCTTCCGCTCCGAAATCTTAAGTCCAGCCCTCACCCCCCTCCAAGTCAACAACCACCACGCGGAGTACCTTCATATTAAAGAACAAGCGATACAAAGGTTTGCAGAAAAATCTCCGAAAGCAACCTATACAAAAAACCGCCGTTAAACCAGTTGTATCGTTGCCGCCGCCGGCAATTAAGTTCAAGCTACATTTCACGACACGGTAGGAACTCAAACCTGTCTCTAATGACGATACACATCTCTTCGACACTAATACCAGCTGGATAGAAGTCATGAAGTTGATGGATAAGCCAATCCACGACTATTGTAGGTCGAACGGCATCTATAATCAAATGCCTTACAAGATCCGAGCTATTATTACCTCCTCTCGAGCCAACCGTGCATCAAAAGAAACCAGCATTATTACCCTCGAGCATGCTAGCGCTAAGCCATGGGGTAGAGTTGTCGACCTTGCTCGTCTCAACTACTCCAATGGCATCAAAGATATTAGCATTACAATCGACTCCGTATAGACGCCAGCAGGCCTCGAGCCACCGGAACTAGAGCCAGTTCCTAAGCTAGAACCTTCCTCGCAGCGAGGCAAGCGCACTTAGCGGTCGCTTCTTCAATCCGCCGAGTATTAAGAAACAAGAGGTCTGTTTTAGAACGACGTCAAAACCTTCTGGATTTATGATCAACCAATGCACTGTAAGGTTAAGGCTCGCAACGGTATCGCTTGCTAGATACACCATAGCCGCCACTACGAGATCACATACAGCATGGCTGCTAAATGGCGCGAGGCCATTAATCGAGATGGCGGCAGTATACGACACCCCCTAAGGACTATCCGGAAGCTAATCAAACAAGAAGACGAACTCAACAAACAGCGAGAGGTACGTAAGCTAGCAGACAAGCTAAAAGCTAAAGCGGTACCATCTTAAGCGTCCCTAGCGGTGTCTTAAGTGTTCTATGTTGGCTCACAAGCTCCACCACCTTCCACTTAAGAGGAAAGGACACAACCACCTCGCCAGAAGTCAAAAAGCCCTATACCAGTAGAGCTTGACAGCGCTAAGGGTTAGGTAGCCTTTTGGGACTCAATCAAGGCCGCCGTTCGAGATACCCGTCTAGAGTCCTAGCAGGCAGGCCTTGACCGAGCCATGGCAGCACTTGATGCCGATTTCTGGACATTATCCATGCTCTTTAAGGCTACTGACACCGCGCTAAAAGAGGTTGTGCCCTAAACTGGTCTACGAGTGCTGATCTACGAGCATTTATCGAAGTTTATCTTAAGTCACCGAGAAGCTTAAGCAGGCCCCTCCCGAGCGTTAAATTTTGGTGGTACCGCGCCAGGAAAAAACGCCCTAGACAGGGTAGATATATCAAGCGATGACACTGATGATGACATGGATAGTACCGACGATAATGTGCTTAATAGCGACGTTCATGATGAACAGTAGGACGATACCAGCGACGGCATGCTCTAACAAGGTATTCTCGCATGTCTAAACAAGCCCCTTACATCAACCCCTTCCAGCGCAACGTATGAAGCCTCCTCCAGATGAGCCTTCTATGCTGACTTGTATTCATCACCTAGTGTATTATAATCCGACTGCCTCGGCGCGAGGTCCCTCTAACGACGTAACCATTGCTTCAAGAGGTGGAACGACTGTTCAATGGGGTTTAGATGCGGCGAATACGCTAGCAGATATAGCAGGTTTACACCAGCTTGTTAACACATGTCTGTAACCTACGATATGGTCAAAATTTCGGTCTAAACGCTGCTCGTCGACACTTGCCTTGTTCGAGTGGTGTGTAGAGCAGTTATCCATAATAACTATTGACCTCTTGCTAGGAAACGGTTCGCACCGAGGTAAGATAGCTGTTTTAAGCCAGTGTTTAAAGATTTCCTGAGTTATAGCACCTTCTACCATAAGGGTTGAACCTGGCAAGTAGCCGTCGACATTAAGCGCTGGCAGCACCGAACAACGAGTCTTGTTGATTAACTCAGACTTTGTAAAGGCTAGATGTCCGATTTGTGACTAGGATCGTCGTCTGAATAAGGCCTTCTCGCTTGCTGCTGATTCATCTAGATATAGCAACATATCGACCGAGTCTTCGACAGCACCAGTTGCGACACCCTCTACCATAAGCTCTGCCAGTTTCTCTTCGTATACACCTTGTTGAACAGGGTCTCGTTTCTTTGCTATCCGAGTGTTGACCTTGTTGCTTAGAGCGTCAGATCTTAGCAGCCGCGAGATAGTTGATTTGGCCACCTTAATCCTAAACTGACACCATAATTCAAACACTAGCTCTTCTAGCCATAGGTCATTACGCATAGAGAGCAGTTCGATCAACCATTCGTGCATTGGACCGTCGATTTTGGTACGTCTACCCATACGCTTCTTTGCAGAGGCAGGCTTGCGTACCGTTCCAAAACAGTCAAAGTTGACCTTCAGCCAATGGATAGTAGTCTTAGGGGCCTAAGGGAAGACCTTCCGGACGGTAGCAGCAGTACAGTTGTCGCGAAACATGGCCTGTACAAAGTCCTTGTCATGTTCAGAAAGCGACATGTTTTGATACGGCAGTTGAGAGTTCTATATACCATCAAATTTGGCCGGAGAGGCTTCAAAACCAGCGCGCTTGCTTACCACGTTGTTACGCCTTGATTGTAGCTATACAGGTAGATAGAGGGCTTCAATTGATGTAGATAGAGCAGTAATAGTATGTAAAAAGGCATGAATTCGAGGGTGGTGCGCGTGCGCAAAGCGTCATCGATCAACGACTTTTGCAACGGAGAATAAGGGTCCAAGTCCATGACGCGAGATGAGGGTTAGCTAAGCATCGAACAATTCTGGAAGATGCAAAGGGCCTTGCCTGCTGTTCATATCCCACGCCCGCACCTTCCTCATTGCCTCGTCAATCGCATCCGTCGCATCATCTTCCAGCACTCCCCACGCCCGCAACCACGAAACCACTCACCCTCATCCTCCTCATCGGCCTCGCAATCCTCACCCCGCCAGCCATGAACTCCCTCTTCGCCCGCCTGTCCCGCCCCTTCACATCCTCGACCATGCGCTTCGGCCCCGAAGGTCCCGGCGCGGTCGCCGTGCCCGAAGGCACCGAGACGGCCACGGTGGCGGCCGGCTGCTTCTGGGGCGTCGAGCACATGTACCGCCACCACTTCCCCAAGGACGCCGTGCTGGACGCGCGCGTCGGCTACATTGGCGGCGACACGCAGAGCCCGAGTTACCGCGCCGTGTGTACCGGAAGAACCGGCCGTGAGTTTTCTGCCCTTTGTGTGCTCCTCCTGCTTTGACATGTCACTAACCCCAAACAGACGCCGAAGCCCTCCAGATCTACTACAACCCCGACAAGGTCTCGTACCAGAAACTGCTCGAGTTCTTCTACCGCATGCACGACCCCACCACCGAAGACCGTCAGGGCCCCGACGTGGGAACCCAGTACCGCAGCGGCATCTTCACCCACAACGACAGCCAGGACAAGATTGCCAGGGAGGTGACCAAGAAGGTGCAAGAGCAGTGGTGGAAGCAAGGAAAGATTGCCACCGAGATTCTACCTGCCGGCGAGTGGTGGGACGCAGAGGCCTATCACCAGAAGTACCTGGACGTCAACCCCGGCGGTTACGAGTGTCCCTCGCACTTTTTGAGAAAGTTCCCCGATCTCGACTAGAAAGATTGGTTCATCTCGACTACCAGGATTGATTGATCGCGATTATTAGATTTTCTTACAACAAACAATACCCTACGAACAAACTCAAATATGATGATCCTGCTTTTCCATCTCCTGCTGCCTCCTCTGCTCGTGCTCCCCAATCCCTTCCTCGCTGATAACAGAATCCTGCCTCTCCTCAGCCACATGCTCGGCCTCTTGTCTCTCGCGCGAATCCACAGCAACCATACTCCCCCTGTCGATAGCAAACCTCGGCGCTCTCTCCAACCAACTCGGATTGGCCGAACTCGTGCTGCTGTTCCTGCGCCCATCGAACGGCGCTCTCAGAAACCTCCACCAAGCCCTGAAGATCTCCGGCTTGCAGAGCAAGACGAAGGCCTCTACACCCACAAAGGCGATGACGTAGAGGACTGCCACAGCCATTGCTTGAGGGAGGATGAGTTTTTGAATCATGGGGAGGCATTTGTCCGTCTCGCGTTGTTGGAGAATACACAGCACCCAAGGGATGACTTTGTTGGGGTCTGCAAAAGTGGACGTCGTGTACGAGTCGACCTGGAAGATGAAGATGATACACACAAACGCGATGACAAAGATGGCGAGAGCGACGATGGCCAAGGATCTCCATTGGAGCAGCAGGACTTGCTTGAGACGGCGCACGGCCGTCCAGGCTTGACGTTTGCTCGAGGCAGTCTTTACAGAGTTTGCTGCGTTGCTGCCGGACGCTGCTTGGCGGCCGTGCATGGCTGCTGTGAGGTACACTTTTGCGCAGTACACAAAGGTGGCGACTTGCAAGAGCAAAGCCACGGCTCCAAAGCCAATCATCCAGCCCCAGTAGGTTGATGTGGAGCCGACATTGACATGGCAGTATCCGCCAAAGCGGTACGAGACGCCCACTTTGGCCAAGACGGCAGCTGTCAATGCGATGGTGACGGACCAGGCGGCAATGTTGGCGGCGATGACGGCAACCTTGCCGGGCACAATATCCCAGCAGATCTGGAGGTGCATAAAGACAGAGCGAACAACGATCCAGCAGACGGTCAGCACGCCACCGAACACGACAAGGCCGCCAGTCGCAGCGCAAGAATTACTGCTGTTCATGTCGTTTGGTGTGACTGGATCGAAGCACTGTTGAGGTCTCTGGCCGAGGGGAACGATGAAGCCCAGTTCCATGATCATGATTCCGGCTAGCAAGGCAATGTTCAAGAAGGATCTTCGCGTTGCCGCGGCTGGAAGGACCAAGTATGAGAGTAGGAGAAAACCGCAGAGGATGAAGCCAGCGACGTTGACCCAGGCTGCTCCGTCCGCCAGGCCTGGGAAGCTGGATGAGTTTACCCAATCAGAGAGGGGACACGGCACACAGCATCTTGATCCGTTTCCTGTGGCATCGAGAGGGTTCTTTGCGCAGTTGCGACCTTCTATGACTGTATCAAGTCAGCGTAAACTCTAGCATCACAAGGGGAACAGATGCAAACTCACATCCTTCAGTATAAGGAAACAGACTCTCGCTGACAAAAGGATGCGGACAGCCGCCCGAGTCGAGGGTGATGTTTCCAAGCAATGTGAGCAAGTTGGACATGTTGTGTTAGCAGGATACCAAGCCAGCTGAGTACAGGGAGGAGCGAGATTTGTGGGTCGTGAGGACACCCTGAGAGTCGGGCTCAAAGAAGCGGGCCAGCATCTCGACTTCCAGTCCAGACACACGGCTGAATCTGCACAACAAAGACAATTGATGGTGCGTACCGTCTCCGGCCCGTCGAGACAATGAAAGCTGCCGGATTCGAACGGTGGCTTGACATTCCTCGACCCATGCCGAATCTGATTCCGAGCGAGGACAAGGAATGTGCGATGCTTGATGCATGAATACGATTCGCTCAAGCTTCTGCATATGAAATCATTTGAATGAGTAGCCGAAAAGACGACAATCAACGGACAGTTCTCAGATCCATGTCCAGGGCGACGGCTTCCTCTGTCAGGGCATGCATGCCGTCGATGGGCAGAGCTCCATTGGCAGCATCAATGTCAGCAATGGTGGATTCCAGTCCGTGTACCAAATGCTCGATCTCACGTCGCTGTTGGTGAATTGTGTCGACGAGAATGGCGTTTTCCGACTGGGCATTGCGCAACCTCGAGGATAGCGAAGCGTGTTGATCGGACAGGAGCGGCGCGAGATGAGAGAGGTATAGTGACGAAGCCGGCAGAGTGTGAGGTGGCAGCGGAGGTTGTAGTGGCTGACCATTCGCCGCTCCCTCAGCCACAGTCCTTCTCTGTCTCGCGTCTTCAACCAGACGGTCCAGGTCGTTCAGCGAGGCGACGACGCCGCGATCACGCAGGATCTGGTCAAAGTTGAGGTTGCAGGTGCGGTGCAGCTTGTCGACAAAGTCCGAGTGCAAGCGCTGCATGGCATCAGGGGCGTGACGGGCCGGAGTGGGAAAGGACGAGGCAAAATTGGTATAGTTACATGTACGGAGCGTGTGTGTGATGGCATCCGAGTACAACTTCTGGAGAGCGGCCGCGCGTGGACCTGGCGTCTGTTGGACGGGCGGCGCCTGCACGGGCGAAGGAGAGCGAGACATGGTTGATGAGATGAGCTGATTGTATACAACGAGAGAAGTTGTTATTGTTGTTGTTGTTTCTCATGCCAGGGTGGCTGTCTCGACATGCACAAATCTCACGTGAAAGTAAACAGAGGAGCGCGGGTGCCGTCATCAATAGCATTTTCTTCGACGACTCACAAACCAAGCAACAAAGCGCCGCCATGCCAGTAAGTCATCCATGGCGTAGCTAGACGGCGAGCAGAGACGTGCGCTGACGACCCTTGAGCTCATTCTGATATCTGGCTTCCCATCAAGCGGCAAGACATACCGCAGCGAGCAACTGAAAGAATACTTTGCCCAAAGGATTGCCGCTTCAGAGGATGCGCGCATTTCGAAACTCAAGATCCACCACCTGAACGATCAGAACCTGGGGCTGGAGCGAGATGTCTATGGCGCTGCGAGGAGCGAAAAGGATGCGCGGGCGACGCTGTCTTCGGCCATCAAGCGCGACCTGACTGCCACTTCGATAGTCATTGCCGACTCGATGAACTACATCAAGGGCTTCCGCTACCAGATGTTCTGTGAAGCAAAGGCCCAGCGCACCCCGAGCTGTGTGGTATGTTCCACTTCTACTTCACCCCCTTCCCCTGATCCGAGCCCCTGACAAGGTACACTAAAGGTGCACATCGGCACGCCCGTCGAAAAGTGTCGCCAGCTCAACCAAGACGCCCTCGACGCCGGCACTGGCGGCTACCAGACCGACCTGTTCGAAAACCTCGTCTTTCGCTACGAGGAGCCCAACGGCATGACCCGCTGGGATTCGCCCCTCTACACGGTCCCCTACGACGACGACACTCCGCCGCTGGAAGAGCTCTGGGACACGCTGGTCGGCGGCAAGGCAAAGACCGTCAAGCCAAACTCTGCAACCGTCCTCGCCCCCGCCACCGAGCAAAACTACCTCTACGAGCTGGACAAGACGACGTCCGACATCATCGCCCACATCTCGGCCTGGCAGAAGGACCACCCGGGAGAGGGCGGCGGCGAGGTTGCCGTCGCGGGTGCCGAGAATGCAATCGAGCTCCCCGCCAACCCCCTGGGCTTGCCGCAGCTGCAGCGCCTGCGCAGGCAGTTCATCACCATGAACCGCACCCACAACCTGACAAAGGACCGCATCAAGGACTTGTTTGTAGATTATCTAAACGACTCTTTCCAGGCAGCGTGATCTGGTCAAACACGACACCTCCGATAAGTCTACACGAGCTCGTCGCTTCTCGACCAACAATTCTGGATCCAGAATGCGACCCCTATCGAGCAACGCCATCTGGGCACACAAGCTTCGGCTGCGACACGGCATTCGGCCTCCATCTCACCAGCCTTTGCTGCAGAACGCTTGCCCCGACTCGAATATCTCCAGCGTGCGGCAGAGGGAAAGCAAATAGATTTGCCATGTGCATCTTGGTACCCGCGTCTCTCTTCGGCTGGCTATCCATCACGACGAGACACTGGTTGGAGACATGAGGGAGAAGGATAATTAATCACAAGTAAACCTCTAATAACCGGGCTATCGTTCGTTGGGTATAGTTATGAGCAAAAAGACAAACGAGAAAAGAGACACACAAAATCAATCCATTGCATCCAGCCCTTCACCCTCGCTCTCCGAGACCATGACGCCAACCAAACACGAGTTCAGCATGCCCTCCCAGTTGACCCAGGGATGCACCTCCAGAAACAGCTTTGTACCATCCTTGCCCGCCGCCCTCAACAACTCGCCCTGGCCACCGGGATGGAACGGCGCGTACGGGCTAATGTTGTACACCTTTCCGTTATAAGCACTCCAAGCATCATTGCCCTTTCTGCCATTCTTTTCCTTGAGCATGCTCGGCGTGACGCGGACAAAGGAAGAAACGTTGGAGAGATTTTTTGACGCCGCTAGAGAGGCCCAGTCCAGAGGTGAGAAGCCAGGGGCAAGCTTGACTTTGCTCGACGAGGATTTGGGCGTGTCGATGCGCGGTGGGGGTGCGCGGGCTTGGGCGGCCGAGGAGAGGGGCGGTTGTCTGGCTGGTACGGCGGGGACGCCGAGGGTTGAGCGGTTCGGCCGTGAGGGAGGTGGCATGAGGGAAGAAGATTGACGAGGTGGCAGCAGAGTCGACGAGTTGGAGGCGCGTTGAGCAGAGTTGGGGGCTGGGAACGAGGGCGGCGGCATGAGAGATGGTTTGGACAGAGGTTTCGGGGGAGGAGGCATGGCGCCTTGTGTTGGGTTTGCTGCTGCTGAGGAAGGAGCCGTGTCGGGTTTCGAGGCAGTTACAGCATTTGGCGAGTCGAGCGAAAAGGAAGGAACGGCCATCGAGGGGTTGGTAGGTGCGGCTTGAGGAGTCTTTTGGTCGTCGCTGTCGTCGTCTTCGACCTCGGCTTGGACTTCATCTCTGACTGCCGTCTTTTCACTCTTTCCCTGCTCATCCCTGACTGCAGTCTTCTCATTCTTTTCCTGCTCATCCCGAGTCTTTTCCTTGTTGTCGGATTCCCCGAGCGTCGCCTTGATGTGTTTCGGGTCGGGAGGCGGAAGGAGCGTCCATGACAGGCGCCACGTGTTGGGCGGATGCCGGTGTATCAGAAACGTCAAGGACAGAATCAACAGCGATATGCCCCAAACCGCCATCTTTAGACAATGTCGACGGCGAATGATATTTGCTAAGTAATTAGTTAGATGCGGCGGAGAGGGCGGGAATCATGACCCGCCAAGCCCGCCCTCCGAAAAACCACCCTGATGTCATGCAACCGACGAGCCCTCACTGAACAAATCAATCAATCAATCACTCAGTAACTAGACAATACACAATTGCACACCAAACCATGTTGTCGCGCGCTGCCCTATCTCGAGCTGCTGTTCTCCTCGCTCGCCCAAAGGCCATCCCCGGCTCAAGGCCGTTGGGCACCCTGTCGCGCCCCCGTTTCGCCGCAACCACTCTCCAGATCAGAGCGGCATCACACGTGAACAACTTCAACAGATGGCTGAGCACAAAATCCGCTGCCGACGAAGCCATCGAGGAGATTACCGAGCTCTACTCTACAGCCAGAGACGAGGTATCCCCCATCCGACCCCCGACATTTCACCCGACCAAAACCTAACACCGCATCTAGTTCGAGATGGCCATGGAAGAGACCGAGAACAAGACCATCTACGCCGAAGCCGACCGTGAAGCCGCGAGGGAAGAGTTGACAAGGGTCCAGGAAGCATACAGGAGCATTGTCGAGGGTGCCGACACGGATCTGGCAGAAGAAGTCAAGAGAAGAATCGGTCAGAGGATCCGCGAGTTGGAGGCCGGTGTGAAAAACATGGAGGACATAGCCATGAATCAGGATTAGATATAACCCGGAAGACATGAGAACCCGCACCATCTCTATTTAGAGTATATCTAGAGCTCGTCCTTCTTGACTCCAGCAATGCTGACCAGCTCCGTCTCAAACACTGCAACCTGTTAGCATACCACTCGTCTGTGAATTGTGCCACGGCATCACATACCCAGCACGCTGTTGGCGGGAATAGGTCCCATGCCTCTGCTGCCGTAGGCCCACTCGGGTTGAATGGTCAATGTGCGCTTCTCGCCAGGGCACATGTCGAGCACTACGAGCACATCAATAAACATCCCTTGTTAACCAGCTTCAAGAACTTACAGCCCTGGTCCCAGCCCTTGATGACCTGACCCTTGCCAACGTGGAAGCTCAAAGGCTGGCCTCTGTTGTAGCTGGCATCGAACTCCTTGCCACCATCCTCGAGGGTACCGCGGTAGTGCACCTCGATCTTGTCACCTGTCGTTGCACGTCTCATGAACATCTTTTGTGTTTCGATAATCATACGAATTTACTCACCAGCCTGGGTCTTGCGGGTACATTCAACGGCCTTGTCGACTTGGATGTTGAGAGGCTTGTCCAGAGCCGAAGCTGCTGTGGCGAAGAGTGCCAATGCGCTGGTCAGAGTGACAAACTTCATTTTGGTTTCTTTGATTTAACTGTTGTTCTGTCTTTGAAAGGGAAGTTGTTGTGTTTCGGAAGTTGGAGACGTGGAGGCTTTGAGATGGACGCACGGCAGCCGGCATGCACAATTTCGTGCAAAGTGCATATCTTGTGCGTGTTGTGAATCTCTGCACATGTTATCGCACAACCAAAGAGTTTCTCTCCGCCACGCACTTCAGGACTGCCACACATTGCTCACCGACAGACAACTCTGGTTGTCGGCTCTGGCATTGGTACTTTCTTTCCGACAGCCAAACGACAAAGACGACAGGCACAATGCATTCAATGTCAGCTTTGTTCGAGCCATATCCCGCCAACTGCTTTCTTTCACTAACAAAGGCAACCATTGTCCTCTGGTCTTTGTCAACGACTATCCACACAATGTCGGAGAACCAACCTGCGAGCATAAAAAAGTCCACCACGCGCCTCTCATTCTAAGGATCACACACACATTCTAAAACACAACAAATACATCAAAGCAGCTCGATCATCTTGTCTCTCCAACAACACATATTTAAACACCAAATCACAAAATCAACAAGATGTCTGAGCTGCTTGAAAACTTCTCCTTTGAGGACTTGATGACTTCGACTGCCGAGCAGGGCTCGAGCACCGTTAGTCTGCCTGACTTGGAACTGGACCATGACTTTGACATCTCGTCAATGGACTTTTCTGCTGACCTCTCCGACATTCCGACGGGTGGCATTGACTTCTCCACTCCTTCCATTGATCTTTCTGTCTCCTCTGACTCTGACTTTGACTTCAACCCCGACACTGGTCTTTTCAACTCCAGCCTTGGCTTCAGCAGCTTTGGTTCATCCAACATGAATCAGTTCGCTCCCCCTCCCATGATGCCTCAACAGTTCATGCCCATGTGTGCTCCTCAATACTCTTTCCCTTCCGCTCCCTTTGGCTACCAGCCTCCGCCAGGTTTCATGCTTGTTCCTGCTCCTGACTTCTACGCTCAGCAGCCGCTGATGCCCATGATGCACATGCCCATGCAAAACCCTGGCTTCTCATTCACTCCTGCTCCTGATGCACCTGTTTTCCCAAGCTTTGATGAGCCTGAGCCAATGTCTGATATCTCAATTTCTGTGAGAAGATCTCACAGAAACGCCGGCAAAAAGGCCATCTATCAGGACCCCTCAAGCCTCTCGCCTACTGCTCCTGTCAAACGTCAAAAGGGTTCTCGTCCCAAGGTTGAGAGACCTGCTATTGAGCTCGCTGGTCCCTTGAGTGTTCTTACCGACGGTTCTAGTCTCCCCATCAAGGACATGCTTGCCTTTGCTAATCGTTCCGCCGCTGTCAGACGTGCTGAAGCTAAAAAGGCTGGTAGGATTCTCAGATCTCTCAATTCGTTTGTTTGCTATCGCGCTGCATATGCTGACCGTGTCAAGCAGTGGGCTTCCAACGACAGTCATCAGGATGTTTCCATCATTACCGGTGCCAGCTGGAAGCTTGAGCCCAAGAACATTCGTGATTTCTACATCAACTGCGCTGAACTCGATAGAGTCAATCACCTCAAGGCTTTCCCTGGTTATGTGTACGGCCCTGTCAAGAGAGGTGACAAGAAGCCTTCCCGCTCTGCTCGCACCGTCTCTCCTGAGGGTGATGATGACGAGCCTACGCCTAGACCCAACAAGAAGAAGCTGATCACTCCTTGCACTGATGAGGATGATGGGATGGCCTCTCTCTTTGGCGGCAGTCCCGCTCCAACTCCCTCCAAGTACAATCTTCGTCGTAGATCTTAGGTAAGTCTCGACCCTGTTTTAGGCTGGCCTTGCAAAATCTTGTATGGTAGGGTCTTTTACTGTACCGTTTCCAGGCGTTCTTGAATTTCTGTACGCATGTGTGTGTTGAATCAATAATACATTTTTTGTTTTTCAACTGACTCTCCATCTCCCCTGTCACCCGTGAGTACCGACCATGACGTGAATCACTAACATAATACAGCTTTTTTGAGCACTCGCTGACTAGCCCAATCCTCGGCGATGCCGATTCGGCCTCAGGAAGAACCCTCTTGAGCCAACACACCTTTGTCCTCGTCGCATGGCCGCCAATGCATCATTTGAGATTCGCAACAACCATCTCCACGTGCGTTGACGCTGCCACGAGTTCTAACAAAGGATCCCTCAAGTAAGAGACAAAGACATAAGCGAACATCTCCACAAATCATCCTGACATTACAAATCTAGAACAAAGACTCCACGTGCGCTTGAGCAAGCGAACCATGTTCATCCACAAAGACATTTCGAATACTAAGACATCACGACAAAGAAATGACCGAGGCGATCTTGCGACAACATGTCTCGCTAGCTGTCCGAGGATATACTGAGCAATTGTCAAATCTTGTCTCGCTTCGAATCAAATCTGCGACATTCATTGTCGACTCTATCAATGGCGACGAGGCAGGTGTTTAAAGTATCTGTCCGCCCTCCGGTGGTAGAGACTATCGATCTCGCCCGGTACAATTCGAATCGTTGACGCTTCAGTACTTGTGCTCTCACTACCTCATATCTTCTTGTCACGGACTGGATCCTTGACATAAGACCTACAACTCTCAACACCGAGCAAGCATATTTTCGAAGCCGGCCTTCTTCACAAGACTTTCTGGAAAGATGCCTGCAAAGATCAACGTAACGACTGTGCCATTTCGATCTTCCCGCCTCGCACTTCCTCCATCACCCTTTTCCCCTGTGGATTCCATCACACCCACTCCTCTAAAGCGAACATACTCCGCAACCGCCGATACAGACTTGGTCCAACACTTACCTCCTCCCACCAGACAACCGATGAAATGGCTCTGGGCATGCCACCTCTGCAACCGCCAGTACAACCTCTCCGTCACCCGCCGCTGTCTAGACGACGGCCATTACTTCTGCGCCGGCACCTCGATCGTCCGCTCTCGCAAAGACGGCAGCAAAAGGCTTCGTCGCCACAAGGCTTGTTCCTCGGAATTCGACTATGCAGGCTGGAAGGATTGGGGTGTGTGGAGACGCAACCTCCTCACCCTCACCGAACAACAGCGACAGCGAAACACACCCTGCGATAGCGTGTTCGACGGCGACGAGTCCGAAGACGAAGACCCGGAGGAGATTTCCTCTACAGCTTCCGTCGTTTCTCCCATCGCTGCCGGCATCCCTAGCCACACTTCCTCCTGGCGAGTTGCCAAACCTCTGCGTCCCGTCAAGGATTGCTGGAACCGCTGCGACTACCCCTCCGAATGCCGCTGGGGCAAGCAATTCGGCGTCGACACGCCCGTGCAAGCTTCCTTCCCTTCTCTGGACCGCGTGCCCAGCACACCCAATCCCAACACCGACCTTGTAAACGTGGACATGAGCGACACCCCTGCTGCAGTGTTGCCAAAAACCTGCTTCAACAACATTTTGACCGCGGAGCAACAGCAGGTCGTTGCTGAAACCATCGATGGCGTCGACACACATACCCCCACTCCTGCGCTGTCCGACCTTGCGTCCTTGGCCTCTAGAGCACAGAGACGACACTCTAGATCCGAGATTTCTAATCCTGCTTCACCTCTCGCTCTGGACAGCACTCAGCAGCGACCGACGATGGTGACGAGGAGTTCGTCGCGGGAAAGTCTGAGGAGAGCTGTTGAGGGCGGTATCGGCGTTATCGCAGGGATTGTGGGTGGTTGGAGGAGTTCTTCTGCTCCGCCTGTGGGTAGGAGGAAGGAGGATCATGGTGTGGACAGCGAAGAGGATGACGTTATGGAGGATGTGGATACACAACTGCAACAACGGGGTGCAAGGGAGAGGAGGAAGAGTTTGGGTTAGAAGGGCATAGCTTATGCTGGTGTGTTCTGTATGGCATAGAAATTGTATGATCGAGGGTACTCTTGATAAGATCTTTGGTTTTGTCTGTAAGATACCTTTAATCTAGAATCCTTCCGATAAAAGCCTTTTTGCGTATGCAGTAATGCACGATCTCCCATGTCAAAGCCAAACCTCTCCTTTGCTCCATCGACATTAAGATGTTTTCTCACACAACATAAGCGTTGAAAGAGAAGTCTGGTCACCGCCGTTCCTCTGCTAAATCAAATTCGATTCCTTTGTCCAGAAGCCATTCTTTGTTCGCAGCTTGGTCTTGTCTTTGTAACACAGTCGATAGTGTCAGTCTTCAGAAGAATCTTCCAGACCTCCATTCCAGATATCAAGGATGCGTTACTTCTTTGGATTTCACATCACATCTCCTAGACTAAAAACAAGAATATCATGGAAACGGAGTAATCCTATCAAATATGAGTTCTCAAAGAGTTGTTCGTTGCCCTCTATGCCTTGAACATGTTTCTTGTCTTGATCTTCAAGTTCGATAGTTCGTCCGTGTTTTTTTCTTTTCTCCTCCTCGTTCTCTGTTGGTCGCGGTGTCGTTGTAGCTTGCGAAGAGGGCGAGGTCCCTTGTCAGGATAATGGCGATTGGCGGGATGAGATCTTCGTTCGTTGGTGTGGCCTTCTTGGAAACCTTTTTGTGGTGTGAACAGACCTTTGTGTGAAATACATGATGGTTTTGTCTAGTGAACGACCTTCAGGAGATACAGCGGGGGAAGTGGTCGTAGCTAGAGCCGTGAGGATTTAGATGAGCGTGTGAGTTCAGATTGAGACATTTTGTATTTTACAGTAGCTTCGGATCTTTGGTTGGGTTAGTTTGACAAGTTGACGTTATCCTACTGGAAGATGGAATGTATTTTGATGGAATTCAGGCATTTCCGTCTCTTGTAGATCATGTTGTTGTGGGTCAGTGTGGAGGTCTGGAATGATTGCAGCTTTTAGAGGAGGTTAATTATACACGAGTGGATGTGGAGAGGCCTGCTCACGGGAAAGTCAGACATACCATGTGTTGAAGCATAATGTCTAGAGTTATTACATGAACAACATTTTCAGAGGCCCGTTGTCAAGAGAGTGCACAATCATGGGCAAGAACTTCAAAAAGCCAAGTCACAGCAAAGAAAAGAAAACAGGAGCAAAACACGAATTGAATAATACATCCCTCAAAGTTCTAGCCCCGAAAGATAAATCTCAATGACCTCGCCATCACCCTTGTGCCGACTGCAAAAGTGTTCAAAGCCAAACGCAGTCTCGATCCAACACAGAACATGCTGACACCAGTCTTCACCGTTGCGATATATCCATCCGCCAGGGACTTGTAGTGAGGTTTCGTCTTCGGGCCATGCTCTGGGTACTTTGTACGTGGAAAGGGATGTGGATGTTTTCTTGGGGAAGATGTAAGTTATGCTTCGGCCGAAGAGGGAGAAAGATGAGGTTTCTTGTTGAGCCGTTGCGTTGAGGTTTGTGGAAACGATGAAGGGCCTGCCTGGGAAGGAGAAGGTTGTGTCTGAAGGAAGGATCTGTATAGAATTGCTGGAAAGATATATCTGATGCTGTTGGAAGAGAAGTCATGCCAGAGGTTACAGTATATACTAGAGACCGAGTTCGAAGCATACACTCAGGTACAAAGACGACAAAGAATATTGACGTTTGGTCAATGGTGAAACGCAAAGCCACAAAGGGGGTTACGAAGAGGATATGAGTGAAAGGAAATTAAGTTCCGATAAGACAAAGGAGATCTCCCTTCATCATTCCGCCACTGGTGTTTCGTGTACGAAGAAGACTTCAAAGTGACCTGAGAAAGACACGAAATTTGAGAAGAGCCATGTCGATTGGGATCATGGGGTAGCAGGAGATTTTCCACATTCTAGATGATGGACGAGAAGATGTTCAAAGGAGAAAAGAGTGTGTATTAAGATTATTAAGTGAGAACAGAAAAACCTACTAGAGTTGTATCGCAATACCAGGACCTACCGTGAATTGTATCAGAGCCAGAACCAGCCCGGCTGCTCGACTTACCAGGGAAAGAAGACTAGTTATCAGGAGACCAATTAGTGTAGGGTTCGGTCATGGCGAAGGTGAGCAGAGGTCTTTGGCTACCTTCAGCCTTGCAGTGTCTAAACCAAGCCTTGTAGAAGTCAATCTGCCTGTCAGCATCATCATACATAGTAACAGCCAATCTTGGGAGAGTGATTCTAGTCAAGGGGTTGGTGTCGAGAGCGCGAACAGTGTAGTACTCAAGAAGAGGAGAGTAGCCATTGCCACGAGGAAGGGGCTTACCAGAGCGAAAAGTCATTTCTTGAGCCTCGGCGAGAGACAGAGAGCCCAGAGCAAATTTGTGTTTATCAGTGTTGACGAGACGTTGGATTTGGGTTGCAGCAGTGCGGTAGTACTCAGTGGCCTTTTCAATGGGGACATTAGTAGGACAATCAACCTTTGTAGCAGCACCAGTAGCGAGGAAGTGTATGGTCGCACCAATTGCCCAAACATCAGCTTTAGCACCAGCGATAGGAGCCTCAGGAGGCTGCCATTTGGGGGTACCGTCAAGAGTCTCGTGGTCGGCAGTGATCTCAGCAGCGATACCAAAGTCAATTATCTTGAGTGTAGGGAAGAGAGCTGGGTCGCCAAAGTTGACAGGGTCGATCATGATATTCTCAGGCTTAATATCGCGGTGAGAGATACCGTTTTCGTGAAGGAAGCTAAAACCAGTGCACATTTGCTTGTAAGCGTGAAAGATGAAGGCTTCAGGGATCTTGACGTTCATCTTGAGGAAAGTTCTCTTGAGGGAGTTCAGGTCTCCACCGGGGAGATATGGCAGGATGATTCTGCTTGTAGGGCACTCTCCAGGAGCAGCCAGCGTATTCCAAATTTGAAGGTAGGGGAGGATATTGGGGTGAGCACCAAGTTTCTGGACACGGTCAAGAATAACAAGTTCGGGGATGGCCTTGAGGTCAGCGGTGGGATCGAGTCTCAAGCGCTTGATAACAACAATCTTACCTGTGGCCTTGATCTTAGCGAGGCTGATATCACCCTGACCGCCCTGACCAAGACTCTTGTCGTGCTGGTAGTAGCCGTTGAAGGTCTCGTCGTAGCATTGAGAGATGATACCGAGGTACTGAGGTTCAGAGAAGTCTGACATGTTTGTGATTTGGTGGTTGTTAGTTTGGGAAATGGTTTGGAAGGTCGCTGTTGCTCTAGAGGTGTTCTTGTAGGGTTAGTAGGTTTTCGCGTCTGTTCTGAGGAAAGAAGTCGAGAGAAAAGGGAACGAGGTGTTAGATTAAGTATACCTTCGCAAAGGTGTTCGAGCCATTGTGGCTGGAACAGTAGAACTAAGCACATCTTGTCTGGTTGTTGGTCAATCTTTGTCCCTTGCAGGAAGTGATAAAGACTTGGTACGCCAGATGAAAGCACTCCCATGCGTCTTTGAAGCCGTTTGTAGCAAACAACAAAGCACGAAAGGCATTGGTGAGAGTTGAGAGTATCATCAAAGCGAGATGAATAGCATTGTCTTGACGTTGGTGGCGAATCGCAACCATATGCTTTGTTGATCCTTTCATATTTGTTGGCTTTCTTTATATGCTTTGTGATGTTTTGTTGCAACGCAAGTGGCCTCAGCTTATAACCGCTCGTCGGGAGGTGACCTTGCCCTCTTGATCCCTCTTCTAGAACCTTATCACAGATCAGAAACACTCAACAATGTCCTCCATACCCAAATTCCACCCAGCCAAGTCGGTTCAAACTTCAAACGAGGCAGCAACAGCCAAGAAGCCTTTACCCTCTCCTCCCAGGAGGCTCGAGACACTGACCCTAGGCTGCAAGATCAGCTTCGTCTTAGTGTACCCCCGCTACCACATTGCCAACTCCGACATAGAAGGAACGGCAAAAGATATCGTACGTAACGCCCTCGCGACAACTACCTTCATAGGCCACAAATGTATTCACTGCAGCGCAGATCATGAGTACAAACTCCCTGTGTCACTGCAAGACCCTAATGAGAACGATGAGAAAAGGAACAAGTACTGGAAAGTGGATATCGATCCCAACGCACACCTCCGCGATGGAGAATTCGAGGGCTTGACGGGAAGATACTACGTCGTTGGCATTCAAGTCATCAGTCGCGTCTTCAAGTTTCACAACAGAACGAATTGTCCTGGAGACAAGTTCGCTAGCTCGTTTGATGGAGACTGGATCTATCACAACCATCACGAACATCGTGCCCAACACCACTGGGCCACTGAGGTGAAGGCAGTGGATGAAGCATTGAAGGCGCTGAGTAAGAAGCCGAATTACAGAGTCTTGACTAACGAGTTTACAGACTTCAAGGTCCATGTTGGAAATAACCACCACGGTGTGCACATGGATGTTGCTAGAAGTTTGATGGCCATCTTTACTGCCTTTGAGAGACAGTTTGATGCCATCAACACGACAGCAAGAATCGGCGGTGGTGTCAGAGGTGAGCCGGCCCCGGTGGCTAGTAGACCCAAGCTCTGCTACCGTTACTTCTCCAAAGACCTGAGCACTATCCAAGAAGAGGCCGGAGAGGCATGCAAACCCATGTCGAGCGTCAACATTTCTTATCTCAAACTTCAAGGAATCAACTCTGGCTACGATGTCAAGACATTTTTGCGCATCTACCTCAAGGGGGATCTCAACAGAGTCCAGCTTCAGAAATTCCTCGACAACGAACTGATCTCTCACAGAAACACAGTCCTGGATGTATCTCGTGTCTGGGATGACAAGCTCATCGCATACAACCCCGACTACGTGACCAAATACTGCATGAAGAAGCCCACCATAGCATTCCGCTCCCACGCCGGTACTCTTGACCCTCACGAGCAAGTAGCCTGGATAGACCTCTGCTGTCTCCTCACCGAGTTCTCCTACCTGGAAGACCTGCGTCACGTAAACAACTGGACAAGAACACGCTGGATTGAGCCTCACAATAATTACACCATCCTCTCCATCCTCAAACACATCAGTGGCTACAACAAGGACACCTTTGCCCACTACAAGAAAGTGGCGGTGCCGGTCAAGGATCCCGAGTCCACAATCGAGCAACCGCATGTGTCGAGTCTGACCGCCGAGTGGGAGGCCGAACAAGCTCACAGCGATCCCCTGAAATCGACCAATATCCCCATGGCCATATTAATCAGCAATGCCAAATTCAAGAGGGCTAGTAATGTTAGAGACAAAATCAGGCACAAGTTCGATATGGGGCTTTATGGTAAGTTTCCGATGGATACTGTGGTTTGGTTCATCAGGGATCATCATACGAAGATGGCTATGCTGAAGGGCGATTGGGATGATTTTATTATTCATGAGGAGTGACATGTCTAACGGAAGAAATAGGTGGGTCTTGACATTTCCCTTTGGCGAATCTGCTGGCTCAGATTGATTGGTCTATCTTGTAAGCAATATGAAGCATTCGACCCCAGAGAGTCATGTTCCTTTTTTTCTTTTTCACACTCTTCGGGAAAGAGTCAAGTTGCCACGTTCGTGATATTGTCGTAAGTCTGCTACTTGCAATCTCCTCTCATGTCGATACAGAACAGTATGTTGACCATGATGCACAGTTGTCTTCGAAACCGATCTCACTCAAAAGGGACTCGATAAACATGTTGTTTCTCATCCGTCAATCCTTCAACCTCACTTTGCCTCATCGTGACTTTACAGGTATAACATCATACTTTTCTCTCTCATTCTCCCAATATACCTCCCTCTCCTCTTGCGAGTCGCGTGCAAGGCTCTGAATACCTTGGCCTTAGTTCTTGTCTCCAGGGTCGCTCATGAAGGACTTGAGGATACTGACTACTTCGTCACAATCATCGTCATTCCAGGGCTTGAGGCCGTAGGAGCGCATGAAGTTTCCAGAATGGCCATGGTGCTTCCTGAGAAAGTCGAGTTGGTCGGAATCGAACTTGTAGTCGGCGACATGAGAGGTAGGATCTCGTCCCATCTCAGCAAGGAATTCGTTGCTTTCGACAGACTTCCGATCATCATTAGAGTGCTCGTCAGCCTCGTCTCCAGAGTCGGACATGAGAGCTTGGAGAATGCGTGAACCTTCTTCTCGGTCGTCTTCCTTGTAGATGGAAAGTTGGTATGACCTAAGGAACTTGAATTCGTTGCCGTAGTGCTGTTTCAAGAACTCTTTTTTCCGCAGTCGTAAGTGGTGGATCCGGAGTGGTATTGCTTGCATACTGATCCTCAGACTCTGCCACGAAACCGTTGTACTTGACGATTTCTTCCTTCGACCCTTTGGTCACAACTTGGGCAATCTCGGGCTGATGAGCAGACCAATCACTTTGATGATGCCACGCTTAAGAATAGAGTCGACATGGTTACTACCGTAGTCTCGACAAGGCACAAACAACACGTTAAAAAGAAAGCGTCGAACAAGAATCAAAATCCATTAGTCTGCCTATCGGTAGTCACTGCTCCAAGGCAATCAATAATCCATCTCCCAGCACCTAGTGCATAAAACAATCAGCAATACATCTCCGAGCGCCTAGGGTATCGAGAATCTCAGTTCCGCAATCTCATTCTTTCCATCTCATCCCTTCCATCTCCCTCTCTCCATTTTATTTCTTTCATGTCGCCTTGACTATTCCAGCTACCAATCAGTGCCACAGATATCATCAATCTCCTTGCCCGTGTTTGTAATTTTGTGGAATCCACACAGATTCTCCAGCCAACCCGAGAAGCAGGTGATGTACTCTTCATTGTTGGCTTGGAACTGGGCATAGTCGTTTTCTGGGTCGTAGCCTCGGTGGCAAGCAGCGCGGAAGACGACTTGGAAGAATCTGTGCAGGGTGGCAGTGTCCAGGACGCAAAAGGACTTGTTGTTTAGTTTTGGGTCAATGTGGCGGGCAAAGGGTCCTCTCTGTTCCGGGGACAGAGGGTTAGCGGGTGGTGCGATGGAAGGGAGAGTTAATGGTGCGATGGAAGAGAACAAAGTGTGTGGTGGAAGAGAGGGAATGTGTGATGGAAGAGGGAATGTGTGATGGAAGAGGGAATGTGTGATGGAAGAGGGAATGTGTGATGGAAGAGAGAGAGAGTGTGTGGTGCTTACGAATCTCGGGTGCAGACAAACAAGGTCAATCTGGGTTTCTGGAGTGTTGTAGGGAATGTAATTGCCCTTGACGTTCGAGTAGTCACAGCAAGTAGGCTTTGGCGCTGCGACATGTACGATCTCTGTGGCAGGGAGGACTTCAGTAGTCGTGCTGAAGTAGACCTCTGTCACGGTCTTGGTCTCCTTCTCGGTCTTGGTCTCCTTGACGGTCACTGTGGGATAGGTTTTGTCGACGACCAGGGTCGAAAGCGACCTTTCGGTGACAACGTGGGAGGGTGTACTGGAGAGTTCGATGACTCGAGTGTGCTCTTCCGAGGTTCTGCTGGTGACGATGGTTCTATCCGTCTCAGCGACCGAATGGAGCAAGGTGGTGTATATGGTCAAGGTTTGAAAGCTTGTCTCGAGCTCGGTCGACAGCTCGGTCGAGGCGAGCGTGTTGGTAACAGTGCCTGGTGAAGCCAGAGAGACATTGGCGATGGCCTGAGCAGAGCATGAGATGACCAAGACGGACAAAAGGGCCTGTGGAAGCATGTTGAACAAGCGACGAGCTTTCGAGATGCAGTTCAGAAAAGATAACAAACCGATGAGTTATAAGCCGACGCTCACAAAGGGCAGACGACTGGTATGAGCAAGTATGAGATGGATGTACCAAAAGTATGTTGTTTATTGGTCAAGTTGGAGAGAAACATGCGCAGCCCGCGATATAAGTAGTCACGCTTGTTTGTCGACGAAGCCAAGAAGCGTCGACGGTGGAAAGAGCCATCAGCATCGATGGTGGAAGGAGCCATCAGCGTCGCGTGTGACTAACCAACTTCGTTTGACCATGACAACAACACCTGAATCTTCCGAGTACCTACTCTGGCGGCAGGTCGTGAGTTGCAGTGTTTAAAAGCGATGTAGTACCACTTCCTCTTGGACACGACCGCTTTTCAATCAGAGGTGTAGCCACGGCGGTAGGCGCTCTTCATCAAAAGGCACTCTGTTCTGAAGAATATTGTGTATCAGGATAGCAAAGTGGCAGTCCGTATGGGGAGGAGCGAGGGAGTCGTGCAAGAGAGTCGGAGCTCAGACCACCAGAGTCAAGCTCGGACGCCAAGAACAAGAGATGGCGGCGTCGTTCACTTCTTTCCTCTTGCGGGAAGCATGGCAGACCAACAACGATGAGCGTCTCTGCCGTCTCGAGACATGTAAACGTGACAAGGATCTGTCAAGGCAGTGCGACAAGGCTAGGTTGTGATGAAAGACTGCCAGAGGTAGGAGCTCAGATGGCATGTTGCAGTCCATGTCGCAGAGGCAGGAGCCCCTTGAACAGGAGCAGTCGACAAGTCAGATCTGGCAGGGCAGCTGCCCTCGTTGAAGCACCGTCTCCAGACCGAACAGCTTGAGGATCAAGTCGTACCTGCAGTCTCGAGGACCAGGTCGTACCTGCAATCTCTGATGGCTTGTTTGCTGTTGTCTCGTGTGGAATGCGGCCGAGGCACGCACAGGCAGGCAAGGAATGAATGCAGCCTCATTTCGCACCCTCTACAAGCTGGCCATTGTTTTCCGCTCAAGACTCAACAATCGCACCTTCTCCTCTCCCTCAAACGCTTCCAAGACTGTTGCAGACACGTTGGACTTGTCTCGTCCTGTGCTCGGTTCAGACTGACTTTCACTCGCACTCTCTCATCCTTACAAAACACGCAATCATGGCGCCCAAGAAGCCTTCCGTTGCAAGTATCGGCGGCTACGCGTCAGGAACCGAGACCGAGACGGAACTGCCTCCCACCACAAAAGCCAAGTCTCCCAAGAAGAGCAAGAGCGAACTATACACGAGCACATACGGCCCAGGTACCACCGTCGCCAGCACCAAACGCGCCGCCTCTCCTAAGAAGCCTCGTGCGGAGCCCGCAACTGTCCCCAAACAGTCTCGTGCAGAGCCACCGCCGACCGGACGCGCCACGCGCTCCACGTCGAGACAGCCACGAGCTCCTCCGCCGTCGGAAGCGCCGCCGTTGCCCACTTCTCCCGCCAAACAGTCGCGCTCCCCAGCACGCACCCGAGGCCGCCCTCCACCACCCGCTACCCCCGAGAAGCCAAAGACCACGGCCCGCCGCACGCGCACCGTCTCGCCGGCCAAGCGTCTGATCGCAGACTCTCCCCCACCCGAGGACAAGATGAACCCTTTCCCGCCAAAGCCAGCCCCCACGACCGTCACGGACAAGCCCGCCGTCCGCAACCGCTACGGCGAAAAGGTGCCTGCTCCTGTCGACATCAAGCAAAAGATGCGTCAGGCCATCAACTTTCTGTCCGATGATGGTGTCGAGAACCTGGCCGACTTCGAGGACAAGCTGGCGAGACTGAAGAAGTGGCTGGACGAGAACCACCCGGGCATGGACGGCATCGTACCCGACGGCGAAGACGATGCCGAGATGCTCGGCCGCAGGGTTCGCTACATGATCTGGGTCCACGAGAACCGCATCGAAGAGGGCGCCGAGCAGTGGTTCACGCGTGACCAGTTCGCAGGCAGCACGTCCATGTACCAGCCCATCAAGCCCAACAAGGGCGACCAGTGGCGCCTGCACCCGGACGGCACCACGACGGGCAAGCCCCAGGACCCCAAGAACCAGGTCATGCAGGCCCAGGACAGAGAGCGCATGGCCAAGAGCCGCGCCGAAAAGGCTGCCGCCGCCAGAGCCAGCCCGACGAAGACCGCTCCTGCTGCCCCTCTTGCTGCTGCCGCCGCCGCCGCCGCCGCTGCTGCCCCTCGTCCCAGATTACCCGAACTGCCCCACCCAGAGGTCTGGCACCGCAAGGAAGCTGCCCGATTCCCCTACGGCGAGACTCCTCACATGGAGCAGGTCATGAGCAGACAGATAACAGCTGACTTGGCTCGTGGTAAGTTGCGACATGCCATCCTCCACCATAACACGCGCTGACTCGTTCTTACAGGCAGAGAAGCAAAGGACGCCCTCCGGGGTGGTTCCTTCTACACCCTCAAGAAGATCCTCGGAGATATGAAAAAGTACATCTACCCTGAAGATGCTCCTGCTCCATTCGACCCCTGGAAGCTGCCCGACATTTCTTACGAAGACGTCTTGGACGCCGACCAGACCTTCAACGTCCTCCGCAAGCCTGACAGTCCAGGTACAAAGAGAAAGGCCGCTCCCAGTCGCAGCAGGTCGCCTGCCAAGCGTACTAGAGGTGCTAATTATTGAGTCGACGCTTGCATTTGAAGGAAATTCCTCTATCGTTTCTTTTCCTGCATCTCTGACCATTTTATAATATTTGTTTTCCTTTTCCACAATTCTGCTTCACCTGCATCGCTCTTCATCTTCGGCATTTGGTGAGGTGGAACAGGTGTTGGGCCTTATTCGCCACACGTCGGTACGCGGCTTTTGTCTGTAATCCCTGAGAATTCACACCGCGAGATGCCTTATTCGAAGACAATGATACATTTTACATGAATTCCGAGAGGACAAAGCAATGCAAGCTTCAAGTTCCATTCATATCTGTTTATTGAAAGTGTTGCCAGCGTCCAGACAAACAGATTCGAAAGTGAATGAACATTGTCGAACTTCCGTTTCCGGCCATCAATGTTCACTTCTGCTTCATTGTCAAGATTTCCGGTTGCGGCGATTGCTATCCTTTGTCACAACCCCTTCACCATGATAACCGGAAACCTCTCTTCGTGCCGCCTAAGCAGAAGCAAACCACAAACACTACACCGCCAACGCAACCATGTCGAGTGAACCCTCATCTCCCGCCTTTGTCGATCCACAAGCACCCCTGATCCAAGAAATCAAAGAACTCAAAGCAAGACTCGAAGAAGTAAACGACAACTTTCTCTACTACGAAGTCTCGAACGAAAGACTCGAAAAGCAGGTCGAAGAGCAGACAGCCCAACTCGAGCGAAGAGACTCGGAACTGGCAAGACTGAGAGAGCACATACAATCCAACAAAAAGGACCACGACGAGACGCACCAGGAGAATGTAAAGCTACGCTGTCAATCTTCCGCTTTTGAGAAAATCGTCGAGGCCAACGAAAAAGAACTCAAGACTGTCGCCGAGCTGGAACAGACCATCGAAGACCGCGAAGCTGAAGTGCGCCATTTCACCGCTGAAATCACCGCAATCAGAACCGAGCGCGATGACAAAGTCACCGAAGTCAAGGGATTGGAAGGGGATATCGCAGACCTGAAGCAAGAGCTGGAAACAAGGGATCAGGAAATCGAACGCTTGCATGAAAAGCTCAGCATCTTTGAACGCCACATCACTGTCAGCAAGGACCTTCCTGTCGAAGAGCTGGATGAGGTCCTCTATGAGTTCATGGAGAAATGGTCTGCCATGCAAGCCGATGGACCCCTACCCTCTACAAAGAAGGCAAAGCGCACTTCTCTGAGTGGCATGAATCTCGCCGACGAGTTTGAAGCTCTGAGTGATGAGGATTATGACTCTGAAGAAGGATATGGGTCTGATGGGAGGAGCGTCCGCAGCTTTGCTTCTGAGAGGCCGGCAAAGAAGGTCAAGCAGACACTTGGCCTTTCGGAGATTGAGTCTGTTGCTATGAGTCCCAAACCAGTTCCTCAGGACACCAACAGTGCAACCCAGACCAGCCCTGTTGCTTCGCCGAAGAAGGCAGAGACTACCAGCATCGAGACCCAGACAAGCCCTGTTGCATCGCCAAAGAAGACATTCTCAGAGATCATCACCAAGGGAGTTCAGACAAGTCCGATCGCTGCCTTGATCCAGAAGTTCACGTTCTCCGATGTCAGCAGCGGAGTCCAAACAAGTCCCATCGCCCCTTCTCCAAAGACAGCCGCTCCCAAGCCTTTCTCAGAAGTCATCACCAGCGGAGTGGACACCAGCCCCGTTGCTTCTTCTGCAAGGGAACAGAAACCCTTTACTGAGGTCATCAGCAGTGGAGTTGAGACGAGCCCTATTGCTGCTTCATCGACCAAGCCTGCCTCGCCTCAAAAGCCCTTCTCCGAGGTTATCAGTAGTGGGGTCCAGACGAGCCCAATTACTCCTTCCGTGGAAGAAAGGAAGCGTTTCTCTGAGGTCCTTAGCAACGGAGTCCAGTTAAGCCCAATCGCTCCTTCTCTCAGGGCTGCGGCTGTCGAGACAACAAACACCGGGGTCCAGACAAGCCCGACTGTCCCTTCACCATCTGATATAGCACTCCCACCAAGCCCAGTTGCCAAACCTTTCGCGTCTATCAAGTCACCTGTCTCAGCCAAGTCTCCACTCTCAAACGAAGTCACTGAAGAGCAGATTGCACTCAACAACATTCTTCCTGTTCAGCCGGGCAAGCCATACAAGGTCAACACCCTGAACATCAAACGTCCTCGAGTGCCGACCAAAGACATGTCCCCCCGAGCGCTCAACCACTACAAATTCGTCATCACCCGCTCGACCACCCCCTTGGCCGCTCCCAACACACCCACCTCTCCCACTCCTGACGCCAAAATGCCCATCCTGACGCTCCTTTTAAATACCGCAATACCCCTATGGCAGGATACACTCTCTACAGCCCTCGCCAACTGGCAACTAATCCTTCTCTTGTTCTTAACCTCATATTCTGCGTCCTACCTTGGCTCTTCTCTGGCGAACACAGCGGCCGAATGGTCTTGGGCGCATGCGAATGGCTACGCCCCCGAGAACAAGTTTATCTACGTGAGCCGCAGCGTCCCGGGACACATGTTCGCCATGTTCTGGGGTGTCGTTTCTTGGTTCTGGAATCTGGTGTTTGGGGGTTGGTATGTAGGTGCTGGAACCAGGTTGCCGCTTTCTCCTGGTTGAGGAAATTGTTCAAAACTTTCTGGGTTGTTGTTGTTGTTTTGGTGGGTGGATGGGGGAAGGATGTAAAAGAGGTGGAGGAAAAGAAGGTCGGGGTTTCTGCTGCATCTTTTGAGATTTTGTCTTGCTATTTAGATTGTTTTTGTTTATTTCTCTGTATTTATCTCGTTCTTTGCCTTCGATCTATCGCTGCTTGAAGATCATATTCTCCCACCAAGTTTTGGACAGACTTTTGTGTCTTGCCCAGATGGCTAATGTTCAGGATTGGGTCATGCTTCAGATCACTCGTGTTGCTGGACCAGAATCGACTACTGTACACCAGATGTTTAAACCACCATTGCAAAATCCATGTTAACCACTCTACCAAGCACGGGTGATATTATGAAATCCGGAACAGGGAGATGGGTTCTCTTTTGTCACTCCATAACAGCCAATCGCGACAGATTCTACACACCTCCCTAATTCTCTACTCTGCACATTTCTAGCCCTCGAGTTCTGATACACACAAAAACTCTCCCGAATATCCCTCAAAACACATTTTCTGCATACCATCGTGGCTGTTCAAGCATGGTACGGAGAAAGGGCACATAGAGCAAGGATTTCAATGATGTTTCTCCACTATGAACAGGAGTCCGGTCATTGGATACCGTACTATATCCGTCAATCAACAACATCTTTTGTGTACGAATTTCCGAAACCGAGTTGTTGTTTAATCCTCAGCTGGGATTCCTAACTCTCCTCGACCAGTCCTCGCCCATGCGTCCAATGTCGACAACTTCGACATGTTTCCCCAGACCGACCAGGTTCGAAGTCTCCCACCATTTATCTGGCTTGTCCTGTCCGGCGTTGCCTCTTCGTGACCCTTCGTCTTCGGTCTCTGTTTCCGTGTCGAGGAGGCCGCCAACGCCATCATCGCCGACCACGAGGATGGTTTGACCGACCCATCCGTTGAGCTGTTGGACGTGTTCGCCGTGGTGACCGCAGAGGGAGGGAACGTCGGACAAGTAGACCAGAGAGGGAGAGAGGTGTCGCAGGATGTGGATATAGCCGGTCGGTGTCGAAAAGGGCATGACTTGTGAAGGCTTGTCAACCACAGACAGGGACTTTTGCCAGAGCGAATCGAATAGCGTTTCAGGGGACGATGCAGGGTATGAGACAGATGCGTATGAGGACGAGAGGGTGGTGGAGTTTGATGTAGATGTGGGGAGGTCGGGCAGAGAAGATTGGTTAGGAGCGTAGATTAGTACGAAGAGGTTCGTGGCGGCCGGGTCGATGTGGTCAGGAAGGTGAGAGAGGATGGACTGGCACGCGTTAGGGAAAAGATTATGGTTTAGGCCTAGCATACTCACAGCATGCTCTGTATAATGGGCGAGACCCTCTTCTTGCTCTTCTCCATTCAAAACGACAACTACCGTTCTCTTTGGCTTGCTAGTTTGTGGATGCGAGGAAGTGGGTCTTTGGATGCGTTTGGTTTCTACTTCTTCATTCCAGTGTTCATTATCTGAAAAGGCAGGGTCGGCGCCTTCTTGCTGCCTCCCTACAGCATTGGAGCCAGACGATTCCACAGCAGAGCGTATACGCTGTCTGGCACTGTCGAAGAATTGCTGGGGTGAGGGGGTGCGGCGGCTTACACGGGCTAGGAAGCCGTGGTCGCCAGAGTCGGGAGGCAGCTCTCGAGCATGCGGTATATCCTCGGGGTAATCTATAGGATGGTCGTACTTGTCGTCTTGTGCATCATCGTGTCGGTCGTTGTCATCATCATCGTCGTCGTCCTGTTGGCGTTCGCTCCAGATCCAGGCGGCCAAACCAGCCGTCGCAATCGTTACCGTGACTACCAGTGGTAGCCAGTATCCGAGTGCTGATCTACCGGGGCGGGTCTGCCTTCGCCGGGCAGTATCATAACGATCCATTGCATTGAAAGTTACATCAATGTTGTGTCGCAGTGTTACGTGCAAGAGTCGCGGTTTCGAGTCGCGTCAGAGTGGTATACAATCACCCCACAATTCTTGGCGTGTTCCTCTGTACACATCCCTACCTCTACCTCCTCCATCCATTACGCTACAACCTCACCGTTTGCCTCTACAGAGCCCTGTTCCTCACTTTCAACCTCTTCGCCTTCATCCTTCTCGGCTTGCTTGTCTGGGTATCGCTGAGGTGGGAAAGCGAGGAGACTCATGTGGGATATCACGACTGGGATATGTTTCTCCTGGATGGTTTCTCTGATAGATAGTATACAGTTGAGAGAAAATGGGACGTGGTCCTTGGACAATCAAGAGCGGCACAAACAGGACTTACTGAAGGATTGGAAATGTGTCTGTCGCCAGATGCGGACAATACTCCTTTGTGCTTGTTTGTCTTTGTCCGACATGTCTCTCCTACTGTACCGAAACCTCGTCCATCACAAATCTCTGTCTCGTACAGGTAGAACCATACTCGGTCCGTAGAACTGCAAAGCTTGTACAATACAGCAAAAATGACCGTCATTGGATATTTCGGCCGCTTCCTGTCCGACTACTACCGTCCTCTCGTTGCAGTGTGGATGACATGCATGGCCCTCATGTCCCTCTACCAAGCCCTGATCCCCACCTCCGCCCACAACGTCGGTCTAATTGTCGACCCTGGAGCCGAATTGCTCCAACAGCTCACCCATCAAATCTTTGTGCGTCTTCTTCCTTCCTCCCTTCCTTCCTTCCTTCCTTCTTCTCTGCCTCCACAAGGGTGGTTGCGAAGAGAACCTCCTAACAAAAAACAAACAGACCCACTTCCCAACCTCCCCCAGATCCTCCGTGGCATCCTCTACACAGCCATCCAAACCTTCTTCATCCTAACAATCTTCACTCTGCTCTGTATCCTCTGGATCCCTATACGCTTCTTTGCTTGGATCGCCGAAATCTTCTACATGGATTTCTTAAACTACGATAGCGCTAGGGTAGCGGCAAGGAACGGCAACCTCGATCGTGGCAGCAGGAAACCCAGTCCCAGGGCTTTTGTGGTGACGCCTGAGGGGAGTCCGGTGAAGGGGGATTCGAGGAGGAGGACGAGTGGGTGGATACGCCTGATGGTTCGCCTAGGACAGAGGGGTTTGAGGGGGGAGAGTTGAGGACGCCTGCGCAGAGTGAGGGTGGGAGTGAGAGGGTTGATAGCGTCATCAAGGGGCGAGAGCAAGGCCAAGGGCAAGGGATGTCTACTGCTAGGTCTGCTGGTGCGACTCCCGAGTTTAGAGCTGCTTATACTCTGGGTTCGTGAGCGTGGAGTGGTCTTGTGGGTGTCCGCGCTAGACGAGATAAATCAAGACACGGGTTAAAAGTCATCTTTCCACGCTGTCTCTCGATGATATACAGCGATAGAGTGGTAAGAAACGCACAACCATCTCCCAGTGCCAGCAATAACTCTACAGAAACCCAGGCGTGACACAACAAATAACACTCAGTTCCACGTATTGTGTACTTTGATGTCTCGCTAACGTGAGGTTCGAGTTTGTTTTCTGTCTCTTGTCGGCCAGTACTTTTCTTGGCTCAGGCTTCCTGGGTCGCTTCTCTCCAGTGGTCTGTCTAGATCTTTTCAAACTCTGCTTGAACTCGATTGTGGTACTCTTACTGGAGCTTGACTCGCACTTCGACATATCTTTGCAGGGGATGGTTGAGGCATGCCATAGTGCCGCAAGTGGCTTCTTCGATTGGTTCGGTTTTCGATGCCGACGTCTTGAGGAGAAGTATATTCGCTCAGGACATTGCTCGTGGTGTTCGTGGCAGACTGACAGCAATGACTGTTTTGGAAGTCAGGGGCCGGAGCGCGAACGGTAAGAACCTTGGACTCTTCGGACAAGTCATTTCTTATAATCGCCTGGCCAGCTGATGAGCTTTCTGTTTCATTTTGGACGTCTGTCTGCTCGACAGTAACCAGAGGCGCAACAGCCTCTGACACAGCAAGAGGAGAAGATGATGTGAAACGCACAAGGACTTGTCGAAGGTGACGCTGGAGACGATGTCTGCAAAGTGCTTGACGCTAGGTGCATATTCAAGCTTCTCCAGAACAGTCCAGGCTTCGGAACATGAGCACAAACAGTAAAGTTGTTGCAGGCAAAGACAGGAACTCCAGACTTGATTAGAATTATGTGGTGGGTATCAATGAAAAGATCCAAAACTCGACCGTCTGCCGGCCGCTCATCCCGCACGTCCGTATCCATTTTCCGGACTGGTTCCTCTTTCTTTTTTAGCAGCATCGTAGGATGCGGGCAACGGCGGGACGGGCACATCGGTGACGGTCATCCTGTCCTTTTCTCTGACTCGTGGCAGACTTGTCCTGCTGGCTTGGTTGCTAGGAGCCTTGGCGATTGTCGGAGGTGTGACGGAAAGGGCGGGCAAGGAGTGGCGGGTGATGCCCGAGTTGAAGGGGGCGTTCGCAACGTCTTGACGGCGGTGGTAGCGGCGGCGCACGAGGACGAGGACGACGGTCAGGACGCCCAGCCCGACAAAGACGACGATGAGCATGACGACCCACTTCCAATGGTCGGTCCACCTAGCGCTGGGGTTAGTCGTGGCTATGCGAACAAGAAGTCGTTGACTCACCAATCGTGCTGGGGGTCTGCGTGCTGAGTTGAGCTTGCGCCTTGCGAGCTGCTCGAGCTCCCCGAGGTGGACGTGGGCACCGTCGAAGCACCCGTCGTGCCCGTCGAGTCGGTTGCAGTGCCGGCACTGACGCTGGCGGCGGCAGCGACACCGTTGTCGGCACAGTTGGCCTGGTACCACGATGCAATCCTGGCCACGTCGCTGCTGGGACACACGTCCGAGCAGACGGTCGAGCCGGCGGCCTTGAGAGCGGTAAGGTATCCCGACTGGCAGAAACACGACTCGTAGATGACGGCGTCGGTGACTGGAGCGGCCGGAGGGATGCAGCCGGCTTGGGCATTCTGGAGGACGGTGCACTGCTGCGCGCATGAGGGAAGCGCCGTGTCGCTGTATACGAGAAGTTGCTGGGCAGAAGCCGCCGCTGCCAGGAATGCGGCAATGCCCAAAAGACGCATGACGGGGGGTGGATGTTTGTTCGATGGCAATCTGCGACAAGAACACCCCATCAGCAAAGAGAAGGCGAGATGAAGAGGAAGGAAGGCACGCTTACGAGACGGTCACGCCTCTCCAAAGCTTCGTGCGGGCACAAGCCGATCGACAAGGAAAGATACAGTACCTTGGTGTGCCTTGGTGTGCTGTACAGATGCGGCAGTCGCGATGTTGCTGCTGCTGACAAGACGACGGGGCTCAGAGATGCGCCTTGGAATGTTTCAGCTGGAGGCCAGGAGCAGCTTTCGGTCTTCGGAGGGTCGTCGTGGTCGAGTAGCAGAAGCAGCAAAGTAGATACTTGCTCGACGGTGGCTCAAGGTTCAATCCAGTCAGGCCATCCCCCTCCCAACTCTGCGGGTACTCTATACAAGAAGATGTGCGAGGGGGGCAGGCAGGAGCACCGCCGCTTGCAGCCTAGCCCTTGCCGCTTTCGTCCGTGCCGCGGGTGGTTGCAATCATCATTTCCTGCTGCAAGGCGACGGCGAGGTTTGGCTGTGTATCGCAGCAGCAAACACCAGCACAAGAGAAGCAACAAACAGTTACAACAAGCTTCTTAGAGACATGCAGCTTTAGAGTGTCGGCCCGTTGCACTTTGCCAGGAACGATACAAGGCAAAGGACGTCGTTCTTGGCAATGATGTTCCAGTGCCAAGGCTTCCTCATGTCTTGTAGGGGAACGAGCCAAATTCGTGCTCCAAGGCTTGTATGTTCTTGGTGTCAAAATTTGCGCCGACATCTTCGGCTGCTTTCTGATCGATGGATGACAATGTAAGAAGCCGGTATAGAAGTCAAAATCCAGGCATGACTGTAAGGCGCAGATCAGACGGGCGTTGTGTTACTGAGAACTTGTTTGATCGAATGGTAGGTGAGATATCGATCCCTTGTTAACCAGTAGATCTCGCACTTGAAATCATCGAGCCAGGGATGCGGACTTGCTCTGCCCAGACATTGACTCCAAGAACACTACCGGGTGAAATTGTCTGATACGCGTTCCAGGCTCAACCTTTACTTTTTCACAACATTAGTCGGCTTCGTAATGCTTGTGGTACGTGGAGGAGTTCACAACAGGGTGACCCGCACAGTTCGAGGTCGCAGCTCCTCTTTCCTGATTGGCTTGTTCGTTAAACCGGCGATTGACGGCAATCCTTTCTTCCAACACTCCATTCCTGCCCTAATAATTTTCCAACCTATATGCAGAGGACCACGCGGTCCCTACACCGAAAAGGTGAGCAAGGAAGCGGTATCGGAAGTCATCTCAGATGGAAAGCCCGATGCTGCGGAGAGGACAGTCAGTGATCAGTTAGTTGTTCCATTAAAAAAAAAATGAGTATTGAAGATTTGGAAGGATTACAAGGACATGCCAATGCAAATGCAAGCAACGACAAAGGTCAGAATAAGCATTCTCGTATTCCTGTCGCTCTGATCCGCGGTAAACAAGAACTAGTTACAACCACCGAGGCGTGGCGGGACCGCAGACGCTTTGAGCTTTCTCCGCCAATCGCACATCTCGCCGGTCTTCTCTTCTCTACAACGCAACTCGGGACGCGACGCAATCGCCCATCTCAGGTTGGTTCCGTGGTTGATTGCGAGCGCCAAAACCTAAAGTCCTCGCGAGAGAGAGCCGGGAACGAAAAACGGGCCGGCGCCGGCGTTGGTGTACGTATACCTTTCGAAAGAGCCTCCCATCATGCATAGCAAACTCGGCGAGCCGCACGAGGCAAGTGAAGTGCGAAAATCAGATGGGGGTTTGTTTCGGTTCATGGGCCGATCACCTCGGTCGTTTTTCTAGAAGAGCGAGAATCGATTTCCCGGGCGTGACAGCCGGTGCGAGACTGCTCTACTGTTAATCGACCACCCTCGCCGTGCGTACAAAATGCGATTGTCTTCCTGTCTCTTTTCCCGAACACGAGATTCCCCGTGATCGGTTCGGGAAAAAGCAGATACGAGAGCTGATATAGATGTACAAAATCCCTGGTATCATGACCGAGCCAGATCGCATCTCACCACACAACGTCTCCCCGTCTTCTACCACCATCAACGAAGAAAGGACCGGAGCAGTGACAGCAGCTCGCCGCCATGGAAACCTCGAGACCATACGCAAACAACCTGGTTGGGAAAACTTCCCGTCCTGTATCCCCATCTCAATGCGGACAACCAAAAGCGGCAGAGTGACAGAATTTGGAAACACAAAACTGCGCATCATTGAACGGATCGCATTATCTACAGAATTTGTCAACGCGTTGAGGTTCCTAAAGGGGTTGACGGAGGGTGGAGAGAGGTTACTGAGTCTCAAGGATCTCGAGCAATGCGCAGCTCACTTTGACAAGGGCAGAAAAGGACATTCGAGGGAAAGAGGAGGCTCCAGTTCCGCGCCTGCGAGCACGGTGGTCAGTCAGGCGGACGAGAGCGAACCGAGTTACCAATCCATGGCCCAGCCTCTGGATAGCTGGAATAACTTTACGCTGGATCAAAGTCCGATGCCTCTGCAGACTGGATCTTCGATGCAGCCGCTCAAGCGACCGAGCCCGGAAGCCTTTCAAGGCATCTCAGTGTCCCCTGTGGAGCCGAAACGACCCCGCATGGATACCTTCTTCGATGGTCAGCACATGGACTTTCCATTCGACGTGTCCGAGCATGAGCTGAGCAACACAACAAACCTGGCCGTTCCTCAAGAGCATCGTCAGCACAACGACACGAACATGCGAGCCTCACCGAGCAGCATGCCTCCACGGTCACCATCCCAGAACCCGGCGAGGGCACTGTTGAGCATACACCCGCACGCCGGCAGCATCTTTTCGAACCTCAATACGGCATTTGACGACTTGCTCACCCGGATCGAGGATCAACAACAACTTGTCAAAACTGCTCTCGATCAATTCCGCATGGCCACGAACGGCCTTAGGGTCGCATCTAGCACTACCAACATGACCGGAGACCGTGATCTGGAGGCCGGCCTGAGGACAGCACAAAGGAATGAAGCACGCGCTCGTCGTGACCTAGAACAGGCGAGGTCAGCAAGAGACGTAATAGACACCCAGTATGGTCACATCGGCACATCGCTTTCCCGAGCGCTGGTAGACACGGTGCGGGCCGAGTACACACGTGCAGGGGTGGCCATGACACAAGCTCAAGCAGATGTCGAAGCTGCGCGGCAAAGACTGAGCAATGCGAATAACCGAGAGCGGGTCCTAAGACGGACGAAGGAAGTGGCTGAGGTTGGCGTCAACGAGCTCCAGCGACAGACACGGTTCTGGTTGAAGAGGCTGGCCGAGGCGGGAGTCAAGCTGACAGATCAGTTGGGTACTTTGCAGGCAAGCGACGCAGGCCAGATGGCGTCGCAGAGATAGGCATTTGATGACGACAGTACACGAGACACGAAGAAATGCTGGAGAACGGTGGTGTTCGAAGCCTGTAAGATTGAAGCCGTAATCATGTATAATAGCGAACCAATCGCAAGTAACAAATGTACCCTCTAGAGCAAGACGAAAGGAAAGTGACAATCGATTACCTCACCAGCAACTGAACGTTCTTCCTCACCTCATCGGCCTCATCGAAGACCAACCACATCTTCGGGTCCAGTCCTTCGAAGGCGGCCTCGAAACGCTTGCTCGAATTCCTGTCGGGATCCAGAGCACCCTGAATCTCATTCTCGTCAGGAACACGGCGAATGTAGATGGCCTTGATCCAACCAGGATGACGTCTCGCAACCTCAGCGTAGGACTCGGGATCCTTTTGTGAGCTGTCGCCAACACAGATGAACTGACGATTGGGGAACCAAGTATGCATCTTCTCTAGTCTGTCGACTTTGTACTCTTGCACGTTGATGGACAGACTGCTAATCAGACCACCCAGATTCTGCCACGAAGCATCACGAAGTACCATGGTACCGTCAGGGAAGTGCTCCTTGCGGAAGCTGCGCAAGAAGGGGTACAAGTTGTACGGCGATCCAGAGAGGTAGAAGAAGATGGGATCGGCGAGAAACTTGACCAGGTCAGTGTACAGCTCGGGCATGCCCGAGACTGGCGTGGGTGTATCGATGAAGGTTGACTTGAGGACGGCGATAGGAGAAAGAGTGCCAGTAACCTTGATGGTGTCGTCGATGTCCGAGATGACACCCCAGCCGGTGGGCTCGGCCAGAACGGTGCGGCCTGGGATCGCGAAGCAAGGTGACGGATCTGCGTTTGCCGTGGTTGTGAGCTGTGTTCCAGCGGGCGCATCAAAGTGCAGACGGAGCAGATCGGAAGAGATGCCGGACGAGGTTGAAGGTCCCAGTGTCTGAGTCTCGGTATCGGCGATCTTGACGCGAATGGTATGACGAGGCAAGATGGGGTTGAGGAAGGGCTCGAGGCGCTCCTTGATGGATGCGATGTCGAGATTGTCCTTGAGTTGATCTAGGCATTCTTCCGTGCTTGCAGCTTCACTAGCAAAGCCGACCAGACGAGCAATGTCTGCAATAACGTGTGATGTATCGCGGCAAGTCTCGCGGGAGAAGTAGGCGGCCACATACTCGACTTCCCAGTACGCTGGAGGTAGGGGTTGGTTGGGAGCGGCGATGAGTTCCGGGTCTGCCTTGTGCTTGTCAACTTTCTTGTTCTGGCTTCTAGTAATGATTAGCGGATGAAGCAGGCAGCTGAAGGGATGAGCGCACGGCTGGACGCGATAGGCAGTGTTGTCAAGAATCCAGACACTGTGCTGCGAAGGGTCGACGGGTCTGGGCTTGGACCATGGGAAGGTCAGAAGCAAGCGGCCTGAGAGATCAGGCATGGAATCCAAGAGGTCTTTGGGGATGTCCGGAGAGAAGGGCGCGTCTCTGCGAAGTTGGAGACTATCGACGACCGTGACAAGAGCGTCCTGAGCGGTCCGCAGCACGGATTCCAGAGGACTCATGATGGGGTTTTGTAGGGAGGTGTAGCTTGGAGTCGTAGGAAGAAAGGAGAATCGACGTTGGGCAGATGAGAGACATGCAGTCGCATGTCGCAGTGTTTGAGGAAGAGGGAAGGAACAGGCAGCGAAGAGCCAAGATGATGTGGGTCGCTCGTGAGGCAAAAGGGCTGTAATGCAGCTACCATGTGGCTGGGAAAGGGACTCATATCAATACCGTACCTAGACTGGTGTGCATAGCAGAGCTGAAGCTAGACTGGCTACAGCGTGCAGGCTACATTCTGACACTCGTGATGCAGCGACAAGTGTTCCGCAAACGATTGTGCACGAGCTGGCCAAGAGCTTGGCCTTGCACTTTCTATAGCGGAACCTCACGGATCGAATCAGGTGCACTTGAGAAGATGCAGCATGGTTTGCACAAGAGGTCGCAGCCTTGCAGATGTGCAAAAGGGGAGCAAAAGGCAGCGAGTGACGGGGCAGAAAACAGGGTCGTGTTGTGAAAGTTTCAAGCTTGGAACTTGGAAGGAGCGACCCCCGCAGGTTCGGAGAAGCCAAGCAAGGCGGGATGCCCGTCAAGCACCGGGCAGCAAGCAAGCACCAACCTTTTGCTCCTTCCGTGTCAATCGACCGGACGTCTTTTTTGCGCCTGAACAATTGTCCTCTTCCGACTGCAGCTGCGACGTCGATATCCTCCGACTCGGGCGTCCCACATACAGACCGTCTCCAAGTGAAAACGCGACCCTCTGGCCTGCCGCCTGCCGCCCTCTCTCCTGACAACGACCCCACGTTTGCGAGTCTCACCCACGTGCTCGACGCAGCGTCCAACGCAGCCACCAAACGACCATGTCACAAGCCCAGATCCAACCGTGTCGCTACAAAACTGGCAAGACGCTCGGCGCTGGATCATACTCGGTCGTCAAGGAGTGCGTGCACATCGACACTGGCCGCTACTATGCCGCCAAGGTCATCAACAAGCGCCTGATGGCCGGCCGTGAGCACATGGTGCGCAACGAGATTGCCGTCCTCAAGCGCGTGTCCATGGGCCACCAGAACATCCTCACCCTGGTCGACTACTTTGAGACCATGAACAACCTGTACCTCGTCACCGACCTGGCCCTGGGCGGCGAGCTGTTCGACCGCATCTGCCGCAAGGGCTCCTACTACGAGAGCGACGCCGCCGATCTCATCCGCGCCACCCTGTCCGCCGTCGCCTACCTCCACGACCACGGCATTGTGCACCGCGACCTCAAGCCCGAGAACTTGCTGTTCCGCACTCCCGAAGACAATGCCGACCTCATGATTGCCGACTTTGGCCTGTCTCGCATCATGGACGAGGAGCAGTTCCACGTCTTGACCACGACGTGCGGCACTCCTGGCTACATGGCTCCAGAGATCTTCAACAAGAGCGGCCACGGCAAGCCTGTGTAAGCATCAGCACACGTGCTCGCGCCCGACTCTTCGCATGCTAACACTCTGCCAGCGATGTTTGGGCCATTGGCGTCATCACGTACTTCCTCCTCTGCGGCTACACCCCCTTCGACCGAGACAGCAACCTCGAAGAGATGCAGGCCATCCTCGTCGCCGACTACTCCTTCACTCCCCTCGAGTACTGGCGCGGTGTGTCGCTCTCCGCCCGAGCCTTTATCAAGCGCTGCTTGACCATCGACCCCACAAAACGCATGACGTCCCACGAAGCTCTGAGCCACGACTGGATCGCTGGGCCCGCTCAAGATAGAGGTACCGAGGACTTGTTGCCCACGGTCAAGAAGAACTTCAACGCCAGAAGAACCCTACACAAAGCCATCGACACTGTTCGCGCTATCAACCAACTCAGAGCAGGTGGCGGTATGGGTATCATGGACGGCGCTCAATCCCACCGCCCCGAGCGTGTTGACACCGCCGCACCCAAGGACAAGGACGGGGACATCAACATGGACTCAAAAGCCAAAAGCCAAGCTGCGACTGCCGCTTGAGATATCAGGAACCCCGAGACGTTCATTCTTTTGCCGTGCCATAGCATATCATCTTGCCTCCATCCAGTTCAAACAGGCCAGCAGACCGTGGATCTTTTCTGTATACCCCTCCACATCTGCAGACAGCGTGCTTTTCATTTATCATAATCTTCCTTTGCCATCATCTTCTCACACAGCCAATGGCTACCAGAAATATATCTTTTCATATCACGGCCGAGTCCCACCTGTATCAAATGAATTTTTCTTGGCGTCAGCCTGTCAGACTTTCCCTATGTTTCTGTTCCATCTATCGCTATAATCTGGCCGACCAGCCACTACCGCCTTTTGACGAGGCCCGTCGGTCGAACTCTTGCCATGGGAAACGTCGTCGGCTCGGGTCTTTCAAACATCTTGGGCACCTTCTCACTCGGTCTGGTATTTCGCAGTTTAGAATGCTTGATCCAGACACATTTAGATCAAGGCACCCTGATTGAACTTGGTCTCAGCGGCCAGCCGTCTCTGTTCCTTTTCTTCCTCCCTGACCTTCCTTTTCTCTGCTCGCTGTTCTTCCCGCTCCTGGTGAGCCCTCTGGCTGCGTCTCTCCCTTCTCTCCTCCTCATGCTCCCTTATGGCTTCCTGCTGGAGTTGCACATCCAGAGCAGTTTGATCGGCAGCATTCAACTCCCACGGTACAGCAAGTACATCCCTCTTGAACTGCGCCATGGACTCCCACGCCGCAACCTCCTCGGTAGTATCCTTGATGACACTACACCTCTTCAACTCCAGCTGCTTGACACCCCTAAAACTTCCAACGGTGCACTTGACCTTGACCACCGTTGCGATATCCACGGTCTGACCATCGATTTTGATTTCGCTATCGTAGCCGAATACATTGGTGATGTCTAGGTTTGGTACGGTGGTGTTTGAAGTGCTGTCAGGGTCGGCTTGTTTGGAGGGATCGTTGCGCTCGATCTTGACGTCGATGCAGGCACCGCTGCTATCGTCTAGCGTCACGATGAAGAATTTCGAGTTTGGGATGTCTTGGATGGCGACGATGGGGGCGACGAGGTAGACGAAGCGGACGGGGTGGTTGAGGTGGAAATAGACATTTTGACCTTTTTGGCAGGGCAGCAAAACAGTGAGCTTTTGTGTGAAAACGTACACAGTTGGGCAGGAAGGATAGACAGGCAGAATGCTTACCTTCGAAACCGGGCACTTGACGGAGAGCGTGGACGTCAGCGGCCGTTAGCTTCACCCATTTGTTGTAGGTGGGCGAGGCGAAGAAGTATTTGGCATCGGGGATAGGCGCTGCCTGCCGCGTTCGGTTGTTGTTCATGTCATGTCTTTTTGTCGTCTGTTGGAGGCATCGTCAAGAACCAGTCTCTGTGTATTCGCAAAGAGACGCATCTGTAAAGCCACGAGATCATGTGACGGCGTGTATAGTGATTTGTTACATCCCGATTAAGCAATCTCGAATCGCACCTGTCTCTCCACCTCGTGCTTTTTATAATCATATCAAATCTCAGGCGATCACCAAATCAACAAATCCGTCTGTGGCATTTTCTTCTGCTGCTACTTGCATCACAATGTCCGAGTCGATTCAAAAGCAAACGCAGTCCAACAACACCCCTGCTGAATTTGAAGAAGATGGCGTCTTCGTTGCTCTCACCCACGACACACTGGACGCAGTTGCCATCATGAACAAAGTCCGAAGCCCGAAAGCTGGAGCCATCGTGCTGTTTGCCGGTACGCCAAGAAGCAACACTACTACCTAACGATATTTGACAACAAATCAAAACCTAACACTTCTATTCGAGGAACCACCCGCGACAACTTCGGAGACAAGCCCGTAGTGCACCTGGCCTACGAAGCATATGCTCCTCTTGCCATCAGGACTATGACAAAGATCGCTCGCGAGATCAAGGACAAGCATGGTCTGAATGGCGTGGCAATGATCCATCGTCTCGGTGTTGTTCCCATTGCCGAAGAAAGCATTCTGATTGCAGTGGCATCGCCACACAGGCAAGCGGCATGGCGAGCAGGCGAAGAAGCACTCGAATTGACAAAGGAAAAGGTTGAAGTGTGGAAGCTTGAGGAGTTTGGTGGTGAAGAGGGTGGCGTGTGGAGAGCCAACAGAGATGGACAGGCGGGTGTCAAGATAAGCGGTTGAGCTGCAGGTTTGGGATAAGTCGAGGGGAATTTTTAATGTACACATTATTTATAATACAGGTCATGACGCGTGAGATGATGTTCGCGAGGACAGCATCGTTATAGATAGGTCGAGGTGATGAGGCGATTAGTTGTCTCGACTGGTGACTTGCAGACCTTCGTTTGGCTTTTGAAGTTTGGCGAGTTTCTCCTCTTCCTTCGCGGCCATGGCAGCCACGAGACCAGCAAGACCTTGGGCCATGCCCTGGTTGTCGCCACCTTCCTTCTTGTCCAGAAACTCCTTGACCATCTTCTCCATCTCCTCGTCTTGCTCGGCTTCCTCCAAGGCGGTGCGTTCAAAGCCCCAGGCTTTTCTGAATTTGCTGCGCATGTCTTCGGTATCTGTGACATCCAGAGCGTACATCATGAAGCCCGTGGCCATCATGCCCGCACTGGTGACGTTTGCGGTAGCGAGGACAAAGGCTTGGGCAGCTTCGACACCGCCGTTGACATTGGTGGGCTTGTAGTTGGAAGGAGTGAACTGCTTGGGGGCGTCGGCAAGCAGTTTCCGGGCGACGGCTCTGCGCGTGACAAGCAGGCTCAGTCCGAAGAAGGTGGCGCCAGCGAAGAACAGCGACAGTTGTCTGACTGCGCGTGCTCGTGGGTTGGTGCGCATCTTCTCGCGGAGTTCGTCGTCGACTGAGAGGAGGCCATTCTGCTTCGGACTTTGGCTCGGAGGTTGGCTGTTTGCCTGTGGAAGAGGTTGTTGTTGTTGTTGTGGTTGTGACAGTGGCGGGGTTACTGGCTCGGCCTTGGCCTTGTCGTCTGCGCCCGAGTACTGCGTGAGTAAATTCGAGAGGATGCCCATCTTGTGTTTTGATGACGGATGGAAAAAGAACGAGCAATCCGCCTTGACAAGGTCGGTCTTACCCTGACCTCTCCAGTTCACGTGACCTTCGGGACTTTCGCTACGCCGTCTGGGGTCAAGGTGCGCTCATCTAATTACTCGGACTGTGGCATACCGATCCTAGGTCCGTTGAGCAAGGACTTTGGTGCTCGACGTAGCCCATAGGACCTCTGTCAAGTCCAACTTACCTTCTTCACCTCTCCACCGAGGCAAACCTATGCCTAAGTGCGCCATCTCAATCCATGAACCTTTCCGGACAGTGCGCTTGTGCATTGAGAGCTCAATCTTTCTGGTCAAAAGAGCGACTCTCTTTGGGCACGCGTACCTCTTGAATTGTTCTTTGCATTCTGATAGCCATACAAGCACCAGTAACAAGTTTGAGAAAAGTGTCCGAGGTTGGGAGAGACTAGGCACCAGGGGCTGGTATTTTGTCGTCTTCTGTGTCTCCCGCACACTTCACGTCGACCTACGCCACAGCAAACATGTCTTCACAAATTGTACAGCGCCTCTGTCGAAAAGAGCATTGGTGTATTCAACATACTCGAGAGGAATGATTTGTTTCTTTGTTCTTTTTCCTTCTGACTTGTCTTTTCTTGTCGATCTCTTTGTTGTTAACCATCCGCTTCCGGTGGTGAAGGCCCTGGTGGTCGACTCAAGCACACTTTTTTCACTACCCTCTCGTCGCAACTGTTCAAACAGTGCACCAAGTTGTCTCCAGTGGTCTACACATTTCGTCAAAAGTCTACAATGTCGCTCACACCGCAAAAACTCGCTCTGAACAGCAATCTCCTGGAACAGCTACAAGCACGATTTCCATCAGATACGCCACCCAGCCCATCATCACCAATCGCAAAAGGTATCGCTGCACTTGAACGCCGAGCATCGAACAGGTCGGCGGCTAGCCAATTGAACAAACCTGCATCGCCTCATGAACGCAGTCGTACCGCATCGCCTTTACCCCTCCGTATGAACCTCTCGATAAACACTACATCTGGGATCAGAAGTACAGCTTCCTCCCCTGGCCCTTTGACTGGCGGTCGCCGCGTTCCTCCACCATTATCAAAGACCAAAATGAGGCCTTCTAGCGAGCTGTTCCTACCCACACCCCAAACAGCAAGGAGTACTGGCTTTAGGTTCTCTACAATCATCCCCGAAGATGGTCTGGCAATCAAGTCAGAACCAGCAACACCGGCAACCACAGCCTCGGTGCCGTTTTTCTCTTCTCCGCCACTGTCACCAGTCTCCGCCTCCATCGCCGACGCCATCGGCCGTGTTGATGTTGGCGCGTCAGTTCAGAATGCCATTGACAATCTAAGCAAACCAGAAGCAAATCGCTTCATCTTCCCTCCGTTGAGATCTTCGACTGCACCACCTGCAAGTCTACGTCGACAACCCAGTTTTGCATCAATCAGATCATCAAGATCGTTACCTCTGCGTGCATTCAGCACTCGCCTTGGCCGTTTGAGCCGTGCAGGAGGCGGTACTTCTCGACATGCTGGAGTCAGTCCTATACTCTCTCTCAAGAAGCGTGGCTCACACTTCTCTGGTATCGACAAGAACCTCACAGCCGACCGGGGAGTGAGCTTCATGATAGCAACGCACAAGTCAAACCTGGAAAGCGTGCTAGCATCTCCCGTCGAGGAACAAATACCCGTAAGACCAGTACTGCGAAAAGCCGCAACAAGTGTTATGCCTTGGCGCAAAAAGGCCAGAGGCGAAACAATGAGCATGCTCCTCGACTCTGGCTTCTTCCCTGTGCAGGAGTTTATCTACGAGAAAAACGACACTTCACCATCGCCAGCAAGAAGAAGTTCGAGCAAACGCAATCAGCTCGCTTTGAACATTCTCGTCAAAGACTTGCCAACTGAGCGACCCTCTTCAATCGTCAACACACCAACAAACTTTTATCAACAAGGCCACATGAGTCTGAGAAGGTCGATGCGCAGCAACCAGCGTCGTTCACCGGGCCTCCGACGCAGAATCTTGACTGCGGCTTCAGTGTCGAGCTCGCAGATCTCACCCACGATGGTCACTCACAAGACCGTCACTGCACCCCTTCTATCACCCACAAGTCCAACAACCCCATTAACACCTACCAAAGCTCTTGCAGCACTCACAGGCGGCATGCTCTTGCCTCCATCACCGGGCTCAGACGGCAGCCCAAAGTCTGGCCAGCCTTCACCAGGAATCCTAGAAGTGATTCCCGAAGACAGCGGCACTGGCGCCATCGTTCACTCGACCACACCTCCCATCTCACACACCTCTGTGCGCTCCATCCCCGAAGCACCCGCTTTACCAGACGCCACAGGCAGCGAAATCCATCTCAGTTCTGGCACAGTCCTCATGGTCAAAACCCCCGAATCCACAGCCTGGCGTCGTTCAGTCTACATCCAAGGACCGATCAAACTGCCCACTCCCGCCGTAGTGCCCAGAAAAGGCAGCATCGCGACCCTCGACCCCTTCCAAGACGTCTTCGGCAACACACCCATGCTCCGCCGCAAGTCCGAAGACGCATGCCTCGACGACATGTGCGATTGGTACGACACCTGGCACCACAGCCCTGTGTCCTTTGCCGGCGATGAATTCACCCTCGACGAAACAACCCTTGCTGGCGACTGGGCCATGCAACCACTCACCGAAGAACCCGAAAGCCCCATCGATCGCAACGTCAGATTTCCCTCTCCCGCACCTCCACTGGCAAAACAGGTGGCGGCCGCCATGCTACGCCCCGACTCGACGGCCATGAAACCTCGGCCCAGGATGAGTATGCCCATGGTCCCGCTTCCCGAACTCCCCAAATCTCCCTCGTCGAACAACAGCGAAAAGGGACATTCTAGAAACAGCAGTGGAGAGACTTCGTACAACAGCTCAAAGTCCGATCCCGTCCAACGCACGGATAGCAGGGGAAGCGGTATGAGCGGTGTCTCCTCTGTAGAAGAGAAAAGCTGGTTTGAGCATGATGGTAACAAAGACAAGGCAAAAATGGAAAGTTTGCAAGGCACAGCCGAGCAGCAGCAGCAGCAGTTGAAGCAAAAACCTGCTACGAGGATGAGCAGAATGAAAAGGTTTGTGCAGACTGCTTCTGCGATTTTGTGATGACAGGATGCGGGGAAACAGGAAAGAGGCAGTTGATGCTCTTTAAAGACAATTTCAGTGGGGAAAAAAAAGCAGGCCAAGGAGGTTGCCTTGTCTTTCTACAACTACCTTTCCATAGACATGCGTATTGGGAGATGTAACCCTTTGGCAGCGAGTTATACTTGTCCTAGACGAAACAGTCTGCAAATCATAACCAAATGTTCTCACTATATCCTCCACACATCCATCTTGAATACCGCAGCACGTTCTATTCCAGTCCTTCTGGCTAGCAAGGGCTCCAACACGACTACAAATCCAATCATACCATCGATACATCTAGCCATACCAGTTGTTGGGCGTCCACTTGTAGTACTGCGGCCCAATGTCCTTGAGAGAGCTCAATCCCATGTGAGCAGCATCGCTAGCCATCTCGGCCTTCAACAGCTCGACAGCCTTGGCAACGCCCTCGGTGCCATAGACATTGGCATACATAAAAGGTCTGCCCAGACCGACGGCACGCACTCCCAGCGCAAGCATCTTGAGCACATCACTTCCATATCTGACTCCGCCGTCGGCATACACTTCAATCTGTTGGAAGATTTCGGGTGCCTCTTGGTGGATCTCGAGAGCGACCTCGAAGCCAGAGGGACTGCCGTCGAGGTTGCGGCCGCCGTGGTTGGACAGGACGATGGCGGGTGCCTTGTACTTGACTGCCATCTTGGCGTCCTCGACCGTCTGGATACCCTTGATGACAATTGGCAGAGAGGTGAAGGTCTGAAGCTTCTGGTAGTATTGCCACGTAAAGGCCGAGTAGTCTGCGTCTGCCGAGCCGGCAGCGTAGCGCTGGGCACGATGGCGCACACCGGGTCCAGCACTGTCGACGGTAAAGACGATTGCGCGAGCACCGGATTCCTCAATCTCCTTGAAGGATGCCTTGGTGGCGGTATCGTTGGAAGCATCAAGGTAGACCTGTTGCCACATGACTTGGGAGCCGTTCGAAGGTCTGGCGGCGGCAAGCTGTTTCAGAGGCAGAGAGCTGAAATCCGAAGGGATGTACAGAATATCGCCTTGGTAAGCACCCTCTACGAGTCCGAGCTCGGCTCTGTCATTGGCGAGTGCACCTCGTGCACATGGGCTGATGTAGAAGGGTGCTGAGAAGTTGTGGCCGAGGATCGATGTAGTGAATGTCGACTCGATCTTGGAATTGTCCCTCAACACGCGGGGACGAGCAGTGTATCGTTGGAACACTTCCAGGTTGTTGCGGTAAGACCATTCGCCGGCAGCACCGTTGCGGTAGTAGGTGTAGGCGCTCGTGTTCATGTAGTGACGAGCCGCCCACTCAAAGTCTGGAAGTGCAACGATGCTCTCCAGCGGTGGTAGAGTGCCGTCAGGGGTGTTTCCTAGAGCTTCATCGATGCTATTGAAAGTGTCAGGTCATGTACTAGGTCGTGAAGCTAGGGAGATGTGTACCCAGTATCAGGCTCGTTGAGGAAAGGTCTAGCCGCAAGGGCCAAACTTGTCAGGGAAGCAAAGATGATGGACTTCATTGTCAAACTCAAAGGATATCAAGGTGCAAAGGTCTAACTCTCGAACAAGAGCAGCTTCCTTGGTTCTTATATGTCGACTCGAGGGCGCCACTCAGCTGCACAGCCGGACGGTAGCAAAGCAGTTGCGCCTCGAGTGTTGAACTCCGCGACTACTGAGTTCAATCAATACGACACGCCGTACTCGCACACATGGCCAGACCGCAGCAAGCCATGTGTCTCGAAACCTTGACCGGATATTGTGTCTTGCCCACTAAGCTCTTTCAAGCAGCATAGCCATAACTTTCCATCGGCAAAAGGGACATGTTAACCATGATTGATTGCAAAGTGAGAGAAGCCCTCACTCATTCCGGTGCTACAAGTGGCTGCCAGGTACCAGGATGAACCATAAAGGCCGCAGGAAACAACGTCTTAGGTTTCTTGGGTATAGCTTGGCGGCTGTGATGGGATAGACAGCCGAGGAACGTGTTCGTCGAGTTTTAGCTGTTGTCGGTGTGTTTCCGAGGGTTGGGGGGATGATCTACACGGTATGTTCCCTCTTGCGCGTGTCTGCTCGAAAGCCCCAAGCAAATAAAGCAGCGGTTCAGTATTGGATGATAGTCGGTGATGTTAGTACAATCCCACAAACCGTTGGCAAAACGTTCTTGGATGTTGTTGAAAGTCGAAGGTTGAGGAGAGCCGATTCGCGCAGATGCAAGGGGCCGTGTGTTTTCCGAAGCCCTGATCTTATCTGATCCGTCGAAGCTGATCCGTTGAGCGAGACCACTTTATGCCAGACCATGGCCAAAACTCTTCCATGCTACAGACTCGCAGTTTGGATAAGCGTATCGCTTACCTGTCACATTTGTTGCACGTACTGCTCGGCAATACTACCTGCCATGCGACTGCGACACGCCAAAGGGGACTGACACATGCTGCCCGACATTGCATCTTCCCGAGAGCGACGCACGATTCGCACGCACGACAAGCTTCCAACAAGCTTGACAGACAGCAGCTTGGCCAAAGGATACGCGTCGTCGGAAAATCCTGCAAACAGTCTTAGCCTCGTGTACATGCTCCATACAGTGCACCTGGCAGGGTTGGCAGTCTTCAAGAACATGTCAATGGCACTTCGCATCGAGTCTGGAGCCAGGTTGCACCCGTTTGGCATTCTGCCCGTTCAGGACAACGAGCACAGACCCTTCGCTGTCAATTACCTTGATGGCCGAATTGACTAGAAGTATATCATTCTCGTTCCTCTGCTACTTCCTCGATCTATCAACGCCATCTCCAATCGTCGACCCATACATCTTGGACACTATACTCTCATACCACACTGTAGCTGCAACTCTTGCATTTGCCGCCTCTCCCATCACTCGCATGCTGTTCACTGTCCCAAAAGCCAGAGTTTCTGTTAGCCATGCCTCGTCAAAGTTGAAGGACTTGCATACGTGTCGTCAAGCTTCGCTGACTCTGATCTTGGACTCCATACCAATACTTCGACAGTTCCCCACTGGCCATTTGCTCCTTGGTGCGAGGAAGCATCTCGCTGGAACAACAGCCTAGAGGCTGCAAAGCTTTCTCGACTTGTACCATTCTTAAAAAAAAACGTGTCGCAACACCCTAGTGTTGACATTTGGGCCGCAAAACTATTCAGGACTGTCTGATCACAATGAAATAATATTGTGTATCATTTTCACCCGCTACTTCTGCAAAGAAGGAGGTGTTTCGTCAAAGATCATGTCGACAACGAGTCTAACAGGGTTGCCCTCGGAACATCTCATGTCTGGCCACAAGTCGTGGCACTACCCCAAGAAATATGACGCTTGCGCTCATTCCTTCTTCCAAACCTTCTTGGTAGTAGGTACATGGTTATTCTTGCACCGATGTCAGCTTCCAAATTGCGACGAATTTCTTGCTGTATACCATCAAATGACATTTACCTTCAAAAACGAGCGCTTCTGTTCAGCAGCCGGGAGGCAGAGAGAGACGTCGCTTGGTCGGATACCTAGTCGAGACGGGCATTTCGACACTATGACGTCTTGGTCGTGAACCGATATCGAAGTTCGCTTGCTCGCACCTGGAAAGATTGATCTTCCAACAAACGAATATCGCACCATCATTCGTTTAGCATTACGACACGCATCGCGTGTTTTTCTGAACACGACCCTCGACCGATGGAAGAATCTTCCAGAGCCAGCGCAAAATATCTACAGATTCGCGATTGCGTAGCTACACCGCGATGAGGTTCTCGTGTCACTGCGATTAGACTATGCTCAACTCGCGATTGCATAGGGTTTCTGGGTGTTTGTTGCCCGACTTGGAAATCCAGCCAGTGCCGGGATAATGTATGAGATCGTAGCGTTGTGTCCTTCGAGCCAGAACACAAAGTCGCGGATATCTTTGCATCTATCTCCTTCAAGCTTCAAAGCATCGAGGAGTTGGTATGGCCCATAGGGTGGTGGAATGTCACTGCAGCCACCATAGGGCTACCTAGGGCTCCCTAGGGCTACCGTTTCGACGATCTCGTGGCGCAGCCTACCCCGCTACGTTCATCCCCGATGCTGCAACACGTGAAAGTGAGTTCGTCACTGCCCATGGCGAAACCTGGAATCCCATGGATTTTTTTCACGTGTCAACTTGCCCCAAAACCTGGAATAAATTGCCTGGAGATGACGACTTTTGTGCCTGGCCTCCTACAGCCCTCCGATGATCTGGACCACAGCATGGGAGACTTTACTGCATTAGGAATGTGCCCTTGTGCTCGGCCGATCATGTGGATCTATTCATCTATGTGGCTCGTCTAATACGCTAGAAGCGCAGCCTACTTCGTGGTTGACGGCTGACTGACGTGCAGCACCTTCAGCAGCTGGAGCTTTTTCGTACTACCCCTCTGATCGCAGATGAGGTCACTGGTGTACCTCGTCATGGAATTGGAAATGTTCTTTTAAGAGGCAGCGCTCGCGACATAAGTATAATCACATATTTCCAAAGCAAACACACAATCCATCTTTCGACTATCTACATACCAACTTTCAACAACCACATCTCCACTTCTACCACCAAATCACTCAATATGGACTCCGCCGCCAACGCTGTCAGCAAGCTTCTGTAAGAACATTGCTCAACCCCCTTGACTCATATGCTGACATGAATATAGCTCCGGTGCAGGTGAGCACTTCCACACCAAGACCGAGCAGGCCAAGACCGAGCAGACCAAGACTGAGCAGGTCAACACTGCAAAGGTCAACACTGCAAAGGTCGAGACTCAGCAGGTCAAGGCACCGCAGGTCGAGGTCGACACCAAGACCGAGGAGGTAGCTCCAGTCGTTGACACTGCTGCTACAGGCGAGAAGGACACGACTGTCGACCAGAACATTGCCCCTGCAGTACAGCACGAGCACGTCAAGCACGAGCATGAGACCAGAGAGCAGAAGGTCGTCGACCGCGAACGTCACCAAGACCACTACCACACCACCATCCAGCCTCTGCAAGACCGTGAGGTTGAAGCAGTAAAGGAGAACACCGAGGTCGATGCAACGGAAGAACGCAAGATCAACAAGGATCAAGAAGGCGCCAAGATTAAGGCCAAGGTCGCCGCTGACCAGGCAGCATTCAAGAACACCACCGACGAGGCTACCAAGGAGACCAAGTCGACCGAGGCCACCGCTTCAGCCACATCCGTCCACCACCACCTCCACGAGACCATCCAACCCGTCATTGAGAAGGAGCGTGTCGTTCCCGAGCTCACCCACAAGATCAAGCCCGTCCACGAAGTCGTTCAGGAGCCCACAGTCAACCACGGCGTAACAACGTCAAAGGCAATCTCGGTGGACGAGTTCCAAGGCCGTCTGGATGGCGAGAGCAAGACGCATGTCAAGCATGAGGGCGTGCACACAGAATCGGGCGCAGCCACGACGGCCGTGACCGAGAAGACAGACTAGATCTGTACGACAGAATTACCTTAGGCTTCAGATTGTCAATGTATAATGATACTTCACTCCCAATTCAACTCTTTATGTGTAACACGTTCCGATCCCGATTTCTGACCTAACAACAATCATCTTTCTCACTTCGTCTCGAAGGTCCCTTTGCTTCTGCTTGCTGCCAACGTTATGGACTACATTTTCGATAACTTATACGCTCAGATGACTTCCAGATGGTTTCTGATGACCGGCGTGGTGGTTCCATGATGGACCGTGATCGGAAGGGTGTTGACGTGACGGAACGCTACCGTGCTCCTTATCACAAGTCCTCAAGTTGTGATGCGAAAGAATCGACGTAGCGATAGCAAGGGGTTGGACATTGGTAGAAGCGAAGAGGACATGTCTCACACGGAAAAGAACTTGAGAGCAAGAAAAGAAATAACTGGTGGTTGCCAGTGCGCACTAGAATAAAAACAACAGAAACATTTCCGCTCTCTCATCTGTTATAACTTGTTGGCCTCCGGACCCCGCATCGGTGACGACGCGTCTACCTGGACTCTCCGACTTGCAGCATTCACACATTCGACATTGCACCCCATCTGTACATACAACAACAAGACAGCAAGCATGAAGATCATCGTCACGGGTTGCACAGGGCTAGTCGGGTCCGAGGTGATGCGGTCGGCGATAAAGCATCAGTTCATCACTCACATCTACGCCGTCACGCGCAAACCCCTCGACCCCAAGATTGCCGACCACCACAAGGTCACGCAGATCATCCACGACGACTTTGAGCAATGGCCCGATCACCTGCTGAGGCTGTTTGAACACGAAGGCGTCAGGGGATGTATCTGGTAAGACTTTGTCGCCAACCCCTGTTCTTTGCACCCACAAGCCCCCCTGCTCTTTCACCCAACAAGCTCTCCCCTGCCACCAAACAGACGACAAGACAAAAGACTGATTGTACATCCAAACAGGTGCATCGGCGGCTGGGTCAACAAATTCGCCTCTCTGGAAGAAGCCCAACGCGTCAACATCGCCCTCGCCCACACGGCCGCCGAAACCTTTGCCTCGAGTCTCTGCCCATCCGCCGCCGAAATCTCGCAATCAAAAAACAAACGTGGCATCGCCTTCCGCTTCATCTACATGTCCTGCGCCGGCGCCGAGCAAAACCCCTTTGCCTCGCTGTGGTGGAGCGCCGACAGCAGAAAGATGAAGGGAGCCGCCGAAAAGGGTCTCATGGAACTGGCAGACTCGCGCAATCCCGGAAGTTTCGAGTGTTATGCGTTGAGGTTGGGAAAGGTGCTGCCCGGTGGGCAGACTGTGTACAATCTGGTTACCATGGGTAGTAGTCAGAGCATTTCGGATACTCTGGTGGCGAGGTGTGCTATCAATACCGTGCTTGATGGACGTACCAAGCAAGAGGGAGGCAGGATTTTGGAAAATGTCGCGTGTTTGGGTGACGATTGGGCCACGATCAACAGCCTGGCTATTGAGTAAGAGAGAGGTTATGGAGGCATATGGAACACGCATTTCACGACGGGCAAGCAAACACAGGGGGTTTCATTGTTTCATGGCATTGTGTGTTTTTTCTTTTTCCCTTAGAGTCACAGGCATGGCATTCTTCTTTTCTTTCATCCTTTTTGTACAAATTCTCATCTTTTGTGCTGCCCTTGCCATGCAGTTGTCATGCAACAATTGCCGGTGTGGTCATTACCTCTTTTCTCCCTTCATGCTTTTTTTCTCCCTTGCAAAAGAAACATCTCTTTCCTCGTTCTTTTGAATCCCCAATCAAGCCTCGCCATCGTTTTCATCTTCTTCGTCGTCGTTTTCCTGCTTCACGACAATCTTTTGCTTCTTTGCTGGAGCAGCTTCGTCTCCTTGCTCATCGTTCTCGTCTTCTCCCTCCTCATCGCCATTTCCATCGTCATCATCGCTATCCTCGTCGCGAGTTCTCTTGTTGCTGTTTCTCTTTCCGTTTGCTTTTCCCTTGTTCTTGGTCGTGGTCTTCTTAGCCTTTGCTGCACCCTTGGCTTGTTTCTTGACACCGACACCGACACCAGAGGAAGAGGAAGACGAGGTGGTAGGGGTCGAAGACAGTTTTTTGATCTGGTCTTCTACGGCGCGGAGGGTCGGGGTGGGACCTAGAGATGATGCTGTGATATGGTCATTATTCGAGTCCGCGGAGAGAAGAAGAAGGGGGGTAAGAGAAGAAGGCAAGGTAGGGAGAGTAGACAAGGTAGGGGAGAAGGTAGAGGACAAAGTAAAAGGAGGAAAGGTAGTGGACAAAGCAGAAGGAGAAAAGTTAGTGGAGAAGAAGGCATGATACGACAAAAGTAGACAAGACAGGAGAAAGGAACACTCACGCCAACCAGCCAAAACGCTCTCAGCAATCTCGTTGCTGATGCTGGGGTTCAGGACGCCGAGTGCGGCTCCGAGGATATAGACGTTCTTGTCATTTTCCCACTTTACCATTTCGGCGGTTGGTGGGGGGTTTGTTGGCGGGAGGTGTGTTTGTGGGTGCGTTGTTGGGTGGGAGGAACTCTTGGTTGTGTGCTTTGTGTGATGGGAGAGTCGAGTAGAGGTGAGAGGGAGAGGATTGGAAGAACTGGCTGTGAGAGTGAGATCTGGACGAGATGTGTACGAGTGAGAGTCTGTACAGGTCCAGAAGGTGTTTGGGAGGATCTGGACAGTAAGTGTGAGTGGTTGCGTTGCGGGTTGTGAAGGATCAGTGTTTGGTGTGAGTGGTCAAGCGACTTTGTGTTCTCGTCTCTGTCCTCAAGATAGATGGGGATGGCACACCCTGTTGCAGAAACTGGGAGTGAGCAGTTATGTGGCCGAGTGAGACGGAGTGGAGAAAAGGAGCTCTCGAGTCTTGTCACAGTGCGAGTGATATCCAGCATAGAGAAGAACTTGAGAGCAACAAGAGAAGCAAGTTGATGCTTGCTAGTGCGCACTGGAACAACAGAAACATTTTCGCTCTCTCTTGTGTTCTATATTTGCAGACGAGTCACAAACACAGACCCTCGTGCCTCTATGGAACAAAAAGGAAAAAGAAACGCCAATCTCATCTGTGAAAAGAAGAAGTTCAAGCCATTAACTGTATTATGTGTACCCTTATCCCTTTTTTTCCCGTATCGCTCATCGCTCATCTTATCCTTGCACCTCAAACTTCATGCAACAAAACTTTCTCGCTTGACTTCCTTGCTGACCAATACGCTTCGGTCTTCTCCATTGCTGTCTCGACGCCGGTGTGAGAAGATGGGCAATTCGTATTTCGTGCCCGGCTGCTCGAGCCTACGTCTGTAGTCCAAGCGGCGAAAGAAGGCCATCAGAGGACGTGTGGGAGATGCAAGAGTATCCGAGTGCAGGGATTGGGCAGTACGAGGTGAAGTCGAAGCTCTCGAACACGTAGCTTGAGAACTGTTCTTCTTGTCAGTGTTTGTCTTCAACACCCGTTGGCCATGTGAGTATCCATACCTTTCCGTCGTGGCGATCCAAGAGGATTTCCTCCGTAGAGGAATCTTGCTGTTGTTGGTGGACAGGCCCCCTCGCTGCGAGGACTCGCGACTCTCCGCAAGCAGCACCGGGAACAGTCTTCCCAATCCCACCTTGACCAGCCACTCCTGATACATACCTTTAGCATCCCTGCCCAGGCCGAAGAAAGAGAAGATCAGAAAGCCACATGCCAGGTTGATCCACCGGTCGTATAGGACAGTTGAAGGCATGACCACAGACGAATTCCATGTTGCCGGATCGTGGACTTGTGCAAAGTTGAAAGGGTAGTTTTCGCGCGGGCGTTGGGTGACAATGATGTAGATCTGGACGGGCGTAATGCCGCAGATGAGGGTGGAGGCGGTGGCGAAGAGGCGGAAAAAGCGGCTACGTGTTGTGTTGCTGCTGGCGAGGATGCTGTTGAAGGAAGTGCGGTATTTGTGGAGGCGGTAGATGACGACGACTGTAGAAGAGGAGATATATGCTTAGCAACAGTTTCGGGGATGGGAGGAACGGGACATGTCAAACTTACTCGCATAGAACAAGGCTACTGCGTTAGCGACGACTTGGGGTGTGAAGAGGAGGAAGAAGCTGGTCCAACTCATCAAACTCATCGGTTGACAGCCCGAGACTCCGAGAAGAGCGAATCGGTTGATCTGCACAATGTACTGCAGGACCATGGTCAAAAGAGGAAGACCAACGCACCAAGCAATCTCGACAGCTCTGTTCCATCTCTTCTGTGCTTTGGAGGGACCTAGCAAGTTTTTGTCGACGTTCAGCACTGTGGCCAAAGCACGCAACAGACACAGTACGGCAGCGTTGAGTCCCGCGGTACGAGCACCCAACAGCTTGATCTCGACATCGCAGAGACCCTGACCATCATACGTATGGCGCATGTCGATGTATGGCCAGATGATGATATTGAGGACGCTGAAGAAGTTCATCAGCATGACCCAGAAGACCATGCTGACAGCCGCTGTGTTGCGATTGCGGAGATGCCATATCAGTGGCGGGAAGTTGAGAATCAAGACAAACGGGGCCAAGACGGCGAGAACCACTCCTTGAGGTACGATGTGGTCTTCAACGATCATATAGTTCTCCCCTTGTGAAGCCATTGCCGCCGACTCGTTTGACCAAATGCCGAGCAGTGTTGAAAGAAGATTTTGCGGTAATAAGTTGGTGTTCGGGAAACAAGAGATGATGAATCGAGGTTCTTTGAAGTTGATGAAAGAAGATACTGGTGGAAGTGTACTTGACCGAATATTCTGCCTACTCAATAAGCCCAATAGACCTCAATAACCTGAGACAGGACGAATAGGTTGGTTCGCTGTTGTCGCAGCAGACTCAGAAGCTACGAATAGCAGGACCGTATTGGAGTGCTGCTTATCGAGGTGTGGTGATTGTCTCTCATTGCCCTTGAGCTAAGGTGGGTGTCTGAGAAGGCAATGCCCATAGACTTACCGAATTTGGTGCTCAATAGAAAAAACCACCAAAGACGGCGCTTTTGGCAAGGTAAAGCATGCCCGGAGAAGCAGACGTGCTAATCTAAATCAGTTGTAGAGACACAGACATTACGTTTTGAAGAGGAGCCTGTTGATCTGGGTTGAATTTAGAGTGCTCTCTGGTGAAAAGGTGCCTTGAAGGTAAAGCCATCCGAGTTTATCAAGTGTATCATATCGGACGAGTAAAAGATTGCCGTACCTTCCAGACGCGCTTTCCGGGAGCGTCGTCCTACAGGGACACAGGTTGAGTCAGGTTTGACAGTTCAGCACCGAAGGATGTGACGCGTGCTGTTGATAAGAGGGATGCGAGTGCGATCGGAGTCTGTCGGTTTTCGCAGGCTTCAAGACTTGTGGCACTGCCTAGTAGGTGTGTAGTCATCATGGGATGATATCTCTCCCATGTCATATGCTTGATAATGGTTGATGCGAGCACATTTGGGAAACGCGAAGCCAAGTTCATCCGGAGCGCGCGTTTGTGCTTGCCTAGACACCAAACATCGGAGTCTGAATCCGGTTAGCGCGCTTGGCCAGGACTGCTTCTCTAGGGATATAACTACTGGATCTGGATCGCGATTCATATAGTGTCTACTCTAACTAGGCCTAATGACTTGGTTCCCTACGTTACGTGTAGAAGGGGACTTTATAGGAATACATTGGTCTACAAGAACATTCAAAGTCTACCCATTATAACCGTAGCAAAGCAAGACAAAAACGAGGATATAGTAGCATCGATAAATCTAGCAAATCGTCACTGTGTAACAAACATTTCACATGTGTGCGGAGAACATCTGTAATCGAGACTTCCTGTTTAAGCATTCCTAATAGCAAGGCAACAGACAAGTTCATAGGTAGTCATTGATGATCTACTAGTGTATGTAAATCCTACCACCTAACGAATATCCATCCTTCCTCCTAGCAACTTAAAAAGCATTATACCCATTTCTATAAACAGTACACATTCCAACTTGCCTACTAAACCCGTTAACAACCATTCTAACAACCATCCCTACCACTAAACCTTAATATAAAACTCTTACCTTCCTTACAATCCGCTCTATCTACAGTCTATGGATCTCTTTAGCAGATCTCCCTTACGCCGGACAAGTTCAACTTGGGCTCAAGCTTTGAACAATACACCCGATGGAATGCAACACTTCACCCTGTTCACAATACATACCGAGTGCACGATATAGAGTACACGACCCTATATCCCCTACCTTAGCTCTAGAAATATCTTTATAACTCTTATCAACTTGTTCGGTACTACTACGTTAGTTGTAAGGTCAAGATTAACGCAAAATTGCTTGATAAAAAGACAAAGCGACAGAAACCATTCCTTGCTAGCTCCTCAACATTCTACAGGAATTAAACCCAACAACTTTGATACACAGCTGCTTGATGAGGTTCTTGTGCTGCTGAAGGTACTACTGGGTCTAGTAAGTCGTTGTCGGAAGACTCGACGTCGTACCTCCGACAGCCAAACTCGACAACACAGACGTAGAAGTCGGTCTCGAAGTTGCATTACTTGATGTAGCTGTTGGAGCTGCGGCACTCGAGATAGCGGTGGTCAGCGTGTATACAGTCGAGAATCTCGGTACGGCCGATGAAGTGACAGCAGCAGCAGTCGCACATCTGGGTTGCCAGGAAGCATTTCCACAGCCCAAGACTGCACTTACAGCGACACCGTATGGATTCTGTCCTTTCTGTACTGCGGCAACGGCACTCGGTAGGCCTTGAACGACCGAGAACGACGTACTGCGTGATACGACGCCAGTGGTTGAGATCACACTAACAACACGAGATTGTAGAAGGACGAGCATGACGGCACCAGGAAGGTTTTGTCCAGGATTATTGATCGTGTTGAGATTGCCGACGAAGGTGCATTGGCCATTGATAAAGGACGACGCAATACATTTGGCACTAAAAGAGCAAGCGTTACTACAAGCTGCAAGATTGGTGTACCCAGTCTGAGAAGTGATGTTGCTACTTGCTGGGTATGATTGATTGCACAGAATACCATATTCTGATCCAGAAGAGTCGAGATAGCTAAAGCCGTTTGAACCTGGGCATGTGATATCTGCCGGGAAAGCGACATTGGTTCCTGTGTTCGAGGCAACGCTAGTAAATGTAGAAAAGTATGTACAGAGACCTGAGGAAGTCACGTAGGTTGTTCCGATGCAACCAGCCACGGTTCTGCATGAGTTGACGCAAGAAGCAAAGTCGGCCTGGGTATTTGAAGTGATGGGCACACGTGAACCGGATTCACGATTCATCGCAAACCCATGTAAACCGTACTTAGTGACGGCACGCTTTTGGGATCCTGCATTAGTGTTGCACTGAATCTGGTAGCCATTGCCATTCTGGTCGGTGTAGTATGTTCCATCGTCATCTGGACATGCGAAGACTGCCGAATTTCTAGTTACTGATCCGGTGGGTGCGGAGGAGGAGGTAGGTCCTGCTTGGCTGGGCGATGAACTTGTACTGGATGATTGCAGCGAAGGAGTAAGAGTAACTCCAACGAATGCCGACCCGACCACAGATGAGAATGATGCGCTGATCTCGAGAGAACTACTACTGAGTCCAGCGACAGGATCATAACTAGAATTTGTAGCCGTGGTAGTGGTTATTGTTGTTCAGAATGGCGAAGGAGTCAAGGTCTCACCAACAAATGCAATACCAGCCGAAGATGAGTACGAGCCGCTTGCATCGCTCGAGGAAACAGATGAAGAAGTAGGTATATCACTCGAGCTGACTTGCAAAAATGAACTCAAAGCTGTGGTCGATGATGTGATTGAGGTCACTGTACTGGTGATTGTGCCGGGTATGGGTGTGAGGTAGATAGTTTCGGAGGAGACGATCAAAGTACTTGTTGTTGATGCGGTAAGGATAGGTATGGCTGCAGGAGACGAATCGGAGCTGCTAGCGACCGAAAATGAGGAAGATATGCTGCTAGAAACCCTAGCAGACGAATTATAAATGGTGGCACTTGACGTCGAAGAACCGGCATTTGAAGTCGAAGAGCTAGCATTTGAAGTCGGAGAAGCCGAAGATGACACGCTGCTCGAGCTTGATGATGATAGAGAGGAGCTGACGCTAGAACTGCTACTGCTTGAAACAGAAGAACTCGAACTTGATGAAGAGGACGAGGAGAGCGAGCTCGACGTGGACGTGGTTGTGAAGCCAGTGTAGATGACGCTGCCGGCCGAATTTGTGGTATATCCGCTTGGGTAGAAAGTGACTGTGACGGTGACTGGACATGGTTCTATAGTATAAAGTCAGCTTGTGTAAACACACGCGTCGCAACAGGGGTCGGTCGAGGGCTCGATTGACCAGTGACATGAGATGACAATGCTAGCAGGGCCAGCAGATGTGGTCTGCTAAAGTGCCTCATCTTTACGGCGATGGCAGGCAGACAGACCCGAGCAGCGAGTGAAGCGAATATTTCGTGACCAGTATGTTTACAAAGACACGCGGAAGAAAAGAGACGTGCTAGGCCCGAAGATGCATGAGCCGAAGGGCTTTCGGAGAGAAGAGCAGCGGCGTGCATTGTATGTTCTTGAGGAATGTACGCATTGTGTAGTAACTTTCTCGGTCCGACAAGATGAGTATGTTGAATTGACTGCCTTAATTGCTGCCCATGTTGTATGGGAAGCCACAAGGCCATGGTACTTTTGCTAAGGCTGCATAATTGTCCTGCTCGTGAAGCGATAACGTGTGGAAGAGAAGCTGCTTGATGTCAAAGCATGCTGCATGCCCAATCTGACCTACCATTGGTCAAGATGGCTCGGATGTTTACTTCGACATTCCATCCTCATGGACAGTCATGTCTCGGAATACCGGTAGCCGAGGACGTCGTCGGCCGCCAGTTTCTGACGAATCGGCAGCGTCCACTTTAACACCTCCACCAATCACCCATCAATCCCGTGTGTACTGTAGTTCAACACCGTACACGACATGACACGGCCCGTCTCTTGTTCTGCCGTCAAGACAGCCTCGCTTCCAGACAGCTGACTATACACATCACACTAACCTCTACCTTCTTCAAACCCAATCAACCACAAGTCACGAACCCCGTGTCGTTTAGCAAAAGCAGGTGACTTGCATTTCATGCACACTTGGGCTCGGCCCGTTCCCTCGTTTCCGCCATCTTCAGCCATGCACGGCAGAGCACTCTCGACCCGCATGAGTCTTTAGTCTCATGACTCTTGTAGCGTTGGCCTCTCGACATTCAGGCTCGATGGGATCTTTTCGTGCCTTGGTAGAACAGTCCCCGAGAGCCGAAGACTGTTCTACACACACCCGATTCACCCGTGTCGACCCATGTGTCTCTGGTGCGTCAGGAAAAGGACTAGATACCTATAGCTTCTATCCAATCCTATCTTCATAGCAAAAGCAACGAAACTTTAAAATCCAGACTGTCGCAAGTGTCCTGCCTTACGCAAATATCCCGTCGATTTCTCATGCACCCACACCATTGGTAAACTATACTCTGTAGTGCATCACTATACTGTACTGTACTGTACATACCTCGTTTGCCCAACCACGTGGCAGACATCAACACGTACACAGCTGCCCAAAGAACGCCACGCCGCAAGAGCAACAGCGCCTGACACGCCAACAGCAAACAGTGATTGTATAGATTCTAACCGCTGCACAAAACGTGACAACTCTTGCCATTGGTCTGCTTATCCATGCATGCCCAATACCGTATCTAGCTGCCCAACCCCCATCATCAAAAAAACACTCGAAGACCCCAAAAACACACCATGCGAAGACATCGCGGAATCCTCCACACTTTTTTTTTCCTTGTCAAGTCGAGTCAAGTATAAGTACAAGCTTCCTCGTGTGCGAAAAACTTGTCACAGTGTAGCTGTAAAAATCCACAATACTTTTCAACTTATAAGTGTAGCCATGGAAACACTTTAAGACCAAGTCTCTCTGGGAACATTACTCATTTCCAAACAGTAACTGTGCATTCCTATAGCTAGAGGATACCATTCACTGCCACCGGGGGGGGGGGGGGGGGAAGTACAGTAACACGGCGACGATCGCAAAAAGATGTAAAGAATGAAATAGTAAGGATGAAGTAGGGGTAATCGTAGCCGCGAGGCTTGTGCCAGGAGAACAAGGCTAATAAAAAAACGAATATGGGCAACCAGAGATCTAAATTAGCAAAGTCCAATGGGTCGAGAAACATGAAAAGAAAGAGAGAGAGGAAAAAAAAAAAACACTACTTTTCCTCCACATGCGCATCCCAAAGAAATGTCCTGACACCACGAAAAACGGAAAAAAGGGCAAAAGGTTGTCCCGATGAAAAAGCCGACGCAACAAACGGCTGAAAAGTGCAGACCCACGAGGGGGTGGCCTAGGGACATATTGGGGGGTATCGTTGATAGAGAAGGATGTTGTTTTTGAACGAGCGACAGAACAGTCCGTTTACGCCGTTGCGTGCTGAGTGTTTGAAGCAAGGGGGGGTATCTCTGCGCGATAAGATGGAAAGCCATGTTTTGACAAGGAAAGAAAAGGATTCTGTTGCGCCTGTGTGTTGTTGATGAGGTGGATTTGCTGTTGAAGTGGGTTTCTTGCTAGGTGTCGAGGGTGAGATTGCGGATGTCGATGTGAAGTGTGTTTGTGTTGTGAGATGTCTGTTGTAGAGTACAATGTTCAACTGAGGTTGTCCGAAAGTTGTGAGGAGGGGTGATCCAGGGTTTCGAGGTCAAGAATTTCCGTAGATAGAAAAGCTCAAAGATTGCAGTCGAAAGTGCCGTGAAAAGTCCACGTCCCGTCTTCAACGAGAAGCCCTTAGCACATCCTCGCAGTTGGCATCAAACCTCATACCCCAAAGCCTGATCCCCGTCGTCAACTTCTCCGTCCTCTCCAACTCCCTATCCCTCCCGAAAATGGTCTCGACAAACTCCCTGCCCGAATTATTGCCCATGTACAACTTTTCACTCCCGCGGTCGCGCTTGGCGGTCTTGAGCATGTGCTTTTCACACACCTTTAGCAGCTTGTTGAAGCGTTCCCAAAGCCTTTCTCCACTGTCGAGGAAATCGTCAAGGAGTTCGCGGTCGTCGCGGCGGCGAATGCGGGGCAGGCACTCTTCGGCGCGTTTGATCTTGCCGGCGAGTTGGATGAGAGAGAGCCAGAGGTCGCCGGCCATTTCAGTGATGGGCGTCGAGGGTCCGTGGAAGGCGACGGTCCAGTCGTAGATCCATTTGCCGAGGCTGTTTGCATCAAAGACGCTGCCGAGAAGGAGAATGGGCTCTTCGTTGGGGTCCCAATTCTTGAAGTTGTAGCCGGCGGGTATACCTGCTGTTCGCGCATCGCGGTCGGTGGCCGTGGCACGTTTGGGTGGTGCTTGCTGAGATTGTTGGTGTTGACGAGGTTCGGGGGGTGCGTCGCGAGGGGCTGATTGTCGTGGAGCCGAGTACGAATAAGCCCTCTGTTTGCGCGGCTGGGGTTCTGGCCGAGGCTGAGGGGTGGATTGGTGGTGCTGGTAGTAAGGGTGTTCATCAGCCTCCGAGTACTGCGGCGGTGGCGTGTGCTTGCGTGGGTCGCGCGAGTATGCCGGCGGGATCTCGTCCTCGGTCACGTAGGCGTAGTAGCGGCCGTCGGCGTAGACATATGTTGTCGATGCGCGTCTTGCGCTGTACTCTGTCTTGCCTTGCCGAGGGTATCGTTCACTTGAACTTACATGTTCAGGCTTGCGCGGATACCCGGTGTGACCGTATGAATCGGGATAGTAGTAAGATGTCGTCTTGCCCGAAGGATACGAGTAGTCCTGAGTCGCGCGTCGAGCATGCTTGGGCGTAGAGGGCTTTGGCGAAGAAGTCGTGTAGTATCGTGGTGAATAGTATCCATAGCCAGGCGGCGGTGGTGTCGTAGAAGACGTGTGGTACTCGTAGCCCATGTTGCAATGAGGCGATCCAGCATAATGTGATGAATAAGGTGGATACATGTCGAAGTGGAAAAAATGAAACAAAAAGGGAAGAAATAAAAGAGATATCAAAGTGTCGACAAGGGATGATCAATGAAGCCCGTGTCGAATCTTATAGTCGACCGTCGAAGCCAGATGCCTCTGCTGCTGTTGCTTCTGAACTCGAACGTTTCCTTTGTTCTTGTGCACCCAACATTTGGCTTCTTGCAAGATTTAGAAGAGCGAAGAAAAGGGACGGTTGTCTCCAAGATCAAAGTCCCTCGGCAGACGCGGATCGTTATTGTCGTCGCGTCGCAAAGGATCGATCTGGACGCGCAGGGATTGGCTGACGTTGCAAGTAGAAAAGCAGGAAACAAGCAACCGGGTTCGAGCAAGAAAAGAAAGAAGAGTCCTTTCCGAGATGGGAGAAAAAGATGGCCGGGATGCAGGGCCTCACCCAGCACAAAGCACGAAGATGTTGCGTGAACCGTTCCTCAATCTCGCGAAGAGCGCGAATTTGTGGCTGAGAAAATTGTCTGTGCGTGTGTCTCTTTCCGTTTCGCGATTTCATCAAACTTGACAGCCGTCCAAAGATATGCCTTTTGCCGTTCTTCTGCTTTGACCGAGATGATGGAACAGCCTGTTTTTTTCTGCGTGGATGCAGTCGACGAGTAAGAAAAAGGGGGTGGTGATCGACTCTTGTTTCTTAGCTGCTTGCCGAGTGGGAATCCTCACGCATAAGGATGAGAACAGGACCCGGGAAGTTGCAGCTTTCAGCCCAAAAGAATGCAGCAGCAGCAGAATCTGCCTAACCCTTGCAACCGTTGCTCCTTTATTAATCCTCCCACTTTAAACCATGCATCATGCATCAGCTCTAGTCCCATCCTTGCGGCACCCGCCGTCATCTTTCTGTGCCGAAAACGTGTGCTGAGAGAGTGAAAAGCGTTCCAATAACAGCTTCGAGAGCATCCGGTAGGTCGGGTTCGTGATGGAGGAGGTACCACACAACTCAAATTACACAGGCCAATGGTGTTGCTGTTTTCCTTGCCTTCCAATACATGCTCAGAACCCACCATGCTGCCCGGGACCGATTCCTTCGAATCATGTGGATGGGACAAGAGGAGAGGAGTATCAAATGACCCCCACGCGCGGGTACCCGCAACAAGTTTCGTGTCTTTCTGCCCTGAGTAGGCGAAGAGAGGTAGACTCGCGCTTGGCTTGGAGCGTGCAGCGGACATGGACGCCACAAAAGCAGTTGGTGACAGCCCAATACGGCCGCCAACGCATTCCTACCGTGCCATCGCACATCGCCAAAGAACTATCTTTTATTGTTGCTTGCCAACTTGCATGCCTACTTTTTGTTTGGGTAGGCGTTCATGCACACTCCCCTATACGACACTGGAACATCTTAGCCTCGGCCAAATTGCTGCTTTGTATAATCTCATTTGCACCTCTCCTATATCTTCATTTCTTTACCCCATCATCCTTGACGTGAAGTTGTTTTCCTGGGGGCGGGAGAGGGTCAACGGCCCCTGTCAAAACGTGCACCCTAGCCCTCTTTTTCTCCCCTCTCCAAGGTTTCACCTTTCTTTAGACCTCTCTCGCTGATTATGTGTGCAACTAACAACCAACTACCACATTTTTCGCGGAAATTGCGACTGGGAAAAGTGTTTGTTGACCGCCCATCTCTTCTTTTTCCGCTACGCCGCCAACAACAACAAGGTATGCTTTGCCCAACCCAGGTGGGAGGAAAAGAATGCACACGACTGGTCATATGTCTCAAAGTCGGGCAGCAAGGGAAAAATAGAGCACTTTTTGCTCTCTCCTTGCCAAACCCGTTGGTTGGGCATATGTATGGTCCAGAGGTACACAAGCACATCGCACATCACATCACCGGCGCGTGGGGACTAAAGACGGAAGAGAGCCCAGAATGCCCCGTTGATTGGACAGCCGGTATAATCGGTTCCGACTTCCCCTATCCGTACCACTGGGATCCCGCTACTCGCGTGCCGTGATTGGCGTTTTGTTCCAGGGCTGCATGGAACCAGGGTATGCTCGGCTATCTCGCTGCCACGACAAGATATGCGTCCTCGCCCAAAGCGAAATTGAAACGACGACTTGTTGTCTGTTTGTTTGCCAACATTCTGGATCACTCACCGCCAACAATGCCGTTCTCCAACAGTCGGTGAGAGGAAGTTAGTAGAGTCTCGACACGAGGTGGAGAAGAAGGCAAACAAGACTTGAAAATAGCATCGTTGCGTGAAACCCCAGGTTGATGCAGAAACTGCGAGATATCGTCAACTTTGTCGTACGGTTGTATGCATGTGACATGGTCTGAGGTATATGCTGCCTCTTCCAGACCTTTCACAAGAGGGAGAGAGTCGGGCGTCTATTTTGAACAGGCTGAGTGAGAACTCTGCTAAGCATCTTACTGCACGCGTGCGTGTATGCATGTTGGTCAAAGGCGCGGCACGAGATTTGACTGGACGTGTCGAGGTGAAGCAGAAGAAAGAGGGGTCGAGATGCAGTAACGGGTCTCTAATCCTTTCTGATCTCATTGCGTTTGGATGATCCCAATAGACTGGTACCCAAACTTTTCAGGATTGCGCAAACAAACAGCTGATGAAGCGTGGTTTGTTGCAGAACTGAGCAACCCCAGTGTTGAAAGTCACTCTTGTCAGAGCTGGTCAGCCTCGTGATGGCCACTAGGGAAGTTACAGGAATGACATGCATGAGGGATTGATTGACCGAGGCTCGTCGTCGAGTTGCACAAATCCCGTAGCTAGTGCAGGAACACAAGAAAAGACGTGTTGATCACTCTTGGAAGACGACTCTTCTTCATGTCGAAACAAGGGACTTTGCGGGGTCTGCTGTCTGCGAGAAACATGACCAGTCGGCGAAATTGATCGACTGCAGAAAACGGGTAGCAAACGTGTCGTATGCAGAATGACTTGCATCAACCTCCAGCCTCTTCGACCGGATGCCTCGATCCTCTGCTACGGCCATTGGCTTCCGAGGGAAGTGGTTCTGAAACAGAATGCAAGACGGGGTGTCCTCTGTTGCCCTTGCATGGCAGCTAGGAGGCGCCGCTTTTGACGTGTGGCTTCTCAGGTAGAGAGACTCTTTGAGCAATCGAAAAAGCATCAAGATTCCGAAAGGGCATAAGCATAAGTAGGTCATTTCATCATGAGTCATCAGATGTCCTCACAGCTTCGTCCTTCCCTCGTCAGTCGTGCGCCGAACTGGCATACGCGGGTTGATGCTTGAGGGATCGCTGGGACCTTGGCCGACCTGGTTCGTGACGTTGGCAGAGTTTGGTTGAACAGACTGTAGGCGTGCGTTTGTCAACCAGCCGACCTGTCGCATGAGAGCGCTAAGCTGGGCGCCCTGGTAGGCCAATTCGTCCTTGAGGCGCATATTTTCATTTAGCAGCATCATGCTGAGTCTGGTGTCGACCTCGTGGATGGTGTTTGCCTGACGCGAAACCTCGTCACGCAGATTTTCGTGCAGGGAGAGCAGGTGCTGGGTTGGCGATGCGTGAGGTTGGAATTCTTCAAAGTCCGACAGCTCAAAGTCTGCGAGGTTGTTTGGAAAGTACGAGGGATCTTGGGTTGAAGCAGACGCTCTAAGCAGATTGTATTCCTCCATGTCTTGCTGTAGGCTTTGCAGCTTCTTCTCAAGCAGTTGGCGAGCTCGGTCTTGTTCGTCTTGACGCTGTTGCTGGGCAGCGAGGTACGGAGCGAGTTTGGCGAGGGAGCACATGATGGCGTGGCTCGGTAGGTGCTTGCGCTTGGTATTGAACGGACAGCCGAACTGGCGAGCGGGACAGGCGGCGTTTGTCTCTGGACAGTGCTGGACGAGGTGTGTCTGCTGGTAGCGGTACGGTATCGTGGCGGCGCAGGACGGGCATGGAACGTCGTGGTCGGCGCATTCAGTCTGCCAATGCGACTGAGACTACCGTCAGTGACAGACCAGCGCAACAGGATCAGAGCGCACCAACCTCTAGGTCTTGGACCGTCATGGACTGGCGACAGGCGAGGCAGGAGACGGGCTGGTGCACACAATGCGCACCATCTTTCCGCAGTGTCTTGTGGTTGCAGGCTTCGTCCGGACAGTCGACCGAAGCGTAGTCGCAGTAGATGTTGACGTGGTCGAGCAAATAGCCTCTCTTGACCTGTTTGTCGCAGCCCTCGGCCTGGTTAGAACACTTGACGACGAGATCGTCCAGCATGTTGAGCAGAAGCTTCGAAGCTGAGCCGGAGCCAATCAATCTCCCGGGGCGGCGACAGGCTGGGCAGGTGCCCGAGTACTGGTTCCAGCTGGCCGTGCAGTCGAGGCAGTCGCGGCAGAAGTGGTGATCACAGTCGGCTACGACAACAGGCTCGACAAAGGCGCTCCGGCAGATCGGGCACATGAGGTTGCTGTCGTACGCCGACACATAGTCGAGTGCGCGCAAGTCGACTTGGCCTTGTTCCATCTTGGGTCTTTACATGAGAAGAAGAAGAAGGAGCAGCTTCTAGACTTGATCGAAGCAAGAAGAAGAAGGAGCAGATTCTAGACTTGATTGAAACAAGAAGGAACGTCGGGTTAGGTATGTAACGCAACAAGGGAAGGTGCCTGCATTAGAAACCCCGGCTTTGGCGCTTCCCGGCCCCGCTTTTGACGCCCGTCTGCCGCTGCCGATCCCTTTTTTGCCGGTCGTCGGCAATCTTTTTGTCCTCGACTGGGCAAACACAGCTGAACATGACCATTCTCATCAATTGACGCCATAAACACACGCAATATTAAGTTAACTACTTCTTTTGCTTCTTCAGCATCTCCTCCACCTCTTCCCTCGTCGCCGGCATCAGCGCGTTCGGCGGCGGCGAATTCTTCTTCTTGAACTCATCCGACATCTCACCCATCGTGACCCACTCGACACCCTCGTGCTTGTTGATGTGTTCGATAATCCTCTCGTGCATCAACAGCACATGTGGCCTTCCACTGACATCAGGATGGATCGTCATGGGAAACACAAACTCGTCGTGTTCGCGGTAAAAGTAGTCGAAATGATCCATCCAGAGCTGTTCGACGTCTCTTGCACTGACCCAGCCGTGAGAATTGGCTGCCTTTTTGATGAACATCATCGGTGGTAGGTCATCGATGTACCAGTTTGCTGGGATCTCGACAATGCCTGTATCTTCGCCCTTGACCAGCGGTTTCATCCACTCTTCTGCCTTTTTGCTGTAGTCGATCTTGGTCCACGAATCGCCTGTGCATTGAAAACGTCAGTCATCTGTCCTTGTGGAGCTGAACGAGGTTGGATGATATACCTGTGCGTAGCCAGTACATTTGGCAATCTTCGTGGCTCATCGAGTGGTCGTACTCGATGCCGTAAGAAAGCAACAACTCTGCTCCCTCGCGGCTCGTCTCCCACCATGGAGCCACGCTGCCTTTGGGAGGCTTGCCGCAGAATTCCGTCAACATCTTGTACGTCTTGTCCAGCACATCGCGCTGCTGTTCGATGGTCATGTCGGCCGGATTCTCATGACTGTATCCGTGCAAGCCAATCTCATGATCTTTATCTCTGATTGCTGCACAATCCTCTGGGAATGTCTCGAGCGTGTGCCCAGGGATGAACCATGTCGCTTTGATCTTGTATTTGTCGAAGAGCTTGAGCAGTCTTTGGACGCCGACTGTGCCGGCAAAGAGCCCTACCGCGATTGTTAGACAAGGGTGTCATTGACATGGATGGGAGGAACAGTCACCTCGACTGATGTCGCTAGTCGAGTCTTCACCACCGTACGACCCTAGCCATCCTGCAACGGCATCAATGTCGACACCTAAGGTCGTTTGTCAGCGACACATTTCTCGATTGTCTGCGTGTCAGCAACACACCATAGCTGACCAAAACTCTCTTCTTGCCCATCTTTGCTAATTTTTTCACACTGCGAATGTTTGAAAATCAGAGGAACAGATGAATCCTGCAGGTGGCTGCTGTCACCCTCAGATATAGATATCTCGCAGCTCGCCGAGGTTATTCTATTGCTAATGGTTTTGGAGCTTTCACGCCCGCTCGATAAGGGCAAGCAATCCTTGGAAATATAGTGAGGGGTGGAGGGGTTAAGTCTGCGTCATTCTCCGCTTTCGGCTGGTGGGGTAGACTACAAGGGTCCTCCACTATGGTAGAGTCTCAGAGGCAATGGTGAGATGGAAAGAGATGAGATGATGGATTCCACATGCCTAAAGGCCTCACTGTAATATTCTAAAAAAGGTGGCATTATACGATGTTGTTAGCAAGCTAAGCAAGGAGACTCTTATAGACTCAAGACGCGGCAAACGAGATCGTCGTGCCTTGACTTAGCCATGACCTGGAGACGGCTGGCCAAGGACAGGGTCACCCCCTGGCTGGCGGTCGGCCGGCCATAGGCAGGGTTACAGGGGGTCTTGTCGAACCGTAACAGCAGGTCAGGAGCTGCCTACTATCATTACTGCAAGTAGAAACACCAAGTAGTGTTGTTGTTATAGTAGTTTGTAGTTAGGAACGCAGGATTTAGTAAAGAAGAGATATAAGATGAAAGAAAACCAAAGAATTCCAACATTGGGTGTATGAACAGCGATAATAACAAAAATCAACTTTATGTTATTCCTTTGACCGCCAATGGAATCATTATTCAACTACACACGTGCGAATACTCGCAATCACAGCCAATCCTCTCGGGCGGCTTGATCCTCCGCATGGTCAAGGAATAGCGGTCCCGCCTCGCAAGCAATCCGAGACCACTCTGATCGTGTTTTCTCCCCTTGATTCCATGCGTGTAGCCATACCTGGACGGCCCCCTCATGAGCAACAAGGACCTCGCCGGCAATTCCAACTCCCACTCTTCGGTCGTTTGCTCGACCGCCTCGACAGGAGGGCAAGGCGGCGACGGCGGCGGAGGCGGCGTTTCAACAACAGCACCGAGCGAGCGCTTGGGGAGACGCAAGCGTCTCGACTCTTTGTCTCCACACAGCTTGAACTGCATTCGTGTCGAGGCCCCGAAACTGAGACTGTAGATTGTTTCCTCAAAGGCCGAGTGCGTGTCGACGTGTGGAGGTATGCCCGTGCCTGGCGGGTAATGCTGCAGGGTGTACTGGTCAGGCACATCTCGGTCGTCTCTAGCGGGCAGGCGACTCAGCAAGCGCGTCAGGTATTCGGGAGGTGGCGTGGTGGCCGACTTGTCGACGGCAAAGGTCGTGTAGTCAAAGTGTGGGCCGTAGTGCACCGCTCCTCGCTTGAGGGCGCGCCCATCCCTTGAAGCTGTCGCAATGTGGTATTCCCGCACCATCTCGTCCTCTTCTTCTTTTGTGATGAAGTCGTGCATCAAGATCAGGCCGTTGGAGAACTCGTGTACTGGTGGGTCGTTGGAGAGGATTGTCGGTGGTGGGTGATTCGGTCGGGTCTTCGCCAGGACATTTTCTACCATGGTCGGCGCGGCATAGGCAAAGACGGCTCTCGACTCTTCCTGGTAGGCAGCTCTCGCGGCGTCGGGCGACTCGTACTCTACCAGCGCATACGGCTGCCCACGTCACACTTGATCCTGCATCTTTGCTCGTTCCCGTCCTTGACTTACCTTTGCCAGGAGTTCTACAACTCGCACGGGCGGACCAGGCAGGTTTTCCGCTCGGGTCATGCCCGAGCGCGCTCGCGCTGCCATGTCGCCTGCGTTGAGCAACCACAGCCAGTGTGTCTCTGTGGCCGCGCACTCGACGTCTTCAGGGGCTACCTTTTCCATTGTACAGATGGTGGACAGATAGCGTGAGCGTGCATTTTGGGGTTGCGCCTTCATGCTCGCTGCTCTGCATCCTGCTTTGCTTTGATGGTGCGCTTTACTTGATGGATACCAGTACTTTCTGTGAGATTTGCACGCGCGAAAGCTCTGTCCCGAGCGGCCACAAGTCTTGTACAGCTTCACTGCAATCTTGACCCATCTCTCAAATCTCACGGTTTCGAAACACTGCATCGGGTACAATACACCACCACCGTAGCCGAATCCAAGAAAACAGATGGTCAAGTGGATCCGAGAAATAAATGGTCAAGAAAAAAAAATCTTCATTAATCATCGTAAAGTCATGATATCAAAAACCGTAATGGCTACCCGCCTCGGCCTTGTTTCTGCGGCCCTCAGCCCAAGCATCTTCCAAAGCTTCTTTTTGTGTGGCAGCAGAGTTGACAAGTTGTTGCAAGCTGTGCTTTCCGGGGGCAACGGCCTTGACTGCTCTGTGTTCGACAGTCTGGCCCTGGGCGCGAAGCTGCTCGTTGTTGTTGTACTCCTCCTCCATGTTGAGATGTGTGACGTTGGCAAAGGCAGCCGCGTCTTTGTTGCGGCCAAACAATCTTCTGCGTTCTCCTGCTGATAAGCCTAGATCGTCGGCAATGGCAGTGAGCGAATTGGGATCCGAGTGTACAGGAGCCGGAGCGGCCAGGGTGGGGTCAAATGTCTCGGTGACTGTCGTTTCTGGCTCAGCGAGTAGGGGTTGGTAGTCTGCCACAGGGGCAGAGACTGGTGCTGTGTTGTCGTCCTGGGCGACTGAAAACAGGGAGACCTTTGGCTTCGGCGCAGGTTTTGGTAGCTCGGTGACAGCTTGCGCGACGGGTGATGGGGCAGCAGGAGCAGCGTCGGGCAGAATCTTCTTCTTGGGTACCTTCTTCCTGGCGACAGACAGAGGCTTGAACTTCATAGCATTGCCCACTGGTTTGACGTCTTTCGGCGCCTCGTCCTGGAAAGGAGCGGGTATTGATATGTCTGCATTGTCTTTTGTTTCTTCACTCGTGGTGGCTGGCGCAAAAGCCGAGGGGTCGGGTTCTACTCTTTCCCTGCTGAATGCAGGCTCGGCGCCAGTCTTGAGATTGACACCTGATCCAAGACCCTTTTTGGCATCGGCAGCGCGTTTCGGGGCTGGTAAGAAGGAGTTGAAGCCGCCGAACTTGCCAGCCGTACGAGCCTTCTTTGCTGGAGGAGCTTCTGCTTCGGGGTCTGGCTGTATTGTGGGAAGGTCGACTTTGATTTTACGTGGCGCAGCTGGGTCGACCAGTTTTTGGAAGTTTCCTTTTTTGACCGTGGGTTTTGTTGTAGCGGGTGCGGGCGACTCGGAGTCGGAGCCTTCACTATCCGAGTAACCGACGAGTGCCATGTTGGGTTCGCGAATCGTGACAGAGGTATATAGGCGGTTGCTATGTCCTTGGTAGAGAGATGCAAGTTGCGAAACATGATGGAAGTGGGGTCCAAGCTGGAGCCAAGCCCGAGCATCAAGGGGTCAACACCGTCAATCAGCAATACCAATCTTCTTGTATATGCTCAGAGATGCAGGTCATCACGCATCTCAGTCTCACGCTCTCTGACGCATGATCGTAACCTTTCACACTTGTATGCCAGGCATTTTCTCATCTCAAAATAGCCATGCCATGTCAATGTCGAGGAGACAACAAACCCCTGGCTTGCAGATCTCTGACTTGAAAACATCCGAATTCCGCAACGAGTCGTCAGTCTGGACCATGACACTTCGACGGTAAAGCGGAAAGATGGCAGTGGCAATTGTTACCAAGTAGCACTGACATGCTGTTGCTGACGAAGCCTCTCCATGCTATGTGTTTGTCGCCAAAGCGGATACGTATGCGAACGCAAAGATGATGGCTGAAGTTGTCGGCAAGACGGACCATCAAGGAAGAGTGTAGAGAGAAACTCCGAGTCATCTCCCATTCGTGCCTGCCTATCACGTCCCGGGATTCCTCACAACACAAACTACGACTTTGAGTTGTATTCGCTGCACAGCAACTCATCCATCTGCAGACGCCGCATTCCCAGAAGATACGATACCTCCGTACACCTCAACAACTATCTACCCAATCCCATCGCACCCTCAGACTGCATCTACGATCTGTTATAGACTTGCAACCTCTACTCGACGGTATAACCACGAGACTATGCTATACGCATTCCTGCTTGTCAACCTCAAGTCCACTTTAGGATGTCACGGCTATAATAGGATATCCCAAAATATCGCACAAGAGTTGGCGCGTAGCATGTGCCCACGTCCGTATACGGAATGACCGATACTGAGCTACGCAGCTGACATCAAAGTGGAGGAAGTCGATGCCGAAGGCAAGCAAGGGTTGGCTGTCTGTGGCTGAAGCATGGCGATCCCAATGCACCGTTGCACCTTTTCCAACAACCAGGACATCTTGTTCAGCTATCCACGATCGAAGGAATGGATGCATGTCCAACCCAGGATTGCTTGCCACGACTTTGTATCCCATCGCGACCCCGATCGTTGTACATTTTCCCTCCACACCACCACGATCAGAAAATCTTGAAGTTTCATACACCGTCAACGACATCTTGACATCTACGCATTCCTCGAAAATTTTGCTCGAACAGCCCCAAAGACAGTCGTCAGTCAGAAGTTCGGGATACATATTGAGTTTCGAACCCCTCGTGGTGGAAGGTTAAAATCAAACTCATACAACGCTTTCCCCACTCCCACCTCTTGTGTTACCAACCTCACACAGCTCGAACATCAAGACATGCACTTCGCTATCTTTGTCTTCATCTCGACCTCTCTTGCGCTTCTCATTCCGAGATGCGAGACAGGGTATGAGGACTTTAACAACTCTGATAGTGAATGCCCTTCTGATGCGCTTTAGTGACCATGCCTCGTCGGCTGTCGATGCCCGCGATTTGGACGCTTCTCCTGTTGCTACTGCTGCACAGATCGTCTCTCCATCAAGATATCCTTACACCAAGAAGTACAGGACCACTTCTACCAGAGCCCCTTCGACTACACCTTTGGCAACCCGTGCTGTAACAACCGGAGTCGATGACTCGGAAGACGACGAGCCCCTGACGTCAGGCAGGTGCATCCCGCACTCCATCTGCGTAGACAAGATCAGCCCTTGTGGCAGGCGTTATGGAGGGTGAGTGCTGTTCTCCTCAGCAACGACCTAGAACTGACAGCATTTCAGATGCTTCGATGAAAACTTCTGCGATGGAGACACAAGCCCATACCCTATCCCTCCTGCTTGTCCAACAATGGTGACGGTGAAGCGGGTAGCTGCCGAACCAGCCATTACACCAGCTTGAAGTAGTGGAACATGAACAACATGTTTTGGGTTTTGAGGATATAGCGCCACAAGAAAACGGAAAAGAAGCAAGATAACGAGCGTTTTTGGTTGGATGGCCGTCCCAGTTGGCAGTAATGAGAAGTTTGAGCGAGCTTGTACGATAACAAAAGGTTTATATAGACTTGCTTCCATGACATGGCTTTAAAGATCTCTCCCGGGCTCGACGGCTCCCTCTCGCCAGACATAGCTTTCTACAGTTGTTCGTTCCATATCCAGCATTGATTCGCTAATTCAATGCCCAGATTGCCGGAGAACAGAGTCAAGTGGGTAGATTGGAAAGGAATGCACGGCGCAATCTACAGTAGGCAAGGGATAGCGACCAAACACACACAAAATTGCATCCGATTTTGCTTAGGGTTCCGGTCCCACGTTGCACAAAAACACAGGCGTAACCTCTCTTTGCTGGCTTTCTGTTTTGCTTGAGGGACCTAGTTTTTTCGTCTTCTGTTGCGAACAAAAACAGTCGCCTGTTGCTACTTTTCTTTGCTATCGTTCTGATCGTCTTTTTGACTGTTGCTTCAGAGCAGAGTCTAGCGATTGTTTGCATCATCCAGTATGCTTCTTCTCCAAGCTGCTGCTCTCGCAGCCCTTTCCGTGCCCATAGCCGCACGAGGTGATTTCGATTTCAGAGTCAACCAACCACGTCAACTGGTTGCCGTCCAAAAGCCCAGCCCGAACAGAGTTACTGGACACAGCATAGCCATAGGAAGAGCCAACACAAAGACAAACTCTCTGAGTGCTGGGTATCTTCAAGCCATCCGGTCGGGCAAACATGTAGATGGCGTCTACTCACGACTTCGAGTAAGTTTGCCCTCGAAACATACGATCTATCCCCAACAAGTATTGATCAAACTTCAGAATGGCACAGCAGATCTTCTCTCCATCAATGCTGGAAGTGTCTTCCTTGCACCTCTCGATGCAGGCGGCGAGACCTTTTACGCAGTTATCGACACCGGAAGCAGCGACACCTGGCTCGTCAACAATGAATTCACCTGTGTCGACCCATCCGACTCCTCGGTCATCGCCGAGTCAGAATGTGCCTTTGGACCCACCTACTCCTTGACAGCCACGGCCGAACAGATCGACAACCGCAACTTCAACATCTCGTACGCAGATGGAGAACGCCTCAACGGCCAAATGATCACCGAAGACTTGACCTTCGCCGGCATCACTGTGAAAAACCAAACCATGGGTCTCGTCACCTACGCAGGCTGGTATGGCGACGGTGCATCTTCAGGGCTGATCGGACTCGCCTATGCATCCCTGACGAACCAATACAGCGGCAGCAACCCCAGCGCAGATATTGCGGGCCTGACCATCCCCTACGATCCCCTTCTCACGAGCATGTTCAACCAAAACCTCACCGCACCGCTCTTCAGCATCGCCCTCGACCGTGATGTATCCAGAAGCGCACAAGCGGCAGGCGGTATCCTAGCCGTCGGCGGCATCCCAGATATCCCCCACGGCACCTTTTGGGCGTCGGCAAACATCTCCGTCGTGGGCATCGATGCCTCAACAGGACGCCCCGAGTACCAATTCTACGCCATCCGCGTCGACGGCTGGGCGGTGAGCAAGAACCAGAACGCAGACTTTGACGTCAAGATGACCGGGAATGCGAGAAAGGTGCCTCTGCTGGCTGCACCCACCCGCAACGTGATTGTCGACTCGGGCACGAGTCTGATCTACGCATCCAGCACCGTTGCCGCTGCCCTCGCTGCAGCGTTCAACCCCCCTGCTGCTGTTTCTGCGGAAACAGGACTCTACCACGTCGCGTGCAATGCCACTGTTCCGCTGTTCGGCGTGGTGGTGTCGAGTAAAGTGTTTTACGTCAATCGCCTTGATTTGGTCATCGATACCGGCTTGGGGTTCTGTGTCATGGGCGCGCAGGACAATAATGGTGGATTGACGATCGTGGGAGACGTGTTTATGAGAAACGTGCTCACTGTTTTCGACGTGGGAGCGGCGCAGGTCCGCTTTTCGGCCAGGCAATGTCAGTTGACCAATGGAACAATCACCCTTTGAGGAGAACGAGAACTGACTTCTTATGGAAAAGAGGAAGAAAAGTGTCAATTTGTGTTGGACAAGAAAAGATTGGATTGTAAGGGGGATATGGAAACATATATACCGGGGAAATGTGATCGAAATTATATGCTCAAGACCAACTGCTTCCGGCCTCTGCGTCTACAGCCAACATGTTGGCCACTGGTGCAACCTCTGGCAACGCACCGCCGGCTTCCGCTACAGCCTTTGCGGCAGCTTGGCTGAATCTCCTCCAGCGCTCTGCGGCTTCCCTGTCGCGTCTCGCTTTCGTCTTGCTGCTTCCCGATGGCGCAACCCCTGTCAACAGCTTTTCGCTGTCCGAGGGCGTGTAGTTTACGAAACCGCCTGCTTTGCTCGCGCGGCTGGATCTGTGCTGTGAGCTGGACTTGCGGCTGTGGGGTTTGGAGGAGGAGTTGCGCTTTGTGATGCGGGTTCGGGGTGGGGAGGGTGTGCGTGATTCTCTTCTCGTAATGGATGGGTATGTTGTTGCAGCGGTGTGGTAGGGTGTGGGGGGCTCTGCAGCAGGATCCACACTCCCCAGGGGCTCTTCGGCGTAGGCAGGAGCCAAGGTTGGATCGTGGTAGGTTGTGAGCAAGAGGCTGTCGTGGACCCAGTAGTCGGCGAGCAAGGAGGCTTGGTACTCTGCTTCTTTCCTCTCGCTCGCCATCCAGGGGTTGAATGTCGGAGAGGGCTCGTAGATGTCCTCGGCGCCAAAGGAGTTTGCGCTCCAGGCGGACTTGTTGTACGAGTCTACCGAGGAGGGTTGCTCGTAGTAGATGTCGCGGAAGACGGTGGGTTCTTCGGCAAACATGGCCCCGCGTTCAACGCTAGGGCTGGCAAGGGGTGAGGACTCAGGACTGTAGAGCTGTCTAGGCAGACTCTGGTGGTTGAAGGTGGCCGAGAAGGGAGATGTCTGCTCATCGTAGTTCGCGAATGGTTGGAAAGGCGAGGCGTCGAGGTCACCGAAGCCTTGGAAGCCGAGTCCAACAACTGCAGGTTTGCTTCTTCCGCTGGAGGGAGGAGTCGACGGCATGCTGCTTCTGACAGGCAGGGTCATGCTGGTCATCCTGCTGAGAGTCTGGTAGATGCTCTCGATCCAGGCGTCTTGGGCACCTGCCCTGTAACGCGAGGGCGACATCATTCTTGGCGACTTGCTGGACGAACGGTATGCTTTCTTGACGCCAACAGGTCTCTCGAGAGTCTCTGCAGAGCGTTCTTGTTGAAACTTGATTGCTTTCCGGCGCCTGGCCGCTGCGTCTGCCGAAGGCGATGATGGAACAGTCGAGATGTGAGGACTGGGGAACCCACCAGGGCTGAGGAAATCCGCATGGGGCATGTTCTTTGTGTTGTAGAAAGAAGCGGCGGGCAAAAGAGTGTGATTGTGGTGGTGGGTTTGTTGCTGGCTTTCTCTTTGTTGTTGGTCGCCGTCTTGCTGTTGTTCCAAGGACGAGGCGCTTTCTTCCAGCACGGCGAGCGTTCTGGCCCAAAAGTCATCCGAGAGACGTCTGGCTGCTGCTTCGGAGGCACTGCTTTCGCCACTGTCGGTAAAGTGTCCTTCGATCGAATTGAGGGTTTCATTGTTGCTGGCTTCGTCTGAACTGCTTGTGCCGAATTTGAAGTCATCCGTGTCGATGTCCACGTATTGGCTGAACAAGTCGTCATAGACGGTTGCCCACTGAGGCTCTTTGTTTGTTGCCCGGATTGGGTAAGTGTAGTGCTGAGTAAGGTATGCCATGGTTGTAGTGCGAGGTGAAAGTTGTGCAAAGAGGCTATCGAGATGCTTGGTCTGATAGGCTGGTTGCAAGCCGTTCGAGGCTTTGTGCAAGATCTGTGCAGAGTGTGGCTGAGGATCTGTGACTTGATAGAGTGGTTGCGAGATGGTTGGGTCTGAACAGGGAGATTGTGACTGAAACAGGTAGATTGTAATGCACGATTATGCAGGAACAAAACAGACATCAACACAAGATGCAAGGTAATATATGCACATAAGGCTATTGTTGGTAGAGACACCCAGCCATCTTGATTGTAAAGGGCATTCCGGGTGGTTGGTCGCTTGTATGGAATGAGGGATTTACAATAGTCTGGTTTTCCAGTTCTGTTCAGCGATCACATGTGGTTGCTGGATTTGCTAGCTGGGCAAAGGACTGGTGGCTGGTGAGGACTAGAGCGTGGCTAGCATTCCAATGGTATACAGAGAGAGTGGCTACGGAGTCTGGTACATTCCTCGAAGCAGGGGCATTCCTCAGCCCAACGTCAATGGTCAAGCTCGACACACGTGATTTTTGGACAATGCTCCACTAGGTACTGCAGAGAACATTATGCATGAGAACATTATTCTGAACATGGACGATCTTGTTGGTAGCCAGTCGTGGGTGGATGATAGAAACATGGTCTCGAGAAGAAACATGTTATCAGAATCTTTCGAGCCCCTGAGCGGCCTTGTGACGAATTTCTGGAAATTGAGCCGTACCGTCATCTCAATCGGACTCTAGGAAGCAATTACTCAAGATTCTATAGTGGCCATATCTATCATCTGGATTTTGTGCACGATTAGTCTCCTCATCTCCACTTGGTCAAGGCATCTGCTTGACTTTGAGAGGGTCGCGTGGGGTTCGAAGATTTGCCTTGTTCATCTCAAGACTGCACACGAGACTCTTGCTTCACCATTTTCTAATCAAGCACAAGACGGAATTAACAACCTAGTTACATGGTCTAATCTCATCTCGCTACTCTGACTTGCACGTCTATCCGCTTTCGTGTGTTTGTTGCCCGGGCCAAGGAATGTACAGCAATCAACCCACATTCCAGCATCATCACCACAAGCAAAACATGGCCGTTAGCAGCATCAGTATAAGTCATCTTGCTGCTTCAGGAAAGCTCACTCATCCGGGCTCTTCCTCTCCTTCAATAAGTCGCTCCAGAATCTCACTCGCTCGATTCTCCGGCCTTTGCTTTTTCTCAATTATCATTATCACGCAGTCACTCGCTTAATACCATACAGCTTTGTAATAATCCTTTAGCCCTAATAACCCACGATCGATCTTTACAAGATGAAAATCGAGTTTGCAGCAGCTGCTGCTGCCATTGCAGCTTCCGGCGTCGTTGCTCAGTCGTCGTCTGCCCCTATCACCTCTGCTGTAGTCAGCACTTCCACCGCATCACCAGTCTACGTCACGCTGACAATCGACGACTGCGACACCACCGCTCCTCCAGCAATGGTCACCGTGACCAACGGAGTAACACTGACCTACTGTCCCAAGTGCGAAGAGGCGTCAAAGTCCTCGGCCGCCCAAGTGACCCCCTTCACCACAATCTGGACAACGACCTATCTTTCCCTTTGCACGACAGGCACCTCTCACGGCATGACACCGGTCGTCTACACCGTCACCGAGTCGTGTACCGAACCCACACCTACCTGGACCCCTGGCCCGAGTCACGTTCCCCAGGGCTTCACCACCACCGAGGTCGTCTGCCACCAGTGCGCCGAGACACCCCAGACTTACACCGTCACGCAGCCTTGCGACTGCGAGCCCACTCCTGCCCCTGCACCTGCCAATCCCACCGGCTCGTCCCCAGGAGGCAATGGCGGCAACGGGGGAGATGGCGGCGATGGTGGCAACGGAGGTTCTCCAGGGCCTGGTGGCGATGGAGGTGACGGCGGAAATGGTGGAAACGGAGGAAATGGAGGTTCTGCAAGCCCCAGCGGCTCAAGCCCCGGTGGAAACGGCGGAGACGGAGGCAATGGCGGAAACGGAGGAAACGCAGGCGACTCTGGGCCGGGAGGAGACGGCGGCGATGGGGGCAACGGTGGCAACGGAGGAAATGGCGGCGGTTCCGGTCCCGGAGGCAATGGAGGAGACGGCGGCGACGGAGGCAACGGCGGCAACGGAGGCAACGGCACTCCCGGCACGTCCGGCGCTCCAGGCGACGCACCAAAGCCCGGCAACGTCGTCACCCAGATCAGCGACGGCCAAATCCAAGCACCCGCCGGCACCCCCCAACCCAACCGCCCCGAAGGTCCCGCCACCACTCCCGCCGCCGCCGGCAATACCTCATCGACCGTCACGGTCCCTTGCCCGGGACCCCAATGCAAGCTCCCGACCGCCGCATCGCCCAGCGGTACCGGACCCGCACATGCTCCCAGTAGCCCGGTCTCTTTTACCGGCGCTGCTGGTTCAAGTTTCAGTGTGAGCGGTGTGGTTGCCTCGGTCCTTGCAATCGCTGCTGCTGGGTTTGCTGTGCTGCTCTAGGAATAAGAGTCGCCATTTGATATCTGCGGAAGAGACTTTTGCATGGCGTGGTATGGCCTGGCGAGAGAGCCGGACAATATGTGTCAAAGGGGCGTTTCTTTCGTTCATTTCTTTTCATTCTTTTCATTCTTTTTCTCTTTGCCATCTTTACTTTTCTTTCTTCTTCTTCTTCCTCCTTCTGTTACTCGAACTAATCCATACGTATCCTTGTCATCTCGAAAAAAAAAAAAAAAAAAAAAAAAACAATACGATTACCTATGCCCCCTACACCAAACACTTACTTTTGTTTAAAAGAACTTGGAATTTCTTGATGATTACTAGCACACGGCGCGAGTATACATGAGCCGCTAAGAGCTGGCTACTCCGGTAGAATGCAATGACATTTACCACTGCTCTCCAGCTTAGTGCATGCCAAGGCTGCCTTGTTAGGGTTATGTCTGGTGGTGTAGACCAATTCATTCCTTCCATGGGTATGTAGATCCTTTGAACCGTGGGTCATCATCCCGGAGGGGTTTGTCCCCATGTAGAGAGAGCCATTCTCTCAAACCAAGGACATGGTGTAATCAACACAGCTCTCCCTGCCTATGGGCGTCCAAATGACCCAATGTAAGAACCCAAGATTTCCTATCCTCTTGATTGTTTTCACACATTCCAGCATGGATTCAGTTGGGACATGCCTTGGCCCAACGTCGCTCAACCCCTTCCCTATTAGTCGGGGTTCTTGCAGTAGCTTTTGGAAAAAGATCCACTGTAAGGAGGAATAGACGTTTTCTATTGCCGGGTTGTCTGGTCACTAGGGCAGCGGACCATACATGCCATAAGTGGTCGACGGGAGGGCAGGGTCCTATATTGCTTTGTGCTCTCCAGGCTCGGACATGCTGTAGTTAGGGGAATCCAGGTCTGGTTCCGGGTGCTGCAGACGAAAAGGCTCGTGTTTTTGTCTTGTTCTGAGGCAAGTATACAGCTGGATGGGTGGTCCAAGTAAGGCTAGTGAACTGTCACGTTTTCGTGGTTTCGTCGTTGTTGTGCAGTGCGGAAACGATTGTTGAAGTGATTGGCTATGGCGTTTGTTGCTCATATCCGGCATCGAACAAGGTTATAGGTTGGTTCCTTGTAGACCTGATGGCCGCCTCAATGTAACCAGGCCTCTTGTAAATGATTCATCAAGACTGGGAATACCACGAAGCCTGTTGACCAGCAGCAGGATACATGTCCTGAGCAGGAAGATTCGAGGTGTTGCTTGCCAAGGAAGTCTGGTTGACGCGAAACACACCACGCCCATTTTGGGTGGGTTGCACTTGAATCATGTCAACGCTGTCTCGTAGACTAGACAGACTCTATCACATACCTTGAATCCAGCGCGAGTCTGGAACGGGCGCCTTGTCGAACCTGAGGATCGAAGGGTAGTTGCAGACGGTTCCTCGTAGCTGGCAGGAATTGCAGACGGGTTGCAGACCATCGCACTTTTTCCGGCAATGAGCTTCGAGGTCAGATACAGCAAGTCAGTGGACGTACCTGAGTATGCGCAGCCTTGCACTTGAAACAGGGGACAGCGAGCTTGGAGAAGCGACCAACATCAGGGGGTTGCGGCTGGTGGTAGGGCGGGTTGAAGGTCGGACGACTCGCGAGGGGAGGGTAGTTGGCAGAAAGAGAGTTGGACGAGGTGGTGACAGGGGCCGAAGGCGGCGTCTGCCAGAGCGGCGGGGCTGGAGGCGGCGACGGCGATGGATTGGCATTCGGCTCGTGGCTGGCCGTGGACGTGTCGGACGGAGCCATGGACTGTTGGAGGATTTCGACCAGCGACAAGGGACGCTCTGCTTGGTCGGCTGGCGGAACGGGCTGCACCTTCTGACGCTTGGAGCGTGGCTGACTGGCTCTATCTTTGGTCTTGCGCGGGGGCTTCTTTGCCACAGGGAGCTCGACAGGATCAGGATAGGGCTGGGAGGAGCTTGTGTCGTCCCTGGGGAAGCAAGGCTGGAAGGCCGAGTGGTCGACGTCGTCGAGGACGAACGAGGCTCCGTGCGTGTCGTGGTCCGCAAAGGACAGCAGGCTCGCATCGGGCGTCGTCTCCGAGGCCGAGTGGTGCGTGGCCGTGGCCGTGGCCGTGGCCGTGGCCGTGGCCGACTTGCGCTTTGAATCCTTGCGCGGCGGTGGACGGCGCTCGGCGACCGTCTTGTGGATGGCGTGATGCTTGTAGACGACCTGGACAGACTGGCGCACGGCCGAGAACTTGACGGCAATCTGGCCCTTGCAGTCGTAGGTGGGCTTGCGCACACCGCGAGTGTTGGCCCCCGGACGGCGCGTCGCGGCGTTTGTGGCGCGGAAGCCGTTGGCGTGGCGGTCCTTGTTCTCCAGCGAGTCGAGGCACGTGTACGAGTAGCGGTAGCCGTTGTCGTCCTTGCTGGCCCAGTTGTTGTTGAAGCAGTACTTGAAGCCGTCGAGCTGCTGCATCTGCTGCACGATACCCTTGGCTGCAGCGCGCTGCCACGTCTGTCGCTGCTTGAGGTCGTCCATGTTGACCAGCTCCAGCACCGTCTTGTACTCTAGCTGCTGCTCTTGCTGCTGCTCTTGCTGCTGCTCTTGCTGCTGCTCTTGCTGCTGCTCTTGCTCCTGCCCTTGCTCCTGTCCGTGTTGGTGTTGTTCGTGTTGGTGCTGTCCGTGTGGGTGGTGTTCGTGGACGCCGGCGCCGGCGCCGACACCGTGTGCGCCGAGGTCTAGCTCATCACCAAAGCCATCAAAGGGCACGTAGCTGGAGCGACGGCGAGGGTACGGGGCGTCGGCGGGAGACTTGTGACGCGAGCCGTCGGTGGGAGACTTGAGAGGCAGGGCGGCGTGGGTGGACAGCGTCATGGCACACGAGACGTACTGCGGCAGGGCGCCGGGGGTCGTGGCAGCGTCGACGTAGTGGCGTAGGGCGGTTTTGAGGTCGTCGAGCGAGTCGAATACCGTGTCCAAATTGGTGTAGTCCTTGCGAGGCCGGTGCGGCCGCCGCGCCCTGCCCTGGTGTGCCTGTTGTTGTTGCTGTTGCTGTTGCGCCGCCCGTCCGGCCGTCGGCGCTGTCGACGTGTCGTTCATGTCGTCTATATCACTCGTCCGGCTGCCGAGTTGGCTTGTCGCCTGCACCAAACCAAAACCTCTCGTAACTCGTCGCATTCAAAAGCCCGCGAGACTCAGGTCGACTGCTACCATTTCCCCCGCCACGGACGCTCCCGCCTCTAGCCCCATTAGACGACCTGCTACCTCAATCAGCTTCGAGGGCGAGGCTGCTAGGGGGACAACCCTGTCCTTTACCATGAAACCTCCAAAAAAAAAAAAACAATCCGAGTCGTTGGCCCAACTCTCGCGACAACAGCACAACACGAAATCGATCCTTGATATACGTGAGCAGGAGCTTGATTCTCGTGAAACGTCCTTGGACTTGCGTGAATAATTTCCAGTGCTTTGGGGGCTTGCCTTCCAAAAAAGGAAAACTTACTCTAGCCCACCAAGAACGCGCTTCAAAAGTCTACGAACGAGAGGTCAACAGACAAATAACCACATACCCACAAGACAAAAATATGTGCAACCCAGCTGACAATGGCTTTAGCCATGCCCTCTCCAAGCAGCACAACCGTGACGACACGGAAATGCAATGCCGCCAATACCAACTAATCTACGGGCGGCAAGGGTAACCAAGACCAAAGTAGCCGTGATGGCGTTGTAAGAAAAAAGATTCAGAGTAGACTATGCGTGCGTATAACTAAGGATTTTCTACTGTCATCGAGGAAGCCTTTGAATATGCCGTCAGTGCATACGATCTCGTCTACCTTCTTCCATGCCTTATTCACAGTAGGAGGTCTAGACGTCGACAAGGCCATGGGATTTTACGCTTTGGGTATCTTTACACAGCAGTGTTAGATCGACAGTTTTGTCCGGAATTTCTTCACTATTGGATTGTTCTAGTGCAGTCTAACGACATTTTTTCCAACAAGTTGGTTCTGTGGTGTAGTTGGTTATCACTTCTGTCTAACACACAGGCGGTCCCCGGTTCGAACCCGGGCGGAATCATTGTTTTTGCTGTTTTGTGGCATGTTAATAAGTGCTGGGTGTCGAGTTTTTGGTGTTGGGAAATTTTTGAGAGTTTTTTTTTTGCGAGCAGGCGCGAGGGTGTTTTCCTTTTTTGCGACGCCGATGTCGATGTCGATGTCGAGGGGTAGAGAGCATGACTTTGACGTGACTTCTTGTGCATCATGACCGATTTGAATTGAGGAGGTCACAAGTAGACAGGAGTGGGTAATCATGTGCTTTGCCGTACACGACCTGATTTGTCTTGATCTCCGGCCTCTGTCGACGAAATTTATATCCACGGTAGAGACAGGAAGCTCAAGGGTCATGCAGTTATCGGCGGGTCATCGCGTAACAGTGACAAGGAAATGAGTGTACGAGGAGAAGATGATCATGTCGACAGAAAAACAGCTGATTCAGAGCCGATGTAATTACTATGGCAGAAAACAAGAGGCAAGATGAACAAGATGAACCAGCACCGTCCCTTCCTCATCATATGGGTATCGCAAAAAACAAATCACGTCTCCATCTCTTTCTCTTCTCCAACCAAAAAAACGCCATCGCGATGCAATAGTAACAAAAAACAAAAGAAGAAAAAAAAAAGAAAAAGAAACCTCAAAGATCCCTCCACGAACCACTGACAGGCTTTCTCGCAACCCCCGGCGCAGCAGGAGCAGAAGTGTGATAACTCGGCGGCGGAGCCACACTGCCCTCATACCCCGGAGACGCAACTCTAGGGCTGTAATGCCCGTATCCATATTGCTGAGCAGGCTCGGCATCATACGGCGAATGCGCATACCCAAGGTCACCACCATAAGCACCTGCATTGGCTTGGTAGGGGTATTCTTGCACCTGTACGTGAGGGGATTTGGGTAGCATGGGTTGAGCTTGAGCGGCTTGGTTGTGCGTGTTCATGCTGCCCATTTCCATGTCGTTGGCATCGGTGTCTTGTTGGCGCAAGGTGCGGCTCTGGTTCCAGCTGGGCATGGCGGGGAGAGCGTCTTCGTTGAAGGGTTTGGAAGGAGCGTCAAAGTGTGCGTATTGGGGGGTTTGCTGTTGCTGTTGCTGCTGGGGGCGGTAGACGGGAGCAGCGGCGGGTTGGTACTGTGTGTATTGGGGGAACTGCGAGACGGGGGGTGGTGGTTGGGTGTAGCCTTGGTTGCGGTGGTGGTTGTTGTTGCAGCACGAGGTGCAGCAAGAGAAGCATGACATGCAGCCGCAGCAGCATTCAACGCCGCAGCAGAGGCAGCGTACGAGGCACCACACGATGGAAACGGCCATCACCACTCCGATGATGATTCCGACTATCACCGGCCATCTGAGGAAGGAGCGAGTCAGCGACCATGAACCGAATACCAAAGAGGAAGGGACGACTCACTTGCAGTATGCCTTTTCCATACACTGATCCCATCCGGAAAATGTGTTTTTGACGTCCGACACCTCGGACGACATGTCTCGAATGTAGCGCGAATACATTTTGTCTTGCTGATGCTGTGATGTGCAAACGAATGTGGGGTTGGCCGAGAGGATAGCGAGGGGGGAAACGAGAGAAGAGGGCGTGGTGTGATGATCAAACTTGGGTATTAGGAATAGTGAATGATTGCGCCTCTACTATATCTTGCGGAGTCCGTAGTGAGTGAGAATTCTCCCATGGGCTGATGGCAGCAGGGAAGGAGTAATAATAACACATGCAGGTGAGCCCGCGCAAACCTGAAACGCGTCACCCCTTCTCCGCAGCATGCAGGAGGTTGGTGTGGCTGATGAACCGTTACATATTTTAGACATCCGTTTCGTTGGTCTTGGCAGTACTTCCTGAGCTTGCCTTTTTCTCTTCACACTCGCTTCTTAGCATTCAGAGGCTTGCAAGACTACCTACAAAGCCGTCTGGAAGCTCTTGTAGCTATACTCGCATCACCACCAGCCGACGACAAGAAACCGACTTCCAGACGTACTCACGGTGTCCGGAATGCGATCCTTGGCACCCCGGCTGGCTCTGGTATGCAGACACCCGTTGACAGGGGGGCTGGAATATCACATTTCTTATCAATCATGCATAAACGGCTACAGCAGCATTGGTATGTTATGCTGTCATCTCCCACCTGTCAGGACCCTTATGCCGTCATATACTGCTGACTTTGTACGTTTATGCCGTCATGATCAATCTTTTTGTGCTCTGTCCGCAACGGCTGTCATTCTCTTTTGGGGTATGACTGCCAAACGAGGTGTCTAAGGGTATAACTTGTACTAAAAGAGTACCTTGATGAAGCTGTGCTCGCTGGGTGACTGTGTATTGGTGAGTCTTGTGATCATCAAGGAAGCGGAAAGGGAGGATCATGATTAATTTTCTGGAGACTTCTCGACTACATGTGGCTACCTGCACTATCTCGGACAATCGGACAGCCATTGACTCGCTGAAGCATTCGAGGACGTGCTTATGATGCTCCCGCAGCCCTCTGCGCGTCTTCCTGCCCCTTCTTCTCCTGGGCTTCTCTCTTCCTCGCTTTATTGGCCTTTGCCCTTCTCTTGTCCTCCTTGATCCTCTCCCTCAGTTCCCTTTTCCACTTAATCCATTTCTCCAACTCGACTCTCTCGTCCTCAGGCATGGCTGCTAGCCTCTGCGCCTTGGTCGCTTTCCTCTCTCTCTTTGCCTTTTTATCCATCGCCTTGCTATGCTCATGAACAGCTTTTTCTTTTTCTGTCATGTTTGCCAGTCTCTCTGCCTTTGCTGCTCTTCTGATCTCACGCTTTTCCCTCATCCTCGCTTTCTGCTGTGCTTGTGTCGTGTATTTGCCCCTGTTGGAGGCCTTGGGCATTGAGAAAGCCGGCTCCTGCAGCACTAAGTTGGCTACTGGCTTGGGAGCATCAGTTGGGGCGGATTGAGCAAGTGCTGAAGTGGATGCTGGCTCTGGTACGGGATTCGATACCGGTTTGGGAGAAACAGCTTTGATGGAGAAAGGTTGAGCGGCATACCTAGACCATGGGTTGGACGCTGCCTCTGGCGTAGGGTTCGACACTGATTCGGTAGCGGTAGCGATTGCTTCATTTCTAGCGTTCACTCTGCTGCGGGTACGAGAGGAGACTTGGTCGGTTGATAATGAGCTCGCAGGCGAGGATGATGGGGTATGAAGAGCAGGCACGAACCTGGTGGTTTGAATGGCAAGCGACTCGTTGCCAGCTGCATCGACAAAGAACATATGGCTGTCTTCAGTAGATGGCTGTTGTGCCACAGGATTTGGAGTTTCTGGCTCTGCCGCAGCGTTCCTGACTCGTTTCTCCTTCTGTTTTCTTCCTTTGCCTCTTCTCGTCTTCTTCTTCGTCTCCCAATCTTCTACTGACGCTGCGTTCGCATTCTCCATTGGTTCCCAAGTGTCTAGAAATTTTCTACCGTTAATGGGTTTCCACTTGATCAGATACTTCTTCTCCCCGTTGACAGTCTTTTCATCAATAATGTCAATCAGAGGATATTCTTCTTGATCCAGCAACCGCTTTTCCTCGGGCGTCGGAACTTGAGATGATGGATCCAGAGATCTGCGATGAGCTGCTCTGCGGACAGGAGCCAGGTGAGGTGGAAGCTTGGGTCTGGCCGTGTTGTTTGTTGATGCACTGGATGTTGGTGTGTTTGACACGGATGCGGCTGCGGATGTGGATGCTCTCGCTCGAACAAGAGCCGCAAGATGAGGGTTCGAACTCGACGGTAATCCATAATCACTGTCGTCGTCACTGATGAAGAGAGAATCCGAGATCCGAGATGATTGTCGTCGTGAACCAGAATTTTCAGCTGGACGTTGCTTTGTACGTGATTGGGCTGGTGCGGAGATCAAAACGATCGGCTCGCTCTTGCGTGATCCTGTACGGCGAGTAATTTCTGACAAGTGTACGATTGGTGCACTGGATGCTGGTGTGTTCGATTTCGATGCCGAGGCAGAAGTTTTGGCCCGGTGAGCTGCGAGAAAAGGGTTCGAATCTGGCTCGGGTTCGTCGTCACTCATGACAAAAGTGTCGGGGATTCGGTACCGATCAGGCGTAGGAATCGGAACGGCAGGTTCGCTTTCGCGTGGTTCTGCACGGCGAGCAGTTTGGGAGATGGTGGGCATGATGGCAGTGGCGGGTTGCTCATCCGAACCGTCCTCTGACTCCTGTACATCTTGCATGACCTCGTCGAAATCAGTAGTTACTTCCTCAGTCGTATTCCATAGTTGCGGATCTGCTGTATGGATGGTTTCTTTCGCTTGATGGTCCATCTCCACATCGGTCTCCACTTGCGGTGCTGGACCTCCGCCCACAGGCTCAGGCGATGGTGTTATCAACTCCCTATCATCGATCCGGCCATCGATGCGCTTTATTTGTCCATTCTCAAGAACAATTGGCCGAGCGTTCTCTGGTTCGTCTTCACGATTAGGCTCGCGAACTGGGAACGTGTTGCCTACGAGTGCCGCTTCTGTGGACTGTTGTGCGCCTGGCTCGCTGGAGGAGTAGGGAGAAAAGCCCTCATCTTGATGGACATCCAACTGTTCAGTCGTTTCTAGTTGGTCGTGGAGTGGCTCGTGGGATCGTATAGCTGCTGCTGCGTCTTGTTCCAGTTGTAAATCTCTCTCTGCACGTTCTTCTGCAGTCAAGATCGCCGGGTCAAGCTCTCTGAGTCTTGGATCAGTCTTCCAGTCTGTAAGTGCTGAATAGATCTCTTCCTCATTGACCTCGTCATCCTCATCCATATTCGTATCCACATCAGTTCTTGAGGCGTATGAGTTTCGGTCTTGCGGCAGCTCTACACTCTCTTCGAGGTTGTCTTCCCACCGATCATCTTGCTGCTCAACGAACAAACTGGTTGACGGCGATGGCGCATCCAGATCTGGGCCAACTTCGAGCTCGATCCCACCATCATCCAGCAACCCATGAGATTGGAATTGACCATCTTTTTGTTGCTTCGCTAACCGGTCCTCAAGTTGTGATATCGCGTGCCTGAGAGATGAGTACGCGTCGAGATCGTCCGAGGTAGGGTCTTTTGGAACAGGATAATCTTTTATACTTGTATTAGAAGCCAGTGTGCCCTCGAGCTGCCGTAACATGTCTGGTATGGCTAGAGGATCGTTGGTAATCACACCAGTAGCCAATTCCAAGAATGGTCCGAGGCCATCAGCATGCGGTCGTGGCTCCTTCCTCTGAAGAACAGCGACAATGTCATTTTCAGAGGGCAAGGATCGCCCTTCAAATACCGAGTGTTGGTGTTGTGTTATGACGGCTGCAAGGAAAATGTGCGACAATTCCCAGAACAGGTTTCCAGACCTACAGTCGGTGTTTGGAGCGGGAGTCACGATACGTCTGGTGCATTCATCCAGCCAGCCTTTCGTAATGGCCAGGTTGGGGAGGGTTGTGACCCTTTGCTCTCCTCTTTGTGTTGCTTCGTAAGAGGCCTTGTAGTCAAGCCTAAGCTTTGCCTTTGCCATGTATAGTTCACATAGTAAGAAGCCTTGTCGTATGTTCATCATGTCCTCGTAATCTAGTGCGGGAGGTAGCTGAGAATATATCTTCTCGATAGCTTCCTCGTACACATCTCTAGTCTGGTGATATTCGGACCGCAGGTTCTCAATACTTTTCGAACGCGGCGACAACAATTTATCCGCGGTTTCTGAGAAAGATGAATCTTGGTCTTCGTTCAAAACGGCTGCGCTTGGACTTCCAGATATCGTTTTGTACACTTGTACTGGAGTGTTAGCCGTACCAGCTGATTGGGTTTTCTGAGGAGGACTGAGTTGCCCTGGGAGCAGCGGCAAAGCGCCTGAGTGGGATTCTGTGGTTGGTCGTGACATAGTGACTCTGGAAGCATGCCTCGTATCCTGCGAATCATGATCCATGGGGTCGTCTGTGGAGTCGTTCATGAAGTTGTTCCCATGAGAGTTGGCCAGCTTCGAAGGTCCAGAGCGAAGTTTTTTTGATTTCTTCGGAGTCGCCTGACTCCCGGCAGGCTTCCCCCGCCGGCGCGCCATACTGTTGCGAGACAGATTACAAGTTATATTGAGTTGTTTTGTTTCACATGCGAACGACGATCGCAGAATCTTCAAGCTTCAGGCTCGACGTTCAGAGGCGGGGCAAACCCCTGCCAAGCTTCCCACCTTCAATCTCCCCCTCGCTCGCAACCCATGTCAACTTGACTTGTTTTAGATCAACAGGCACACCTTTGTTGAGTGTGTAACCAATCATGCATACTTACACCTGTATCCGTGACCGCCTCCAGCACGAGGACCCGTGGGACGCTGTCGAAAGAGCTTCTGCTCGGCAGCCATCACAATCCCCTTGACAGCCTTCGCCTACCCATGCTTGAAGGTCGTTTAACTCTCTCTTTCTAACTACAACCCCTTTGTTTCAGTTTCACATCACATGTTGGTCCCTTTGACTCGAACCTTTTCAATATCGGAGCATAGCTCAAACGAACCAAAACCTTGCGTGGCGTCTTCACCAGCGTCGATCGATTACAATTGCCTAAGACATTGGGAGCAGGCGCAGGAAAGGCTTCACAGGAGCGATTGATCTTTGGGAAATCGATTCCCGCCATCGACGCCGGAACATGATCCTCCTGGACCACCAGGCGGCGATATTCCTGTGTCCTGGTGCAGGAGCGTGGATGTAATCGTCGAACAAGTGTTTGTGTGCAGTACTTGTACTTTCAAACACGTTCGCAAGCAGGCCTCAGCCATTACTCGGTTCCCAGACGAATGCTCTGGATGTCCCACGACGGTTACTGTGAACTTGGAAGAAGCAGGAGATGGAGTGAGGTGCATTGCGGAGATGTGGACGCCAAGGCCGAATGCCCCGCGGTGACTTTCGTAACTGACGTGTTGCCCCTCTCGTCGTTCTCGCAAAGACACGACACGATCCACCAAACAACAATGTCCGAGACAGCAATCCTCCCCCCTAAGCAGGTCGTCTACTGCGGAGGTAAGTGTTCCTGCCCGATTGCTATAATGCTCTTACTAATCCCGTCACCACAGTCTGCAGTCTTCCCACCGAAGTAGGTTAGGCAGCGCGCCAGCAGGAAAACAAGCCAAGGGCAAGGAAAACTGACCAGACACCTTTCCATAGTACTGTGAATTCGGCGGCACAACAAAGAAGTGTGAAGAATGGCTCGAATCTAAGCACCCCGACCTACACACCAAGCTCTACTCGCAGGGTTCGTTTTCCACCCAACCTTACCGCCTTCTAATCCTCTTACCCGCCCACCTCCTCTCACACATCCACCCTGCCCCCCCAAACAGACAACTGACCAATCTACAACCACAGATGCCGTAGCAGCCAACCTCTCCACCCTCTCACTCGACGCCCAAAAACGCGCCGAAAAAGACGCCAAAAAGAAGGAAGCCAAAGCCACCGCCGCCGAAGCCCGCCGCGCCGAAGAACTCGCCACCTCCAAAATCACCATCAAGCGCGTCGAGCGCAACAAACGCAAACACGTGACCGAAGTCAGCGGCCTCGAAGCCTTTGGCATCGACATCAAAAAAGTCGCCAAAGAGTTGGGCAAGAAATTCGCGACGGGCAGTTCGGCGACAAAGATGCCCGGTGGTGTGGGTGAGGTCATCACCGTGCAGGGGGATTTGAGCGAGGATATCTTGGAGTGGTTGTGTGACAAGTATGAGCAGGTTCCCGAGGATAATGTCGAGTTGGTCGAGGACAAGAAGAAGAAGAACAAGGCCGAGCCGCCCATGGTTGCGCCTCAGTAGACTGTGTGGATCAGAGGAATGTCGGTTGCCATGGACGAGAACATTGGTCTTGTTGCTGCAGAAAGAAGTCGCAGCGTTTTGAATACATGAATCGTTGGAAGTCTCCAAACACACAAGACAAAAGACGTTGACCCAATACTAGCAACATGCAGCCAAAAACCCAATATGCGCTGCTCGAGGAACAGAACCCCTGACTGTTCTCAACCATCCTATAATCTTCCAACCCAACTCTCTCCAACTTGACCAAACTCAGTTCGGCTCGATGGCTAAACACATTACCAAATCATCAGGAACACCGAGCCTGCAGACTCCAATGGCGATTGGCAGTCTGGAAAACAACAACCAACCACCATTACAGAAGACTGCCTTGGCCTGAACACATGTTAGTCTTGTGATAACGCAACGCTCAGAGACAGAAGAACGCGTTGAGATAGCGGACAGGGGGTATGGATAAGGTACATCAGAACGGGTACTCACAAAGATTCTTGAACATAACGCGGTTGGAGATGTTGCATAGCATGATGGTAGCAAGGAAGGCAGCAGGCGCGCAAATTACCCAATCCCGACACGAAGAGGTAGTGACAATAAATACTGATACAGAGCTCTTTTGGGTCTTGTGATTGGCATGAGTAGTACACCATCTGGGGCTGGTTGAACTTTCAGAATGCCATGTCGGTTTGGTGAACGGGAGAGTCCTCAGATGGAGTCCACCAACCAGGCTGGCGGTCACGAGAGCCGTAACCACGACCATCATCACGGCTACGACGAGGAGTGTAGTCCCCGAAACATACTTGCCCCTATGACGGCGAGCAGTGTAGTTGCCGTAACCGTCATCGTGGTCATCAGAGACGGTAAGGTCCCAGATGGCAGTGACAAGCCCAGCCATGTTGGAAGCTGCGGGGCGGGCATAGCGAACGTATCCGGGTGGTACGCATTCCTTGATGCTGACGGTGACGGTGTCCTAAGATTATCAGTCAGGAATTGAAAAGGCAGATGGAAAAAGACGTAGAGGTGCAGAGAAGGAAAAAAGGAAAAGTTCTTACAGAAAAGTGAGCAACTTCGTTCTCAGCCGAGAGGGCAACGGCAGACTTCCGCGATAGTGGGAGCCAGGCCGAAATGGGCCTCTGCCACTGTGAGGTGGCAAGAGACCCACGGCGCCGGCAAGGCCGAGATGGGTGTCCTGGAGTTGTCAGTCAGGGACCTGATCGTAGGTGGAGAACCATAAAGATATCAAGCCAGGAAGGCTACTCACAGAGACACAAATAGCGTTGTAGAAACCCGAAGGCGATGAGTATTGAGATGAGAGTGTTGAGATGGCAGAAGGATGAGAAACGATGTCTTGAAGTGCAGCCGACTGTGCTCCTCATGTTGGCGTTCTTCCTCACTGTGTATGAGGTAGAAAGTGATGGCTCTCTGGGCGAGAGTTGAGATCCTAGCCGACGTGACGGAAGGATAGTCAATGCGAAAGCAAACATCTTCAGCAATCTTGATTTAGATGTAAGCATGAGAGCAACTCCGGCCGAGGACTGCGCAGAACACGAACCTCGGCGAAAACGCTTACGCTTTTGCTCGTTGTTGGGAGCAGGGAGTGGAGCTTGAGTATCGATGACCTCAATGCCAGGAATGCCGCAAACGGTAAGCAGTTCGGTCGAGTCGATCTTGTACCAAAGCTTGGGACGGCAGCGGTGAATCTCCTCCACAACGACCGAACGGCGTAATCTGGCGAGCAGGCAGTCAATTCCCTGGATCGTGGCATACGAAACTTTGCACTTCTCGAGGGAGCCATACAGACCCCCTTGTGGAAGTCGGTGATGGAGTCCCAACGCGAGTCTATTGTTGATGGCTTTGAAAAGCTCATAGGTAGTGCGTGCGATACTGGCTGAGACTTGCAGAAAGAGAAAGCTTGAAGGTGTGTCAGCAAGATGTCAGAGAGTAAGTTCTTTTGAGACGCACCTTCGGAGGCGCATCGTGGTGTTGTAGTAAAGTGGTAGCAAGTTGGCGCTTCGCGCGGAACAACAAAGTGACATGGCTAGTGCTCAAAGTCTGGACTCCAGATGCGTCACTCCCAAGGCAGTAAAGCTTTACATAGATCACACGATGTTCAGTTCACTTGTTGTTTTACTACAGCAGCTGGGGCTCTCTCCGAACGACACCTCGTACCGTAATCGATCGTACCGTGCAATTCGATGCGTGCCTCCTAGGAGTAGTGTGAACGATGAGATGAAAAAAAAAAGCAACAAAGCATGCCAGACAAAGCAGTGCAAAGCCACTGTGGACTTTCAGCAATCTATCTTTGTCTGGAAGACAATACAATCATCCAAGATATTTCTTTGTTCTCTACCAGCTGCCGGACCCACCATTACAAAAGCCATCTGGCCCTCAGACTCGTCTTTCCCTCCCTGTCCTGGCGATCGCGCGTAATCTGTAATCGAAATTCATCACCTATCCCGAGAAATGAACAACTACACTTGCGCGCCTCATGAACACATCCTGGAGATGTTTCAGTTCATGACTCAATGTACCTCTCTCAATCCTCCTGTCCTGGAGACGTACTCTTCTGCCTACTCGTTGATCGAGCGTCGTCAATTTACTGACATGATTCAGCTAGCAAACCACATTCTTTTCCTGGCTCAGATGCAGATTCAGTCTGATCTTGCTGGTCAAGTCCAGAGGGTTCTTGAGAGCTGGGTCTTGCGAGGTGAGCCCATGCCCAATCAATTCATCTACGACACGGCCGAGTTGTTCGCCTCCATCGGGTACCGTTTCCGCGTCGTGCAGTGGACGACTCGAGAGCAGGCTTTCGATGAACTTGTCTCTGCTATCAACAACAAGGTATCAACCGATACAGAGGACCTCTTGAACACGGTCCTCGACGGCTCTCGTATCCAACAAGACTACACCTCATTCACACCCTGGGCGATGAACAGCCACGAAGGCATCTACCACGACTCCAACGTGCCTCGACAGCAACAGCCCCGCCGTCCCTCCGTCTACAAAACAGACCCCAAAGCCGATCTCGACTGCGTGGGCTGCGCAAGCTGCAACTTCTCCACAAAAGTCAAAAAGGACATGCTCAAGCACGAAGCTCAACATTGGGATGACTCGCACCCGTGCATTTGTTCCCAACTCGATGAAGAAATCATGGCTGCAGAACTCGACACTTTAATCTGTCGTTGCGTGAAACGTACCATTGACGAGAACACTCGTATGCTCCGTAATTGGAAAGAGGAACAGACTGGCCATCTGATTCACAAATACGGTATGTCTGAGACGAAGTCGACGTTTGCTAACACTACTGCCATTCAGATGCAGCGTGATGTTACGGTTCCTGATATGCAGCAATACTTGAACATCAACCCCCAGCACTGGAACTGAGTAGGTAAATCCTATCGCCTCAGGGCATTGAACACCATTCACAGACGACAATTCAGCGGGTCTGTTTTGTCCAAGGCAGGTACGTAACCACTTACGAATAATCAACGACTCTAATTCTTGTCGAACCAATGATTCAATTCTTGTCATGACCACCATGATCAATGCATCCTTTTTTCTTTGATGATTATTCCGTCTGCCTTTGTTCTCAGAATCACAAGGCTAGCAATAGAATGTATAAGTCGATGCCCTCCCAGAGTTGGCACACACAAACCCTTTGGAATTAACAATACGGAATCGAACTTTTGTAGTAGCCTTCTGTTATGAGCATTATAGGTTGGACAGTGCAAGTCTACGTGAGCGTCGAGAAGAGGAGAACGACGCCTGCGCCAGCTCGCAAAAAAAATCTCAAAAATTTCCCAACACCAAAAACTGGACACCCACCATTCCCTAGGCATTATAAACATGCCAGAAAACAGCAAAAGCAATGATTCCGCCCGGGTTCGAACCGGGGACCGCCTGTGTGTTAGACAGAAGTGATAACCAACTACACCACAGAACCAACTTGATGTAAAAGATGCCATTATAGTAAATATGTTAACTACGAAAAACCTCGTGATAAAAGCCGATGCAGTGTTGTATTCCATTGCTTACACCGCTCAAATGTCAGATGGTAGCCTCTAACCTTGCATATTGATGTTGGACATGGTGACTAAGGTCCTAATTTCGCTTTCGGCCCGATTCTCGACGCTCAGCTCCCGGCGTCTTTGGTGCAAGGATTACCACAAGCGATGGCATGGTGCAAGCATCGTATGTCAATCACTCTTCTCCTTATTTCCTTCCGGCAAACAGAGCACCCGACAAAGACCGCCCAGTGATAATATTCGGCAAGTTTTCAGAAATTGAATAATAGAGTACGAGTTTACATCACAGAGGACGTTCCTCCTCGTCTGCGTCCAAGAATAGCAGAGGTTCTGATTCATCTTGCTCTTCAAAGTCCTTCCAGCCCCTTGCACGAGTCTTGGTGAATCGGAATCGGAGCCAGAGGTCAGAGGCAACGTTTCGGATGTTGGAAAGCTTCAGATGCTGTAGAAGGCCTGGAAGGCGTCGGAGTCTGAGGGAGCGGGGAAGTCGGGTATGGTTCCTGCGAAGGAGAACAAGAACCAAGACGAAGATTGTCATGCCGAGCGCAATGTATGCGAGGGAATGAACTAGGGTCTAGAGAGATGGTTAGCACGATCAAAAGACAGGTGGTTCGAAGAAAACCTACCATCGAGCGCTGTCGAATGTGAACGACAGCCGAATGTGCCATGACTTCGTGTGCGGCATCCAACGCCACAACCCTCACATAGCCATGCGCCTTGTCAAGCGAAAACGCCGTCTCGAACCCATCACGCCGCAACTCCTGCACCGTCGAAAACTCGTCATCCTCAGCATGACGGCTCTTTGCCGTCTCCAATCTCCATCCCTTGACTTCGGTTGCCCCGTTCCAACTCACGTATACCTTGTCCCCTTCCGCTTTGACATCCGGCACTGTGTCGGGCCTGCCCACCCACTCTGCCTTGAAGATGCGGTAGGATTTCACCAGGCCAAAGTCGACGAGTTCGAAGGCGAGGTCGGGCGCGAATTGGGCGCTGCACAGCACCTTGCCGTCCCCCGTAAACTCGACATAGGCGGGCGAATTGCCAAAGCCGACCAGCACGTTGCCGCTTTCTGGGATGACTTGCACAGAGCCTTGCGAGACACTCAAGATTTTATCCGGGTGCACGTACAATTGCACAAGGCTTGCTGTCATGTTTTGCGTGTCGAGCTTGATGATCATGCCCTTGCTGTATTCCGAAGGATTGTGGAGGACAGTGTTGGCGTGGTTGTCATAGAGAGAGATGGTGTTGTTGCCTTGCCACGTCACATGGTGCTGCCACGCAAAGTCGAGCGCATTGTCCAGATCCTCGAAATCGTTCTTCTTGCCTCCGACTTGCCACAGGATTTCGCCTGTACTGCCGCTCACGCACACAATGGCGTGCATGTAGCGGGCGGAGATGAGGTAATCCCCAGACTCCATCTTGTCCACGGCGTTGATGTGGAAAAAGTCAAAGGCGTCCTTTTTGGACTTGCCGTGTCCGTCTTTGGAGTTGGGGCTGCTGTAGACATCTTTCATGCTGATGTGGTCGGTGGCTCGCCATTCGAAAATCAGATTTCCCGTTTCGATGTCGATCTCTTGGAAGAGGCCATCTTGAATCCAACAGGCTTTTCCTAGGCCAAGTTCAGTACAGTCGGCGAGGTGTTTGTGGTATATTGTTATAAGAGCGGTGCCTTGTGGGGTTATGCGGAACTCGTGCGAGTCTCCTTTGAGGCCCTCGCCGACTGGATACACCCTGTGCGCGACTTTGTAAGAAGAGTCAAGCTGGGAAATCAGATATCAGTATATCGTGCTGCGAATCCATCACATTTGGAGATCTTACAAGCACGAACGAAACCTTTGGTTTCTTATTCTTCTTGATCTTTTCGTCTTTCTTGTTTTTTTTCCCCTTCTTGACGCGCTTCGACCAGAATGTCAGATAGTCTTTTCCCTTGTAATTTTGCACTTTGAAGTTCATCGATTGCGTGAATTCGTCGTTGTTCATCCATATCAATTCGCCCTTGGCATCCAGGATAGCCGGGCCTCGAGCAGCACCAGAGACCCAAGGACCTCGCGGTGTGATGAACAGGCTTCCATAGTCACAGCGAGAATCCCACTGTTTGATCTCAGGCACCGGGGCTTGGAAGTCCACCGAGTGAAAATGTCGACGAGGGTAAAGACCTCTGAATCCTAGATCGTAGAAGTTGAAGGAAAAGGCCGCGATCAAAGTCGCTTGGAGCGTGGTGAGAAGGAGGACAGGTTTGACCATGGATGCTGAGTTTCTAGAAGGGGAACCGAACAACGAAGGAGTGGGAGAAGGGCAGTATCACCTTCAAATGTAGGCGGATGCAATCGGACGGACATAATTTCTATCCTCTATGAACGTCAGTTGCATACGTCGTGAGTGTCCGAGGGCTTGGTAGTCTCCTTGGCGGCTTGTCCTGAGAGGGTTACGCTCGACTCGATCAGGGATTTCCTTAGTCTACACAGGTTAGCCCCCAGAGTAGGCACCGTTATGGATAAGCCCTATTGCTGTAGAAGATCGCAAGATGGTCATTTCGCTTGATAGCTTGCTTCCGGGCGGCTAGGGATGACACCCGAACCGAACGTGGCAGGGCTTTGCTGGCAAACTTCACGACAAGATGATATCCCCATCGCCGGCTATAACAGGTGGGTACTAGTCTTCGAGTCTTGGCCGAGTGAAAAAACCGGAGAAAAAAGCTTATTCTTCGTCTATAGATCCGCGGAGACCTCGGACGTTGGCCGATAACGTCACCCTATAGAGAAATCGATAAAGCCACATTCCTCTGTTTCCTTGGAAGAAACAGGATAAAGGTATAGGAACTCCTTTGCATGGTTTCGTCTGTTCCAGCACTTTATTCACTGGGGCAGTCGTATTCATATGGATCTCTCGGCTGCTGCAATTCCGCGATCCGCGATCCGTGGTATCCGCGATGTTGGTAAAAGTAGGCAGCCCATTACTCGCGCTAGGATTGCGCATAGTGATCTCTGGAAACTTTCTTGACCTTTCCGGCTTCATGTATAAACATGACGCCAAAAAGTTGTTCGTATTCAGCTAGGTGATTACAGGATCGAAAACAAAGAGAAAGAAGCGCAGCAAAAGGGGTATAATGCAGAAAGCAAAAAACGTGATTACCAGAGGTGTGAACCGACAACGGAGGTGCGCACCCAGAGAGATCTTCCACTCAGCTGATGCCGTGAGCGATGGTTTGAAGTTGGAAGAGAGTCGTGTTGTTTTGGCCGTAAGGCGACGATTCAAAGTCCCGGATTGTCGTATCCAGCTCCTCTTTACCAATAAGCAGGAACACCGGGAGCAAAGATATGCTGATGTTGCTGAGGTTGCTGATGAAGCTGCTGAGGTTGTTGCGTATGTTGCTGCAAATGTTGATGACCGCTTTGAACCTGGACCTGGTTCGTCTGAGCGTGCAGCTGCACCTGCAATTGTCTCTCGGCGTCATCCTCAACCACGACATCTTCCATGTCCTCTTCCTGCTCCCCTTGCTCTGTTCTTTGCTCCTGTCCGCCTTGAGCCGCCGTCTGCAGCTTGACCTGCTGCTTGTACTTTTGCAGTTCATTCGCAACATCCTTTTCATTGAACAAGCCATCGGGAAACAATTCCTTCAACCTAGCCAACCCCTCCTTCCTCCCCAACCCCTGTTCCGCAATGTCCCTTATCGCCTCCTTGACCCCCTCCACCTCTCTAGCTCTTCTACGGTGATTCGGCAACGTCCGCACATCAACAGGCGGATGGTTGTGCAACGCCGGATCCGTATCCCCCCAGCGAATCTCCCACGCGCCCTCGGGGTTCCCGCGCTCGACCGCCCACGCCCACACACGACTCGGACATCCCATCTTCAAACTCGCCTTGTCGCGCCGCCGCTGCTCTTCGGTCAGGTGGCGCGTGTTCTTGGGCTTGCCGCCCAGCACGCAGGTGATGTGCCATTTGTAGTAGGGGGCGTTGGGGATGATGCTCTTGCGGCCGCCCTTTTGCGTCGTGGGCTTGACGCCGGCTTTCTTGACCACGTCGAAGCCGTTGTGCAGCGTGTGCGTGTGGCACAGGTCCATCAGGTCGGTGAGCGTGTTGCCGCGCAGGCCGGACGGGATGGGCTTGATGTAGTAGCTTTCGCCGTCTTTGGCCGTCGTGGTTGTGCGTGGGAAGGAAGGCGCGGTCGAGGGGTCTGGTGTTGGTACTGTGGTGGGGTCGGTCTCCGGGGGTGGTGTGGGGGTGCGCTTTTCCGGCGCGTGGAGTTTGACGACGAGTTCGTCGTCGAAATCCATGATTGCCGTTCCTTCCTTGTAGTGTATCCTTCCTTGTGGTATACGAGAGTTTGTGGTTTGGAAAAGGAAGTCGCGACCGAGCTTGGACGAGTCGACCGTCGGCAGCTGCGACGACTGTGGGGGAGACCTCGATGGACGAGCGTCAGCATTTCTGTCACTCGGGAAACATCTTTTGGCCACTTTTGACAAGATCCTCTTCCTTCCTGATCGAGACTACACTCTCCTTCTCCCCTGATATCCAGGATGCCAACTCCTACATCGTCATCACGTAGAGAGATAGCTATGATCAAGTGCTGTATGCTCAGACTTCTTTCCTAGACCTTCTTCGAATCATGACCGAGCTATACACGAAACGAAAGGCACGATTGACAGTATGGACTTGATAACATCGCAATGCTATCGATAGAAATGCCTAGATACCTGCATGCTAAAAATGATGATATCTCAACGCTCGACAAAAACGCCACTGCTAGACTCCGGTGCTCATGCTCGTAAACAATGCAAATCATAACGCCCCAGTACGAGATACTCGTCTTTTGCTCTTCTTGTCATTCAAGAGCATATCCTTGGGCTGCTCAAGCAACCTTGGCTTTGCCCTTTGCCTTGCTGCTTTTCTTCGTCTTCTTCGACTGTTCTCCCTCTGGAGTCACCGTCTCTGTAGCATTCATCAGATCGGTCAGCCAATCTGTTGGAGCCTCTGTTTCTTGCACCTGAGCTGATTGGTCTGGCTCCAGAACATGTTCCGTCTCCTGGTTCGACGCTGTCTCGACTGGATTTGCTTCTTTGGCAATTCCAGCACCAGCCTCTGATTCGGCTTTCTTCTTGGCCATCTTCTTCGCCGCAAGCTCTTGAGCCTTTTTCTTTGCTTTTGAAATATACGGTTGACCCTTTGGTTTGGGGTTGAACCTTTGCTTCTTCTTCTTTGTCGGAGCTTTGACAGGAGCAGCTTGTTCGGGACTGGATTGGATTGCTTCTTGCTGGGGTTCGATGACGTTCCATCCAGCAACCATATCCAGCTCATTGCTGATTCTCTTTTGTCGGTCTTGGTCGGATTCCCTGCTGCGGTCTGGTTTGATGAGTTCTTTGGCGTCTTCCTCGGTTAGGATTTTGAAAGTGTCTTCGTCCCCAGTAATATGGGCGACGTAGCCCAGCCATTGGGTCAGCCATTCGTCGTTGACTTCGCCTGATGCCAGTAACTTGGAATCAGTACCGGCAGGGAAAACTGGTGGATTTGGTTCAGGTGGGGTAGCCAATGCCTCTGTGATGGAAGCGACATCTGGAGTTCCCTTTAGGACGTCGTCAGGCACATTCACAGGATCTGGTGGTGAATCGGCAACTGCATTTGAAGGAGCAGCAGATACAGGAGCGGGCAGACTGAGACGTTGGCGCTTTGCAGGTCTCGAGTCTTCATCGTCTAAGCGTGCTGGTGGAAGCGTCGTCTGCCTCCTTGAGCGTTTGTCGATCAGGGCGGGTTTGGCGTCAATCTGCAGACGCTTCAATTCTCGCTCCCTCTTGAGGGCTTTCTTGTCGTCTTCATCCTTTTTCTTGATGTCCTCTTTGTCGTTGTGATCGTGACCTTCTTCTGCCGTTATGTAGGGCTGCTCTTGATCTGTATCGTGTGGCTTGTCCGGCTCCTTGTCTTGTTGCGGTACGTGTACTGCTTTTGAAACACTCTCCGCCACTATTTCTTCCACACGATTCAATGTCTTTTGTTCCAACTCTTCGAGGGCCTCTGGTTTGAGCTCGGGAGCACTGGCAGCTGTTGGCAATGTCGCAGGTGCAACGACAGGTGGTTCCGGCACGCTCACAGTGTTTTGTAGAGCGGGGGGATCGAGAGGGTCGTTGTCGATCTTGCGACGCTTGTTGTTCTTGTTTTGTTGTGGCACAGCGCTGAAGTATTGTGTAATCTTGCGTTTACCAGCAGGTTTCGTGGTGAGAATCGGTGACTTTGTCGAGGGTTGCGGGTTGCTCGTCTGAGGTTGTTTGACAGCAGGAGGGGAAGGCACTCGTTCAGTTACAGCGGCGACGTGTGGAGAGTTTGGCGAGTCCGAGGGCGACGGTGTGAGCAAGACTCCTCCATCCGGAAGCAATTGATGTGGTGCCTGTGTAGACTCTGGATCGGCCGGTAGCAATTCTTGTCGCATTCCACTACGCCGTGTGCCTCTTTTGGCTGATGATGATTGCGCAACTCCCCCAAGACTGGGATTCGCATCTATGGTCAGACGACGCAACTCCTTGCTCATCTTCTTGCTGCTCCCGGGCGCAGAGGGTGCAAGAGCAACCAGTCCATGTCGTTCTGCTGACGGCGTCGTCGGAGGTGTCGCGCTTGCCTGCGCTCGTCGCGTTGATACCATTGCCCGTCGAGGCCGTGTCTGATGATATTTCCGAACAGAAACCGGGAAAAAGGGGGGCAAGGGGCCAGGGGTCGAAGATATATACGCTTCCAGGGATCGGATTGCTTGCGTCGCACCTTCCAAGTCTTGTGGTCTCGTTGTGTATTGTGTGTGTGTCTAGACAAGCTCTCGCAACTGCCCACAATCAAAGCCAATTGTCCATGCACGGGCCCAACCCATTGACGTAGCCACCAACCCACCCTGCATGCACTGCACCTACAGCCCTACCCGAAGACTACACCTCATCTCTGTTTCTTTTTCTTATTTCTTGCATGTCTCGATCACATACTCGATTGTCGTGCTGAGATGTTTCTCTCGACCTCGTCTCCAAAGTCATACCTGTCTTGGACGAACAAGACACCAGCTTCGACGGTCAACTTGTTCAATGTGAACCCCCTTGTGCATTCCAATGGCATTGTTTCTGTTCCTCGTGGTATCGTAGAAGGTATTAGTAGGTCATCAGCTGTGAACCACCAGGCCTCGATGGCATAGACAGGTCGGTCTGTATTCTTTTCAATCATCCCTCTTTTCCCATCTCGTCTGCTGTCCTCTATGCATTGCCTCGATTGCTTTCGTCTTCGTCGTCCTTCTTCTTGGTCTCGTCGTCCTTGAGATCATAGTCATCGGAGACCTCGGACTTGGGAGGAGTGGCGGCGTGGGTATCGCCGTCCTCGAGGCCATCAAGCCAAGAGCTGACGGTCTGGTGGCTGTCACGGTAGCGTTGCTCTTCGAGCATCTCAAGGCCACGCTCGAAATACTGGAGTATCGTCAGCAAACTATGCATTGTAGGTCTCCGACAGGTAGAAGAAGGTTGAATGTATGGCAGGGAACAGGGGCAGGTACTCACGAGCTTAGCAGCTGCATCTCCGTTAACCTCTTCCTCATCTTCATCTCCACTTTCTCCTTTCCCCTCGTGTTCAGCAGCAACAAGTGTTGCATCGTCCTCGTTGACCTCCATGTCATCACCTTCTATCGGCTCCTCGGTGACCACAGGCAGACGACCGGCAGAGAGCCTCACAATTTGCGCCAGATGCATTGTAGTCTCTTGCGCTATGAGCGCGTGACGCACAAACTCGGGTCCTCGGGCAGTGGAGGCGGCAGGAGTTACTGACATGACACGGTCATGGCCGAGCAACTCATGGTTCGTGGGTGAGAAGGGCGAGCGCAAAAGAGGGGGATGGGTGGGCTGGTAGCGAGAAGGGAAGGTTGCGGCGCGGTGTGCGAGGATGGAGGGGCGGTTGGAGGGCAGCGCTGTGTTCGTTTGGAGGGTCGCTGGGACCTGGTCCTTCAGGGGCGTGCTGGGTATCGTCGATGGAGTTGGTGTGATTTGGGTTGTCGTGTTCCTCTGTAGGGGCGGCCTTGGGAGTTGATTCCTTGTTGGCAGATGACATGATGATGTGTAGATGTTGCTTTGTGCAAGAAAAGGTGGTGGTGAAGATGTGGTTTGCCGACACAGAAAACAAGTCACCGACGCACGTCAAATGCTGCAGACGGAGTTTTTACCAGGTGCAAGACTCGGGTTGCCGGGTCGATGGACGAGATGGGTCAGCTCCTCGATGCGAGAGACAATGTTTGCACCTTCACTGTTGGTCGACAGCGACATCCCCATCCATGTACTTTCCCAAGATACCAGAACAGTCAGGGGAACATATCACGATACACGAATCCATAGCACACAAGAGAGACAAGAAATGAGAGCCAAGATGGTTATGATTGTAATAACTCCAACAACTCAATGTACGCAATACCACGAAGTATGAAAGTGCGCGAACTTCAGCAAAGATTAAAGTCCATCATGCTTCTGGGAGTGGCAGTGATCTCCACTTGGCCATCATAAGCAGAGACAGCCTGAGCGCGAGGGTGGGTGTAGTCGTGCTCGAAGTACTCGTGGTGATCGACAAAGGCGAAGCTGACAGTAGTCAGAGCACTCTCGAACATGGCCATTGAGGCCGAGGTGGCACGCAGATCGTCAAAGCGACAGTAAAGACTGACGCGATCATCGGTGTCGCCCATGGCGGCAACACGGTTGTCGATCAAACCGACCAGACTGGTGCCGGAAGGTGTCAGTCAGTAGAGAATCGAGCTGCGGATGCAAGAGAACTTACCTCGAACTTCTTCCTCCTTGACTTTGACCCCAGCGCGCTCCTCCTCACCCTCCTTCTTCTCGCCCTCAGCCTCCTGCTCGGCATCCTCCTCCTCTTCCCCAAAGGAGATGTGGTCATGGTAGACGCCGGCGCCTCTGATTTCGTCGTGTTTGTTATTGGCCGAAACCGAGTTGTTATTGCTGTCGTTGGAGACCATTGTGCTGGAAGGAGTGAGCAAAGTATACAAGATGGAAGCAGAAGATGCAGAAACTCACATTGTGCAGAGATATTTTGCGATGAGGTGAAGATGGTGTGGTGGAGAGCTGGCTTTAGAGACCGTGGTGGTAGGGCTGCGATTACTCAGCGGAGGGTGAATGTTTCGTACGTTTGTTTTTGACAGTCCCAACGGGAACCATCGCACGCGAGTGTTGATGGCGCATTGCTATTGGTCAGGTTGGGAGCTACCATGTTACTCGGAGTGATGTTGCCCTGGAAGAATTCTTAAACTACATGCATATCTCTCCTGTACCTGCGCGCTCAAGTCTATAGTATCGAGATGCAGAGGATTTTCTATTCCATTCGAGTATACTAACGAACGAAAGTCTCTCTCATATCATATTCATTCCCGATTGCACATATAAAAGATAGTTCTCGTCCATGAATCTCCCTTGAAACTGCAACATCAGCACACGAGAGTAGCTGGTGGAGACAGCCTACCACAGCATCAAGACCACTTCTAAATGGCAGCATAGAAAGTCAGAGGTACTGTGACATGGCCTCTACTTCCCATTGAGAACCCTAGAGGTACGGTCTGAGAGAATCCTCACCACGTTACTCATGACAACACAAGTGGATAGCACGCCATCCCATTGTCCAACCTCACCCATTTTTTCTTGCACGGCTTGCGCATAGATTGAATATATTTCTAGCACCCAAAAAATACTCGCCGAGTCCTCCAGCCGCCTGAAAGCACGTGCGAGTTGTATCCCAACAAGGTTGCTCTCTCACCGCGCCAGCAACAACCCTGAACTGAACCCGCTATCAACAACCGCCAGATATTCACCGAGTCATCTCACGCCTGAAAACACGTGCAAGCAAGAGATCTCATACGATTTGAACCCGTCATCCCTCTATCACCGCCCGTTCTATCATGCGCTACCCTCGAAACTGCGCCTGGAGAACAACACCCGAGCGCATGCCACGCGCATGACTGGCACAAGCTTGTTCATGAGGCAGAAGCGGACTACAAAGCGCCCCCCGAGGCCCATTGTGCCTTTCTTCTCAGACACCCACACAGCAAACACATCTTCCCGACCCCTGAAAGGCAATTCTAGACCACGTGGACAAGTCTTCAACATGAAGTATACCTACGACATCTTCCAATGGGACAGCTATCACTGGTGTTACATGACAATCTTTTGTGATATGGACGCCGAAGCCTTCGAACAGCATTCCACTCTGGCACGCTGGTGGTTGGCTCAGAACAACCCGCCACTGCAATACCGCAGTCCCGCAAAAAGATTCCGCGAACTACAACTCAATCCCTTCCTGGGAGATCCCTTCATGCAACCAAATGCCCTGAAGTACGTCTTGTGCGCAATAAATCGCGCCAGGCGTGGAAAGAAGATGTTCCTCGAGCTTCCCAAGGACTTCAACCTATCAGTGCAAGTCCACCAAGTCCTGATCTTCCTTCAAGTGGAAGAGTGCATCGGTCCCATGCACGGCCACATCAGACAAACCATCAGAGAAAGACCTCTTTCGTCCATGGAATTCGACATGCTCAGGTCATGTCTCGGTATGCTTGCTCCCAAGATCTACGAGTTCGCTTGCAGCATGTACTACGAGCATGAAAAGCACAAATGGGCACTGGGGCCAGTTATTGAGAATCGAGAGCTCAACGATGAGATGGTGAGGTACGACGCGGAAGGAGCAGTATCATCAGGAGAGGAGACTGTCATCGGCACCGACTCAGACCAAGAAACAAAAATGATCTCAGAGGACATCAACAAGGAGGCGGATGACGACGGATATCTTGCGGAGGACGAAGAATCCGATCAAACTGACCAGAGATCCGACCAAGGAGAAGAGGAACTCCCTCCAATCATCCATCTTCGACGCGCTAGCGAGTCTGAACTCTACCAAAAGCCGCCGTACAATATCGAAACGAGCGCCTTCCGTGAGTGCGCCGATGAAGAACCAGAATACTGAGAAAAACAAAGGTGGAGATTGGGAAGAATGCTACCCATACGAACCACACACATGCACGACACAAATACTCTTGGATGCGAAAGAAGCAGCACAGCAGATCTTGAATGGCAGATCTCGACTCTAGCATCTTTGGATATGTTGCAAGCAGCAAGCAGATCTGAAAGCTAGATTATAACTTTGGACTCCAATACTCCTCGATGTTCATCTTTTTACAAATCTCGAATGCCACATCTCAAATCAAACACGCCTTCTACGGCCATCTCCCATGTACTCTCCCAATCTTGTTTCTCTGTATACTTTCCAGTTACCAGGTCTTACCCTTCTTGTTGTACGATTAGCCTTAGGGCAGCTGACTATATGTAGAACGAAAGTGAAATTCCTCTGGGCGTTGCTGCTTCCGATGGTCTTACTGGAGATATAGGATCTCATAGAGCTTTACGGCTACCTTAGCAATGCTTGACTGGAACCTTTCATCGTGGGAAGCGCGAACTCATGTCAAGGGCTGTCGTCGAAAGATGGTTGTGGAGAAGGTTGGTTTGGAATGTTCATGACGCAATCTGCATGGCTGATTAAAAGGAAGGTGCTGCCCATCCTCTTCTCCATCTTCTCCCTCTCCACAACTCTGCAACTCTATGATATCTTAGGTGCCTTCTTTTCCAGCTCATCGCCATCTTGATCTCATCCTTGATCGACCAAATCTTCTTAATCATTTATCTCGCCCGCACGCTCTCGGTCCTCGCTGCACCGACGCCCCCAGCTTTCGGTTTCGATCCACCCGAATTTGTCACTTTTCCACCGAAGCTTCGCCGTTCCGACACACAACGCAAAACCACACCAGCAGCAAGAAATGCAGCAGCGGTAGGAGGAAAAAAGATAGGAAGTTTCCCTTTTGTCTGGCTTGTCATGTTCATGTCTCTCCAACTGTTCCAGCCCAAGTCTGTTTATCCATGAAAAAACAAAGTTCCCCCAAATCCACCACACTCCCCCCTTCGTCCTCTCCATACCAAAAGCAGTACCCTCACGGGCAAAAGAAGGGTCTCGCCGGGAATCGAACCCGGGACCACTCGCAATTGGCTTAGAGTTTTCAAGGTGTACTGTGAAGCAACCTCCCTAAGCGAGTATCATACCGCTAGACCACGAGACCTGATCAATTGGATTGAATTGATGGAGGAGAGTCCGTCCGGTACGTTTAACAACTTGCACATCATCAGAAACAGACTAGGAACGACTGCATCGAAGTCTTCCTCGATGGGGTGATATGGCTTCCTGCCAGGCAGATCAATGACAACCATGGTATGTGTCCCGTACGCTATCGCGGCGAGTATCTTCACCGTTTTAGACTTATACAAATCAACCAACACCAATGGTCGTGTTCCACGGAAATCTGGACGGGGTTGGTCTCTTTCATGGTTCTGTTACACGCACCATAAAATCGATACCAGCCAGCCCATCTGAACAGAGAACCAGAAGGTAATCGCATTAAATCCACAAAGGCAAGCTTCTCCAAACTTCTAGATTTTAGCTTCTCGTAAGCATTCAATTCCTTGATCGGTGCATTTCACTAGGGTAGCACTCCAGCAGAATTTCTTCTAGTCGTCGACTCTACTCACACAAAATCCGACGCTGGAAGATACGAGACACAAGGTCACAACACTCTTCTATGAAATGCATAGCCTGCCTGATCTGCCTATTGAATCTGTCGGCCCGTTTTGCCCGGGCAATCTTCGGAGATGATTGAACATCCATTTTCACGTTTCTATACTAGATATCCCCACCGAAGCTTCAACAATCGGGGTTGTGGTCTAGTGGTATGACATCTTCTTAGCATTGCTCTTCTGAGCAGTCCTGAGTTGGAGAAGGTTCTGGGTTCGATTCCCAGCTACTCCATATTTTGTTTGTGAGGTGTCTGTCTGGTGTAGAAGATCGGTGGGACTACCTTTTGTTTTGCATGGTCGAGGTGTGTTCGTTTTGCGTAGCTGCAGTATGAGGTTTTGCCTTGAAAGTCTGAAAGGTAATATTAGAGAGCCATCTGACCTTGTACGGCCCCTGGGCTTGCATCAACGATGGCCTGAGAGTCAAAGGCAAGACAAGCGTGGATATAGGTCATTTTCCAGAGCGACAAGACAGAGAACAACATAAAGCATCACAAAAGGTACGTCAAAATCAAGTGTGTTGTAAATGGAAAGAAAGAATCATATACGAAGTAAAAGTACTACTGCATCTCAAAAAGAACATCCAACAAACAACCCCTAAAATCTCATTCTTCCATGTCCGCCGTTCGCGCTAAACTGAGACCTTAAACGCACTGGGAGTACCAGTCGTTCTGGACCTTGCAGGTAGAGCCCGAAGCACAGGTGGTGGGACCAGTCCATCCGATACCACCGCAACGAGCGTACTTGGCAGCGGTGCCAGAGCTAGAGCCCGAAGCAGCAGAGGTGGCAGGAGCAGCGGCCTGGGAAGTCTTGACGATGGTGGACAGAGTGGTGGCGGGCTTGGTGACGACAGGTGCAACGGAAGTGGTGGTAGGCTTAGGGGCAACAGGTGCAGCCGAAGTGGTAGTGGGCTTAGGGGCAACCGGTGCAGCGGAGGTGGTAACGGGGACCTTGGACGAAACGACAGCGGAAGTGGCAGGCTTGGACGAGGCAGGAGCGGCGGAAGTGACGGGTGCGGGTGCGGCACCGCCAGCGCCACAGCTGATCACAGCGGGGCCGGGAGCCTTGTAGGAGGTGTAGATGGAGGAGTCGTAGATGTTGGCCATGATGCCGGGGTCGGTGGGCGAGTAACCACCGGGCAGAGAAATCTCAGCCGACGATGCGGGCGAGAAGGAGCCAGAGCCGGTGACCTTGATCTGGGCGCAGGACTGGTAGAACTGGGCCTCGCCCTGGGCGCTGGCCGAGTGCAGAGCGAGCAGCTCAACACGCATGAGGTATTGGCCAGGGGCGATGCAACTGGGCATGGTGAACTTTTGCCAGCCGAAGCCGTTCGAGTCGGTGTTCTTGATCATGTTGTCAACACCCCAGACGCCAGCGGGGGTGACGGTGTCGCTGGCAATCTTGAACCACTTGAGGCCAGTGGCCGAGGCGGAAACGGCATCGTCGACCTTGGCGAGGTAGACCTGGGTGGGACCCTTGTGAGAAGAGGCGATAGGGTTGTCAGAGTCGCCAGCGCCCTGAGGGCCACCGAGACCGTGAGCCCAGGCACCGGCTACGTCGGCACCGGCGGGGATGGTGATGAGCTTCGAGGAGGTACCGGCGCTGGCACCGCAGATAAGGTCGGGAGAGCTGACGTCCTGGACGGGGTTGTTGGAAGGAGGGGCACGGATGCCGGTCAGGGAGCCTTGGTCAACACCGTCGACCATGATACGCTGCATGATGGCATGGGCGTTGACTGAGGAGGCGGCAAGCGCCAGAGCGGAGACGATGGAGTACTTCATTGTTGTTGTATATGGAGAATCGAATGTGGGATACCTGCCAGAGGATCGAGCTGAAAGTGGATTTGAATGAGAGTCGGGTTGAAGAAAAGAGTGTTGGTAGAAAGGAACGTCAAAGATAGTGGTGATGCTTGAAGGGAAAGAAAGAGCCAAACCTCGAGGTCAAACCTTAGCCTTATATATCAACGAGGGCTTCAGCCCTCTCACCTCAGAGCAAAGACTCCATATCCCACCCTTACACTCACCAGTTCGTGACAAGACCGCAGCGCCACAAGCGATAGGCTAATAACCAGCCAAGGCGGGTGGTAGATATTATTCATTGAACAGTACCGCGCCGAGCCATCTTTCTGGTATAGGGCAGGAGCAAAAGCCATGGAAGCGATCTGCGCAGGCTCGCCTATGCCCATGCGAATCCGAAAGCAACGTCTCTGCAGGGGTGCAAAGGAAGGTCGTGTATACTCGAAACATGGTCGTTGATGCCAAGGACGGTCTGGGGCGCTTCGTCCCGCTTGGGAAAACGTCCAGCTCTTACCGATGCTGAACATGAACCAGTGATTCCAGTCGCTTTCATGAAGATGGTATGGGAGCAGGGCCCGATAATCCGTGGCAAAGTGTGTCAAGCATCAACTGACCGCTGTATGTCTCTTTCTTGAATATATCCAGTCCAATCGAGGAGTTTGCCAAGTCTGTTCGTCAACCGAGAAGTTCGAAGCAAAAACGCCAATTGTGGGGGAGGCGCCGTGAGGAAAAAAGTTTACCTTTAATCTCGCTTCAGCAAGACGCCCCTGAAGCACGCTACTCGCATGCGTTTCATCCTTTGGGATCCAAACAAAAGAGCTCTGGTAAGCGATATCACACTGTCGCATCGAGAGTTGTTCGCATCGGGTTTCTTCCTCGCCGCAATCATCCGATCTGCGATATATGAATGCAGCATCTTCTCGACCTTTGGGAAAGTGCTCTTCGTATCCTTTCATCTATCATGCTAAAGCTGGCTGTGTTCGCAGTAGGGCACAGGGGCTCGCCGTAGGGCTTGTGACTCCTGATTTAGAAAGCTGTATAGCACCAGGCCTCGACCGATCAGTTCGAGTGCCGGATCTGTCGTTCGCTCACGGAATTTGCGAACGGCTTGATGGCGCAAGATCGCTTGAGTCGAGATTGAGTCAGTCATGGGGGGGCAGACTGTGGCTCATCCATAGCACTACCTCGTGACGCGAGCGTATAGGCTTGGGCATCGTTACGGGCGCTGTGGTTGATGACATGGTGGTCGTCCAATATCAGAGGCGCCGGACTGGATGCTATAACATACAGCCTATGCGCTGTGTCGATGGTTTGTTGCTTGTGAGGCGCGTGGAGGAGTTTTGTGCTTTCCCCGCCGCCTGGAAAATGACAGCCGAAGATTGTGGGCTAGGCTCGTGACCGCGAACAAGCATATTATATCCAAGTCTGTCAAGACAACTTCTTTTAGCCTGTCCATGCCGGCTGGTTGCAGTACTTCTGTCCCTTCTCGAGGCTCATCAACTGTGTAAAGGTCAACGTGGTTCCAGAAGATTGTTATCACTATTCACGGGTGGACCGGCGACCCCCGAAGCTGGAACATCTGGCAGGGTGGTCCCCTCAACTAGCATTTTCGAGTATCAACGTGGTATAGAGACGCTAGCATGCGGTATACATCATGACCGAGTATACTGGGTGTAAGATGCTCATTCAGGGGGTCGGTATCTGGGATTTTGTGACAGTACTTCAAGTATGTGGACGTCAGTGTCGACAACAGAAGTTTCGTGATTGGTTCTCTAGATAGACGCTCTGAAATCGTATGGGTTGAGAAGAAGATCTGGTCCAAGGCAGGCAAGTCCCTTTTTTCGAAAATTTGCAGGTGCGCCTAGACATATCATGTTGTAGTCAGTTCCCACCAGTACTAGAACCTTTTTCATGTGATTGACAGTGCTTATGATGCCGCTGCTGACACTCAAGGAGCGTCCAAGTGGTCTACGGGAATCAAGTCATGTACCGTAACCTCTAAGCACCAGCCTTCATCAAAGGGCGAGATGGCCGAGCGGTCTAAGGCGCCAGCTTAAGGTTAATTCCAATACGCTGGTCCGAAAGGGCGTGGGTTCAAATCCCACTCTCGTCAATATCCTTTTGCTATATAGCTGTATGTCGGGTGGGAGAAACAAAAGAGGTAGAATGGGTGTCGGGACAAAATTTTAAAATCTCGGACTTGGGATTTGCGGGACTCCTTCTTTTGTGCACGAAGCCCGGCTGCACAAAAAAGCTTGGCTGGGCTGTGTAGAGCATAGAGAAAAGTGCGGGGTAGTGGCATAAGCGTTGTGTCAGTTGTGTAAATGCTGATATCGGGTTTGTGGTTACCTCCATCATAATTCGCGGACTTGAAAAGCCAAGCAACTTACAAGGCGACATATGAAGTGTGTTGCGTTGTCCGAACAGTGATAAGCTTTGGCAAGCAGACAATCCAAGGCTGAGTAGTGTTTTTAATGTTTAAGAAACCTTTCCACAGGGTCGGCGGATAGGGGATGAGTATAACCATGACAATAGACTTACACCACAGCACCAAGAGCAAAGCCCACGAGGTTTTGAGCGACGCGTAAAGAGAAAGCATCGCCGAGAGATTACAGCCCGAGACAAGAGTGAGTTGGGCGAAAGTTCCGGGCAATCGGTGTACCACACAGCCGCGTGGCTCGCACGATTGACCTGCTTCTTACACAAGATCTGAGAAGAGGGTGTGGAGTAGAGATGTACAAGATCGACTCGAAGAGTCGCGGACAGTCGGGAGAAAAGGTAGACCGAGCTCCGACGAGGCTGTGGATGTTGTAAAGTAGAGCTTCGATGGAGGAAAAGAGATCACGTCGGAGAGATTGGACATCATGATATGTGCTCGAGTGACATCTCAGACCTACCGAAGACACAGGACGGAGAATTACAAGACTTCCCTTGCATTCTGTGTTGGATGAGCAAGGCAAGATGACAGGCTGACGGATGGTGGGTTGGTAGATCAGCAAGAGATGCGTGAGAGAAGGCGGACGCAAAACCACCGACACCTCCGACTGTGGATATAGACGAGACGTCAGTAAAATCCCCGAAGCATCACATTAAAGACCAACAGAACGAGAGGCATCATGGACGGCTCACAACAAGAAGGTCGAGTTTTTGGTGGTGGAAAAGAAGTTGATGGTGACGTCTGGCTCCTGTCGGGCAACCCCACGGACTTGCTAAACCCAAAGAGGCAAAGCGTTCGGACTTTCTGAGGCAGCTTATCCTTATTTTTGCTGCTCTCTGTCCGCCCTGCCTCATGCTTGTTGCAGCGAACAAGACGTGTCCGAGAGGCGCGCGTGAGCAGCGAAACCAACGAGGATCTCGGACAATACGCGTCACTGCGATCAAGAGGCAATGAAGAAGGGGTCCAGAGGTCTGCGACGAGTCCTGCATGACGCGGCTGTGCAACAAAATCAAGCTATATAGGCAGAGAGGAAGGTAGGTCTTTTGCACCCAGTCATTTCTCAACCACACGAACCACCTCCCTATCCATATCAAAAACCACACAGAAAAAAGACAGACATTCAAGATGAAGTTCGATTTCTCCATCCTCGCCGCTGCCACCGCCCTCATCGGCTCGGCCACCGCGGCCCCTCAGAACAACAACAACAACAACAACGACAACAACAACAATGGTAACTGGCAGAGCTACGCTTCACAAGCAAGTTCTTACTGGCAATCGGCCAACCCCACCACAACGGGCGACTGGTCTTCGTGGGCCAATGCCGCCTCGTCGTACTGGAATAGCGTCAGCCCCAGCGCCGCCCCTTCGCAATGGTCATCCTACGCCTCGGCCGCATCCTCGTACTGGGCTTCAAACAGTGCTAGCATGATCACCGCCGCTCCCAGCGCCTTCCCCTGGGCCGGTGGCTTCGGTCCTGGTGGTCCCGGTGGTCACGGCGGCCCCGGTGGCCCCGGTGGCTGGAGAGGCGGAAACGGATACGGTCCTTTCGGCGGCGTCAATGGCAATGGCACAAACTCTGGCTGGGGTCCTTGGGGTCAGAGCGGTGCCTGGACTTCTGGCCCATGGACTTCGTGGTGGGGTGGAAGTAACTGTCCTGACAGCACCTGGTCTGGTTGGACCTCCGGACCTTGGGGCACAAACGCACCCTGGACTTCTTGGTCGGGCTGCCAGGCTTCCACCACGGCTACCTCTACCATGACCACTACTGTCTCGGGTGTTCCCACCACTTCTCTCGCCTACGGTATTCAGGTGAACGCTGCCACTCAGGCATCTACCGGTTCTGGATCTGGAACCGCAGCTTCGGCTTCCGCGACTGGCGCTGCTGCCAACGTTGGTGTTTCTGGCGCTGGTGTTGGCATTGGAGCTGCCGTTGCAGCTTTGCTGATGCTGTAAACGCTTCGAGCGGGTGGCATGGATACGATTTGCATGACTTGTTATGAGAAGGGGGGCACTGCGGGTTGCTTGTATGCTAGATTGCGATTGAAATGAATGAAACACAATTGCCGTACACGTTCGTCTTTCTCTTTTTGTCGTGTGATGCCTGCCTCTTGTTTTTGATCTTGTGCCTCGATATCGCTGGACTTGGTGAAATCGGAGCTGCGTTAGCAAGCATACGCATAATTGATCATATTCAAGACGAGAGCAGAGTCTGTGAATCATAAGACCTGCAAAGTTGTATCTCGACTTGTGGTTGAGCAAGAGGTTGATGACGCCAAACGCTCTCGGCGTCGGGCGCAATCTAAAGCCAGCGAGGGGCGACTCCTGTCGTTGTCACCTCCATAACCATTTCGAGGATGTTCGACCGCCTTCAGATACTGTTCTTTTCCATGCTGACCATCGACTGAAGCTTCTGATACCCCAGCGAACGGAACGAGCGACTTTCTGGTGGAAGGAAGGCGGTATGGCGTGACGCCTGGCCTGTCAAGCTGTCCAGTACTTGCCAACGCTCAACAACTGCATTCCTCCACGTCGACCACAACATCGACGATAACATTCAGGCCATCATCATGATACACAATGACCTTTCCGATAGATCTGTACGATTTCCTCCAGCTCTCATTGTCGGTATCGTGCCACCGCCGCTTTTCCTCGAGTCGCCTCCACACCCATGTAACGCAGAAGACACACGCCATCACTACCCACCACCTGTCATCAACACATCGCCAGTCATCCCCATCATACGAGTTAGTCAAGAAAAGGCAGCAAAGGGTTCTGGGTATCGGCTGGTTGAAACAGCAGCCCGAGGTTCTTCTCAAGCGACATGAAAAAGGGGACACGGCCTCAGAGATGGCAGCTTCGTCGGCTTCATCATTAGAGTTGCAAGCTCTGCAAACCGTGGTGGAAACTCCCAGGCGACTTTGTTACACGCCTTGGGACCCTCTTGTATCTGCTCCAGGTATTGCGAACCTTGGAGCACGAGCTACTCCGCCAATATGTTCAAAATGTAGGTTATTTGGAGACAGTCTGGTGAGCTGGCTCTTTCTTTTCGTATATCCGGCAGCCATGTGCTGGTCCGATGAAGGCGTCATGCCTGTCCTTTCGCATTCTGTCTGTCTCTTTGAACTTCCTTCGTCTTCTTCTCACACCCTAGACATGTCTTACAGCAATAGCAAACGTCAGATCAGTAGACACGTAGAAGATGCCCATCATCAGTCACTGGCTGATCACCATCGCTTCTGGTCAGACAAGGTAAGTTGATGGTCGTCTGTGTTTTGACGAAAGACTTCCAGCCGTTTCTTTCTCTCTCTTTGGCAGTGCACGATATCATCGATCTACTGTACTCAATCCCGAGAGCCAATGGCTTGTTCGAGAAACCTCTACCTTCCGGCAGTCTTTGAGACTAGTCCGTGTTTTATACTCTCTCTCTTATCCACTCCGCTTTCATTCTTCTTTTGTTGAGCTCTTTCAGCCGAAATGAATGTGTTGTAGATTGCTACAGCCGGTGTTTGCTTTTCTTCGGTTGCGAGACAAGCAAGTGTTGTCCCAACCCAAGAACCGCACGCCGTTTGTTGCAACCTTTTCTCTCAAAACCAAAAGGTGCTTCTGCTTATTACTGCTCTTCAACAAACATCCGCTCCAGAGCCATGTCGCCCTTCCTCAAGTTACCACCAGAAACTCGAATGATTGTCTACGACATTCTGCTCGAATCTTCGCTCACCAACAAAACACGCATCGTTTACGTCGGCGACTATCCTCTTCGCTGCGAAAATGTTCTAGGCTCTGAGCGCAACAAACTATCCTACCACACTCATCAAGATCACATTACCTTCGACGGTTGCGAGACCATCAAGTCCTGGGACATAATCAACGCCATACGCAACATCCACCTGGCTGACGTTGACGATATCCTCTTCCTCGCTAGTACATGTCGTTTGCTCAGATCCTCAATCCTGGCCCTTGCTTGGTCGAACGCGGACATATCGGTCAAGTCACCAACACCTTCCGTGGAATTGCACTATATCTTCTATGATCGACTGTCCAGTAATACCTGTAGCTTCATTCGCACTCTGCAGGTCGAGGTCCGCTACGACGGCTGGTCACCACGAGAATTGGGCAAAACTGCTGGCCTTATCCGTCGTCGACTCCCGCAGCTCGAACAGCTGATCGTAAACATTCCAGGGTGTCGGTCTTTCTCTCGATAACATGATAAGCAGATATACTCTATCCAGCTGTGGCGCGACTGCGTTTGTCCTCTTCGAGCACGTCTGAGAGATGTGCAGCAACGATGTTTGCTGTGAGCCCTCCTGGTACCTACTGTATCTTGCCCTCTGACAGAGGGCGGTAGGAGGGGTAGTAGAGGTTCTCGTTGTTGCGTTCACTGCAATAGAGCTTGTTGGGAAAGAAATTGTCTGATGGTCGGCAGGAGATGGTAGTATTGACGTAAGGAGTTGTGGAGAGGGTGCATGCTAGCAGATCAACGCGTCGAATGAGCGCGGAGCGTTAAATGTGGGCGCTCCTTACACCTGTAGTAGAGCATGACCGTTCTTGCCTGGCTGACCTGCTAGGTCGAGCTAACAGCGTGTTGGTACGCCAACACGCTTGCTGGTCTTGGGCTTCAATGTTCTTCAGCAGGGCTGTGAGCTCGTCCGACTTGCTACCATAATCACTGGCCACCGGCTTCCCAAGCTTGCTCAGATCGAGAAGATGGTAGGTCTTGGGATTCTGGGATTCTTCTTATATACTCGATCTCATGGTTTAACTGCACACACACCATCACTCACTGGGCTTGAATTGTAATCTTCTTGACTGGCCACCGACTTTCCAAGTTTGCTTAGATCGAGAAGACGATAAGAATTGACATAATTCTTATGTATTCGATTTGGTGGGTGAACTACACAAGCGAGATTGCTTGCTAATATTCAGCTGCAGCCTCCCTGAGCATCTCGGTGGGACCATCAGGCTTGCCGGCATACTGGCTGGCAACCGACTTCTCGGGGTTGCTCAATCTAAGAAGATGACAAGATCTCACTTTGTGTCACATCCACTGACGGGACAGATACCAAGCGAAGTTTTGCTGGACTCGATGTAGCCTGAACATGAGGCGTAACCGCTGAATACCAAGAGATGGTGATTAAAGACTCGAGAATGATACTGTTGCAATCCTTGCCATCGCAGGCAAGGTTATTCGAGTGGTCCTAGAAGCGCTTCCCATGCTTGAGAGCATTCTCGAAGAAACGAAGAGTCCTTGTTGAGGTGGCGTAGGCTTTGGGGACGTTGACGGCATCGCCAGTATCGTCCTTGAGCTTTGCGGTCTTGATATCGTGCGGCGAAAGAGTAGACAACTGTTGGGTGGAGTACAAGTCGTTATGGGCGATACTGAATGGCGATCGGCTGAGGATTGAGTGATAGCTGTGAGTGGCCGAGCGCGCCAATAGGGGAAGGGTGTCTCATTACAGACTTAATGACAGCAAGTTCTGCGGAAGTGGTTCTAATGGTGCGTTATACACTCCGGCAAGCTGAAGGAGGGGATGAAGGCAATGCTGCGATTGGATGAGGCGGCTAGCGGCTGGGATCGTATCCCTGAAGACTGCTGTCACGAGAGGGTGTTTTCTGGCTGGAAGAATTACTGGCCATCTGGGGACATCATCGCTACCCGAAACCCTCTCGAGATATGCAGATTGAGGGTTGAGCTTGGGTGTTGCCCATGTTGCTTCGAGCTCTGCGTCGTAAGTGCAGATTTGAACGGCCTTTGCGAGGGTCCAAATTGACAAAGGAGCTCACAGTCCAAAGAGACAGGCGCCAGATTTCTGAATTGCTAGCACCTTATCAAGAAGACAAGGGTACAGAGAGATACTCGCTCGAGCATGCTCAAGGTGTGAAGATGTCGGTGATAGTGGGAAGCGCCGGGCCAGCAGATCCAGAGAACACTGTTATCCGAGTGCCGTCGGCCTTGGGATGATGCGCGAGACTGGAAATGGTAGATTGAGAGCTGGATTAATCTTCCGGCATGGCAAATGCCGCGGGACGAAGGTGCTTCAAGAGATGACTGGGATAGAACTAGTCCTCGTTGGTACTGTGTCGGTGCCGTGCACTTTCGACGTACTGTCTGAACGAGCTGAATTTGCGTAGACTCAGAACAACAACATCACAATCATAACTCTTTTAGAACATCCGTCCATTTCCTTTTATTTGAGATAAAAACACCAAACCTCAAGCATCATCATGGTCACCACCAGGTCTGCTGCTCGCAATGTGCATCGGATGACCGCTGGAAGTACCGCTCTAGCTCCGAACGATGTCACAATGGCCACCAAGCGCAAAGAATGTGCCCGCAAAGCCATCGTCAAAAACTCTATCACCAGTCCGAAGGGAACCAAGAACACTAAGAACGGACCTGTTGCTGCTCACGAACCTCTTCTAAACGAGAACCCGCCTGCACATAACACAAGAAGTGTGACCAGGAGCAAAGGCAGTCACAGCACCGCTATTGACAAGCCTAATACCATGGTCAGCCAGAGTACTGTCCCTGCCACCGGCCGCATCATCGCGAAGAACAAGACTAAGCCTACCAGTATGGTAGCCCATAAGTCTCGCATCACGACGAAAAAGAATCCCGCCACCGCAGCCTTGCCTAGAAGCAAAAAGAAGTCTATTAGCAAGACCATCGAAAACCCATCTCGTCGCCTTACCAGACGCATGGCCAAGGAACATGCTCTCCTACTCTCCACCCAAACAATCAGCACTCCACATGCTACCGGAGAGGGCCGCTCTCGTCCTGCACAGATCACAGTCGCCCCCGAATCCCCTATCAGACCCTCGATAACCATGGCTAGAAGCATGTATCACGTCGCCGATCTTCCCAGAAAGACCACTGGCCAATCTGCTGCCGAAGTCAAGAAGAATGTTCCTACCACCACAACCACTAGCTCAACGAGACTCAAGACCAGAAGCAGGAGCGGAGTCACGGGCCCGGTCAACGACACTGCCCCAGTGGCCGCTCGTCGTGTCAGACTTGGGCTCCTGGTGCACCTCAGTGAGGATGAAGCCCGCGCCAGAGCCTCTGAGAGCCGCTTCCAACTCAGACTCGCCATTGAGAGCACGAATCTCTGGGTTGGGCTCACTCCTCGACAACATAGAGAGGTAGTCAGGCTGTATGGGGCCATCTCATCTGGCCTCATCCAAGGCCACCAGGAAATTTTCGACCTCCCTGATGATCATGAAGCATGGGCCGATAGGCCCCCTGGTGTGGACGTCAGGGTAAGTGGAACTGCGCGACGAGGGTATACATGATAACTGACAGGCCCGTAGATTCTCAGAGGTGCACGCAAATGGTTTGATGACGTGCTGAAATTGAGCTCTGAGGATGAGGGCGAAGAGGTTGGCGATGAGGGGGAAGAAGTCATCACTACTGATGAAGAGGATACCGCGGACGGAGAGGAGGATGTCACTGAGACCTCTTACTCTTCTTAGTAAATACTGGCAGGTGGGACCTGGATACGTGAAAGGGAACAGGAGTAAGACAATGCATTCAAAGAAACATGAGCGCTCAAAAAGATGCTGTAGATGTACGATGATGACTTGCAATGCTATGCTACACAGATAAGTTCCTGCCTCTGGTAGATGGAAAAGTGATAATCTGTGCTTCCAACCCGTTCTCATGGGTCGTGGATGAATGCTGACCCCACTTTTTGTATTTTGTTGGTATAGAAGTGAAACAAATGTCTTTTCGGAGTGCCAGCCAAGATTGAACCATCACAATGTACTTCACAACGAGAGACCCTGGTCCTTCTACGCAATACCAAAACATCCACTCTCGCATACATCGCCATCGTCATCGACTTCAACACCATGATGCTCCTCATCGCTCTTCCCATCGACTTCTTCTTCGTCGCCCTTACCGGCACCATCATGTTCTGGTCGTTGGTCATGGTGATCAACTTCTGGACCCCCCTGGACTAGCTGGTCGCTTGGCACGAGATCCCCTGGGACGAAACCTGCCAGGAAATCTGGAGGTTGTGGCGCCTTGTGCGTAATGTCTGGTTGACCATGTATGTCATGGTGCTTCTGGAGACCTTGCTGCTCAAGGTGGGTAACGTATCACGCTCATTGTCTTCGAACACACCTGATGTTTCCCCTGTAGAAACACTGAGCTCCCAAGAAGACGCCTCGGAGCGCGAGATACTATAGAAAGACAGCGTGGGTTTGTGTTTGGTATGCTGTCCATCGAGAGCTCCTGATTATGGTTACTAATGATCGCTTGGAACAGGTCTTCGATGGATAGCACCATCCTACGAAGAATACTGTGCATTTTTATACCACTTGGAAGGAAACATGATGCATTGCGGTCTGTACGAGTACTTGAACACAGAAACTGAAAACTAAAACCAACTCCATTTTCCTCACTCTTCTTTTCAAGTCGAAGTCCTTCTCTTCATGTCCTTGATGATATTGTTCTTCTGACGGATCGCTTCATTGAGATCGAAGCGAAGCCTTGCAGCTCTGATTTTTAAGTCCTTCAAATCCTTAGCCTCTGTGCTGAGAGCCTTGATCTTTTGCTCCTTGCCAGTGTTCTTGAAACGAAGAAGTCCGGCTCTGATCTTGAGAGTTCTGATTTATTGATCCTTCTCGCTCAAGGGAGCCGGTTCACGAGCACCCACGGACGCATCGCTGCTGTTTCTGGATCTGGGCATGGGAAGTCTCGCCTTCAGTCGTCTGATCTCTGACTCCTTGTCCGTGACGCTGTCGAGAATCTTGGCCCATCTGTTGCCGTAGTTGATTCTGATGTTTGCGATTTCCTGCTCTTTTTCTCTGATGATGTCGCGAAGACGTCTGTTTCTTCTCGCAGATATCTTGAGGGGAGACTCTGGCTTCTTGGTCGTCTGTGTTGTTCGAGACTTGATGATGTTTGCCTTTACTGGCTGGAGCTGCTCGTTCAACTTGGAAAGCAGCTCGTTGGTAGTCTTGCGGTTGTCGTCGACTTTGTTTGCGAACTGGTCGGCTGTGATCTTGACGGTATGTTGTGCCAGCGACATCTCCTCGCACTTGTTGAGTTGCTTCTTGGTCTCTGAGAGCTCGCATTGCACCGCATTGTACAGCTTATTGGCGTTGGCCATCTCATCGTAGACGTCGAGTTCGAACTTCTTGTATCGCTTGAGTTCGGCTTTGAGCTGATCGACCTCCTCTTGGATGATCTTGGCCATGTCTTGTGCAGCCTTTTGTGTGGCTTTGGCATACAGGAGTTGCCCCTTGAGCAAAGTCACTGGTGTTTCTGGCTCGTCTTGTGCACCCGGGGTTGGACACTCCTGTTGGTCGGCTTGCCCGGAGGTCTCGGCTTTCGACTCGGTCTTGGTGTTATGGACCGGGACAGCAGATGTGGCGGCGCTGTCTGGCTTGAAAGGATCATCGCTAGTCAGTATGGTTGGCCTCTTGGGATGCGAGCCAGCAGTGCCAGCAGTTGCATGTCTTTGCGAGGGTTCCTGACCTGCGGAGGCCTTGTCTTGGGCAGGTAGAGTAAGAGGGATAGACATGTCTGACGGGGGACCATTGCCAGAAATTCTCGCACTCATCTTCTCGGCGAAAGTCGTGGCAGCCTGCCGAGCAGGCGTGAGTTCAATAGGACTGTTTTGAGGTATGAGGTGGCCATCCTGGGCCCTGGTGAGTGTCTCTTTGAGCTCTTTTACTTCTGCAGAATGCGCAACCTGAATTTGAACAATTTGTTCTTCGAGGGCTTTCTTCTTGGCTGATAGATCGAGTGCCTGGCCATGTTTGTCATCTCTGGCTGTAAGGGCTTGCTGTTGGGTTTGGAGATCCAGTCGCACTTTGGTAAGCTCAGCTTCGAGATCCGTGATTCGCTTTTGAGCAGCAATGTTGTTCGTGGTTGAAACTCTCTGAGCCTCATGAAGGGCGACCAGCTCAGATCGGGCTTGAGAATCGTTATTTGCAGGAGCCTGCTGTTGTTGTTGTTCGAGCTTTGATCGAAGGGTAGCGAGCTCAGCTGCCAATTTGTCTTTCTCCTTCCTGGTAGCGGCTTCATAGTCGGTTGCGGCTTTACGAGCCTTGTGAGCTTCGGAGAATTTGGTCTGATCCAGAATATTCGCGTCTTTGAGGACCTTTTTCGAATGCTCAAGCTCCTTGATTCGAAAGTTCTTGAGATGTAATTCATTCTTCAAATCGCTTTCTGATGGCGTAGCTTCTGCCTTTCTTGCTGCCTTCGAGTTCTTGAGTTCTTCTTCGAGGCGTTGAATGTGCGATTGTTGACGAGTCGCCTCTGCACGAGCTTCCCTGATGGCGTCCTGGGCCTTGGTCTGTGCCTGTCGAAGCTGATCTAGTTCTGCAGAGTGATCGACTTGGCCAAGCCGCTCTCTGACCTCTCTCGTGGTGCTCGTAGTCAGGCCCTTTCTTCCATGGTGGTCTTTATCGCTGTTAGTGATATAACCCTTGAGCTTCCTGACCTCTGTCTCGAGGTTGTTGATTCTGTTTGTCTTCCGATTGTCCTCTTTCCGAGTGTTATCGTGCTGCCACCGGAGCATGGATAACTCAGCAGCGAGCTCCTCCTTGCTGCGCTGAGGGATGTCGGAAAACGTGAACTTCTTCCTGTTGTTGTAACATTCTGCGAGCTCCGCTTGCAAGGCTCTGATCTTGTCGTCTTCTGCAGCGGCATTATCGCGGTGTTTTTTGCCTGGCGACATTATGTGCGGCGCGCGTGCGGTCACAAGATACCGAATTCGGATGTTTGCGCGCTTCGCGTCGAAATGAGTGAAGAAGTTGAGATCGATTCGGGTGTGCGCGATCCTATTCAGTTGAGTGTATTGGTGATCGAAGAGCCAGTATGGTGCGGACGTGTTTTGGCAAAGAAGATGGCGTCACGACAACAAAGCGACAATCAGCATGGTTTGGGCCACGAAACCACAAAGAGGTTTCCCGGACGGACAGCAAAGAACAAAGCGAACGAGACTGGAGTAAGACACACTGAAACCGAACCTGCGGCTACGATAAAAGAATAGTGACCTAGCATGGAAAGGTCTTATTGATACTCTTGGCACAATATCTACTTGCCAATAACACTCTACAGGAATATACTCAATACCATCTGACAGACGTCCGTTCTGAGCTGTCATCCAAGTGTTCTCTAAAGACCATGAGCGAAAGGAGATTCATTGGTGAAATAGCGTCGAAGGTCACATCTATGTAAGTGGTGCTCTCGGCCGGCCTCACCAGGGTCATTGTGCTTGGGAAGGGTTCGCCATCGTTGTGATTCTTTCCAGCGCCGGACTGAGGGCTTGGTACACCGATCATGTTCCAGTTGGTAGCGATTATGGTGATGCAGCACTGGCACTTTGATAAATCTCATGTGGAGTTGATGTGATCAAATAAATCGTTGAAAAAGACTTCGCCTTCCTCCTCTTGGACAAACACTGGAGAAGAAAAGTGTCACTAAGACCTTGCCAATAGATAGAGATCCTGTAGCTAACTGTGCGATAGCGAGAACTTGATTGGTGATGCTTCACATCATGCCCATGACGCTGGAGAAGTACAATGCTGTACCCCTACTTGTGGAGCATCGTTCTATATATAACTAGTCATGAATACAGGATTTAGAAACCCATACCTGCGCAATGATACATAAGCTCCAGTACCAGCACAACACGGAAGCTGAGAAGCATATGCAGAGCTTCTACGAACATCATAAGCCGTGGGCCTAGGTGGTAACAATGTCATACTTTAGATAGTACTCATTTCCTACCAAGTCTTACCGTTTACTACATAGTGAGTTATTCTGATGTTCATTTCTTCAGAATTCATGACCAATGAAAGGTGGTGATGCACCTCTCGTTCTTCAAACAGTGCAGCCATTACATCTCCACACGATATTTGTTTTCACAAGATAAAAAGAAGATTTAGATGGATCCTGTCCAAGTTTGTATATTATATCAATTGCCTAAATTAACCGCCAGTATTAGTTGATGATGTCCCAACGCTGCAGAGTCACTCTTATCGCTTCACGCATCTCGTCAGCCCTAGGGCTATCATTTCCATAGAGTTGGGTCAGCAAGTTTGTTGCCGTGCGTTCATAAGCGACAAACTCCTCGTCTCTGAATACGCGAAGGGTGTGGAATATCCTCTCAATGAGTCTTTGACTCCAGTTATAGGGGACACTACCGGGAGTGTGTATGGTATCGTATTCGTGCATTTCGAGTTCTCTGCTCAGGCGTAGAATGGTCAAGAGGTCTTCGTGCTCGATTGGAGAACGGAAATCGTCAGCGTTGCGGATGATCCTGATTGCAAGTGCGACAAACTGTGTGAGATCTTCGTGAGGAATTCGCGCAAGATATTCTCTGTCCATGATCATCAGAACATGAAAACGGGAAAGCACATGGTGGATTCTGGGCCGCAAATCGAACCTTTCGATCTGAGCAGCAATTTCAGCATCTATCTCAGCATCAAGCTCATCTTGGACGCGAGCGGCATCTTCGGTCGATCCCTCACATTTTCCCAAGCAATCTTTCCAATCTGCAAGGCAAAGAAAACACCATTCGTGACGGCAACCAGAGTGCTCTTTGTGCATGTGTTGACAACCTCCGTTGCGCTCCAGAACCATCTTGCACTTGGGGCAGGGTTTGCCACCGTTGGCTTCAGCAATTCTGATCGCATCCTGGAGATCCATATCTTCGACGCAAGCACCTTTATGAGCGAGCTTCTTGCAGGTTACACAGGTGATGGCGTTGCAAGAGAGACATCGACGACCTCTCGAGGATGATGGAGATGTTGTAGGAACGAAGCCAAGGCAGTTAAGGTTTGCACAAAAGAGACGGTCCGCAGTAGGAGTCGCCTACTCGACCATGATTTTGTTGTACGTTGTTTCGTAGAGCTCAGCTGGAATGATGGGACGAAGAGCCTGGGAAGAGATAAGATCTACATTGCAAGTTGGGCAGGAAGGGCGAGGCGTATCCTCCTGCAGATTGATTAGCTCGTTCGTGTGACACTCCTGACAATAGCCAGTATGTCCACAGGGGAGGTTGAAGAGCATACCGTCTTGAAGGCAGCTAGGGCATTCACCCTGTGCAAAAGCGGGGGCCGATTGAGTGTTACCCATTTTCGATTTGTAGTTTTTGTGTATGTTTGTATTTAGTGTAGAGCTGGTTGTAGGTTGTTTTCGGTCTATTCTGACCTGTTAGAAGGACCACCCTGCCTTAATTTATACATATCGCAACAGCAGGGACATGGTGGTGGGCGCGTAGGATGGAATGTCAGGCAGGCTTTGTTCGACCACAATATACAAAGAACCATCGTAAAAGATGAAAGAGTGTGGTTTGGTGCAAACAAAGCGAATTTCAGACAAAGCTCACGAGGAAAACAAGGGCATTCATGTTTCGTTGGAGGAAGAAAGCAGAGAGATTTTGATTGAAGTCGATCTGGAGAGATCTCATTGTTGCTTTGTGACTTTCAGCCCCTGGATGACTGCCTCGATGGTAGCATACCCGTGTCGCGGCCTCTCATGATGCTGTGGTGACCTCGGACCTGCGCTTAGTTGCGCTTGCGGCCCTTCTCAGGGGAGTTGGGGGGAGCGGGGGCGAAGGGGCGGGAGCGGTTGTTGTTGAAGAAGATGTGGAGACCACCCTCGTCGTCGCTGCTGTCGTTACCCGGTTGGGCGGCCTCGCGGGCGGCGGCGCGCAGCAGGGCCTCCTCCTCGGCGCGCTTCTCTTCGCGCTCCCTGGCCTCGCGACGGCGCCTGGCCTGGCGGGCCTCCTCGTCGGCGGCCATCAGGCGGAGCTCGCGGGTCAGGCGGCGCTCGTTGCGGGCGTGGCGGGCCGCGCTGCGTGCATGCGTCAGTGGGGTGTAAGGAGAGATAGGGGAGCAAAAGATCTTACATGATCATGAAAAAGAAGACCGCGTAGAAGGGGACCAGGAACATGAACATGATGATGGTCTCGATGGTGAGGAGAGCCTTGTAATCCATGGGTGTGTGTTTGTGTGTGTGTGTGTGTGTGTGTGTGTGTGTGGAAAAAAGGTTGCTGTCGGTGTTCTGGTAAGAAAGAGAGAGCGTTGTGGTGCGAGAGAAACACATTAATGATAGTGAAGTTCGCGAGGCTGGTTCGTGTTTGCAGGCCAACCAAACGAACGGAGGCAGGTGTTCGTCGGAGCCCCCTGACTCTCCACTCTCCCAGAAGTGATCGTTTGGAAGATGCCTGTGTTGCTTCACATTCTCTTCTTGACCCCAACTCGATCCAGAGAGAAAAGCTGCTTTTCATCTTCTTCAATGGACAACAATTCGAACAAGAGTGTTCCCTGCATTTCGATGTTCCTCAAAGAAGGATGTTTGCGTGTTTGGAGTAGGATGTGCCAATACGAGATTGTTCGACAAATTGCACCATGTCTTCTGCGCAAGAATATCTGTCCAAGGAGACCTGTTGCTTGAAGGCTACTTCAGTGGACGCCGCTAGAGTTTGTAAAAGTTTCATGTCTTTTGATAGGCATCAGATGTCATGCTCTAAGAGTGGCAGTAGCTTCAAAATGAATTACTACCAATGGAAAAGTATCTCTATGATCTACAAGTCGGTTGTGGCAGCCACTATCTGGATACAGGGTACTTTCTGAACGGTATGGCTGTCCGGAGAGAGCCTCTGGTTGGATGCTGCTCCACTGGACGTGCTGGAGTTACACAAAGCCTTATGCGTTTTGATAGGCGTGAAAATGGACTTTTCGATGGTTGGAGTAGCTTGAGAATAGGTTGATAGAGGCTATACACTGCTATGAATTTCTTCTAGATACCTTGAAGATCGTCTGCTTCAGGATTCGGGATTTGCAGTACAACAACTATACAAATGCAAAGAGATAAACGACTGATATTAGCTTCCAAGGAAAAAAATTACTCGTAGTCTGCTTCAGTGGATGTTACCACCACATAGATCAGTTTTTGACATTCGATAATACCGGGTTCGAAGGTTTATATGGCTTGAGACGCCTAGAACGAGTTGAAAGAGCACCAAACTTGAAAGTATAAATCCAGAAAAAGTAGCTTTATGAATGCAGAGACATGTCTGATGATTGAGAGTTGCCACAGAGATCCTGTGCTTAGACCCATCTCGTTGGAAATTGTCAGAATAGAAAGATCTACTTGTCTTTTCATAGACGTCCATATGTGTGTTGGCAAAGTTGGAGTGGCTTCGAAACATTTACACAAACAGCAACTCCTATGAGCAACCTGTAGGTCGGAGTGACTATGGAAATGCGAAAAAATAACTGAGTGTCAGTAAAGCCAAGAGAAATCATTCAGACTACCGTATTTCCATGGACGTTTGCAGGATCACGTTTGCAGGATCACGTAATTCTCCGTGTATTTGCACAGGTTGAGCTTGAAGGGGCCTCAAGGACAGGAAGAGATGAATACTTTTACACTATAATACAAGGATACAAGACGGAGCATCAAAAACCGCGAGGGCCAACAGCGAACACGAAGTCCGGAACAATTCTCTGCAGAGCCTCATTGATGATGGCTTTCTGCCAATCAGGCAGATCACCAACCTCACTAGCTCTCACCAGGAAACCCACACTCTCCCTGGTAGCCTCTTCCTCCCTGGCCTTCTGCTCTTCACGAGCGATGGTGGCAGCAAGGGCGGCGGGCACGGCACCACCGGCAACGAGAGGCAGGCCGACATTGCAGGCGGCATTGGCGGGTGCTCTGTGGCGCCAACCACCAGCACACAACACACAGCTGCAGTGCTGCAGCTCCTCCTTGAGAATGGAAGTGAGGTGGACACCCCACGTGGACCAGGACTTGAAGTACTGGCCACTGGGGTGCCCGTAGATCCTCAACTCCCTGCGTGCCGTGTAGACACGATGCTCAGCCTGGTAGCCGAGGGGGAGGCCGCGGGTCTGGAAGGAGATGCCTCCTGTGATGGGCATTAGTTGAAGATCTAAAGACGAATCGCACACTGGTTTGACTCACCGAAGAGGACTTGAAGATCAGCCTGGCGGCTGAGAGCGGCGCGGAAGTCTTGGGCGATGGTGTCTGGGTCGACCACCGCGAACTGATCGTCGTCTTGGTGGTAGAACGACTCGTCGCCGTCGGAGGGCAGCAGGTCCAGATCGATGATCTGCGCAGGGGGCTGGGCGGCAGGGGCAGGGAGGCGAAGAGCACCAACGGTGGGATGGAAGGAGGCCATTGCTGGTGAGCGAGAGAGGTTGTTGACGAGAAAGGGGCAGGAAGTTTTCGTGGTGGTGCGCGAGGAAGAGAAGAAGGGGCGAGGAAGCGCACAGTTTGTTATGGTGACGCTAGACGCGGATTTGCTCAGGTCAAGAAAAGCAGCTATCCCAAAGATCAAGCCTATGGAGAAGTCGACAATAGAAAGTCAAGAAGGTATCTCGAAACAAGTGGTCTCCAGAGAGATTGTATGCCCGATGGCTTTTTCTATGGACAATCTCAGACACAGAACAGTTTCATGCACTTTTACAGACGTTCTACTTGTGTACTATTCCATTGGAAGGAGCTCTATCCGCAGCTTTACTACGTGCCGATCCCAGTATGCTAAGTGCTTCTCTTTTGCTCAATCGCCCAATCCTCGAGTTTGGGTAGTCTGAGCGCCGCCAATCCAAACCTGGGCACCTGATGCACCCACGTCTCTTCGGTATGCATATTGTGGATATACTTCTGAGGCACGGGATAGACAACCAGGGGGGTATTGAGAGCTTGATCTCTATCTGCTGTTGTAGTTTTCTCAGAAGCATCTGCCCCTTTGTCTCTCCACTGATCCCATCGCTTGACAAAGTACATTCCAAATGGTGCATTGCAAGTTTGTCGATGCTCGACCATTGAGGATTTGTCGTATCTTATCATCGAGTAAGCGCAACCTCCGAGCAGGTGATTGATCAAAGCTGAACCGAGCTCATTGCTTCTGTTTCCTTGGATCCAGGGTTCAGAAGGTGCGGTGTCGTCTGGGAAGGGAAAGTAGGCTCCATTGAAGGCGTGGCAGAATTCGTGGACAATGGTGTCGGATAGTGTAAAGATTGTTCGGTCGTAGGCAGAGGTAGGATCGAGTGTTTTTGGTCGACGGTTGTCCGGCACGTTGAATCTGTCTAGCCAAGCTTTCAAGTGCTCTCCGTGGCTGTTGGCGGCATTGGAGAAGTCCTCGTCATATCTTTGCAGGATATCCAGGAAGGTCTGACAGAGGGAGACCTCGGATTGGTAACAATGACTAGCAGCCGTTAGTACTCGTATGGGAACCAGGGGCAAACATGACTTACTCGTGTGCAGCTTTCATCTTGTCACCATCGTGGTCTTTGCGCCAATCGGCTATGCCAAACGCATGGTCTGCCACCATATCTCGTTGAGGCGCAAAGCCCCAAGTCATCCAATTTCGCATCGCTAGAACCTTATGGTAGACTGCTGTCTGCTGTTCGTTCGTCAAAGAAGCGGGTAAATTTGCTACCTTGCACTTGCCAAGAATTGAATCGTCAAACTCCGTCAAGGATTTTGTATCCGCGATCGCATGGAAAAACGTTAGTGTTGCCGGATCATCGAGCAACGCAGTTGCCAGAAGTAAAGCCGGTTCCAGGAGCTCGTATTCGTTATCGTCAATGTCTCGCCACATATCCCGCCTCAGAACTGGGTGGATGAGCTTGTTAATGTCTCCCTCGGGGTTTCTCGCTTTTGCCAGTTGCCCGATGGGTGCCATGTAGTCGTCTTCTGTCGGAGGGTAGTAATCCAAAAATCCAGCTTTTTCGAGTATAGGGAGGCCCCATTTCTCCACCAGGCCTTGCCATATTCCTTTCTTCTCATTCGGAGGTCCAAGAATGTACTTAGGTGGCCAGTAGTAAGGGTCGTAGGGGTCAGGACGCTCGTACCCGCCAAACTCGTCAATTTGTATCTGGCGGACTTCAAAACCTGCGCCATCCCATTCTTGGTACGCGCGTGCCGTGTAACGCCAGGAGTGCTCTCTCCAGTTCGTTTCAAGAGCATGGCTGTCTATGTTTGTGAAAGGCGGTAATTGAGGAGGGTCCATGGCTGTGTAGGTGCGTAGTTGATCGGCTGGAGGTGTGGTGATGCTGATGACGCTCGAGTTGTCAGACTCGTCGCCAGCGTCTGGCATATCTGTATTGTCTGCACCGTTCATTCTGTCACCTTCCTGGTTCCTGGGTTTGTTCTGTTGATGCGGCTAGTTGTTTTGTGCGCCCGCGTGTATATTCAAGAAGGAGAATGGGCTTTCTTTGATGACCAAAGCCGGCCGGATCCGGGACCGCACGACAACTCGACACATACTGAATAGAACAAAGCTCCATATGAAGATTTCATGTTCAACAAAGCATAGTTAGACATCTATAGAAATGGATAATCTTGTGCTGAACTATGCTATCTCCGAAGAAAGCGAGCAAAGTGAACATCTTCAGTGGATGTTACCATAGGCAAGGATCACTTTTTGGATTTTTATTTGGAAATAGAAAACTGTCATGTCTTGGTTGTAATTCAGCTATGAACCGATTCTCCTTTATAGTATAGACATGATACACACCTATGAGAATGCATAAACTCTGTTACTCTGATTCGTCAAGCAACGCATCCAGAGAGACCAAACAAGAAGTATGCTCTCACTGGACAAAATCTGCGCCATGAGATGCACTTTGCATCTTGATATGCGAAGAAAGAGCATAACAATCGAGAATGGGACAGAGCTGTGAACCGAGCTTCAGGTACAACTTAAATCTGCTACAGAACTATGAAAAAGCAGAACAGTCTTCGTATTGGATGTACATCCAGGAAGAACAAGCCAATTCATTCGTTTCACTGGAATGAATCTAATATGTAAAATGCACTTTGCATTGTTATACATTCAGAAACGCAGCGACTGCTACATCGAAACTCCTATCTGCCTCAGTCTCCTCAGCGTTCCATCGACATCAGCCTCCTTCTCCTGCTTCTTCTTTCCCTTCTCCTTGTGCTTCTCCTGTCTCTTGGCAGCGCGGGCAGCAGCCTTGACCCAAGGAACATCCTTCATGCGAGCCCTGAGTGGCTGAGTCAAGGCCTCTTCCTCCTCTGCACTACGGCTCTCCGTCTCCTCGTCATCCTTGGACTCCACCTGTTGCTCCATAGCAGGCATCCAGCTGCCATTAGCGCTCTTGCGGGTCGCAGCGCAGCCACGTCAGATGGGGATCTTGAGCAATGGATCAGACTCGTCGAGGTAGGCGGTCGTGGGCTTGGGGACTTTTCTTAGGGGTACGTCTGTTGGTGTGTTAGTCGGGTCCATGTTGTATCGTCAGTCGGGTAAACAAGGGGCAACTCACGCAGCAGGTGCGAGACAAAGTGCTTCATGTAGAACTCTGACAATAAGCCAGGGAAACCTCTGTTGTCGTCGATGCCTCCTTCAGTCGACACGATGCTGGCAATGTGGACGGCCTGAGCAACTCTAACACCAGCGAAGTTGTTCATGATGATCTCAGACACGTGGCCCAAGCTGCCAATCCCGTACCAGACTCTGATGAGTAGCACTTCCAGGTCTTTCATCTCGTGAAGCAGCTCACGCAGCTTTGCGCCAAAAGCAGACGGGACAAGCTTCTCGTTCAGTGAACGTTCACCGCGACGGATGTCCAGAGTGAGGACGACGAAAGACATTGTACCAGCCGAGGGGATCAGACCTCGATGGAGGGGGTTCCAGGAGTTGAGGTAGATGTGGCTAAAGTCGGTTTGTAACCAGACTTGCTTGCCAGTATTAAGTAACTTCTTGTTGACCAGAAGGAAGTTAGGGACAGGGCGGGCGGAAGAGGTTTTCTTCAACATGTTGGCTGTGTGCGTGATTGCACGGATAAAGCCGTCACGACGTGCTGGCAGCGCATGGCTGAGGACCGTGGCCAGGAGAGTGATGGGGAGGTCGTCGAGGGTGAGTTTAGGAGGGAGATGGGGGCGAATGAGGGTGCCGGGTGCCAGGCGGTCTCTCTGGTAGTCGATATAGCGGTTGGTAGTCATTGTGATGGTTCAATGAGCTCGGGACAATTCGAATTCGGTATAGGTTATGGGACGTAAGCCCTCGTGTCAGAGGAACCTGCTTCGACGAAGGAACCACCACCAGATGGGATATATCTTGCGAAGCTGGTCAAATGGGAACAATGCTCACGGAAAAAGCTTCTTTCTCGGATCTTGCATTGCTAGGACAGTACTCATCAGTTCTAGCTTAACTCCTATTGCAGCATCTTTTAAAAGGATTTGGCCGCAAACGGAGACCCAGATTGAAGTTCACACAGCGCAACAAGATGCTTGGTAAACTGTATGAGTCAATTTGTGGTCATGGAACTCAGAGCGTGAGCACAGATCATGGGGAACAGGTGCAAGATTTCTTGTTCGAGTATGGATTTTCGAAGACAATCTGGGATTGATATAGATACGATCAAGGCATATAAAAAGGCCAAAGGTTGTGCTTGAGACGCAGGTTCTCTAAGACAGGGTGGCTGGACTGGCAGCTTTTGAGGAATGCAAACCCCGGAAACGTCTCGAGAAGAGCATCTGGTGTCATACAGTAATTCTACGATGTGAAGAGTTTTCATTTCCATAGTGGAGAGATATTCGTCTTATTTGAAATGTGTGAAGGATATTTCTGCTACGGAAAATAGAATGACTTCAGAGAGGACATGTCGTTGAACCTTCTCGCCTGCGTAAATCCAGTCCCGGCATGACATCAACAGCATGGCCCTCGAGCACAGACCACGCCCATCAATGTTGAAGATTTTCGAGAAGTCGCGACCGAGTCGAGACGACTTTTGCGGGCGCGACTTCCTGTCTTGTATCGCAACTTCCTCTTTCGACGTCTCTATACAGCTATTTGCCCCTGAACATCACTCCGTCATCTGGCAACCACCTTCGACTGCATCAAAATGGTATGCGACATGTACATAGCTCAACAACCAGCTCCTAACGTACCACAGGCTCCCACAAATGGCAAAAAGCGCACGACAATGCGCGCCAAAGTCGCTGCAGCCTCTCGACCAGCAACCGCAGCCCCAAACGTCACAACCTCGTCCGGAAACACAAAAGCCGGCAAGCGAGCTCTAAAACATGACACCCTCATCTCCCGCATCGAAAAATCGCAAAAGAAGCCCTTGAAACGCCGTCGTCCTGGAAAGAAGCTGAACACAGCCTTGGACTCGCTCGCCGATGCTTTGCCAGAGTTGGAGGAAAACAGTGATGATGAGTGGGAAGGTATTGACGAGGATGAAATGGCAGACGACATGGATGGTGCACTCGGTGAACTCAGCAAGATGGTCAGGGTGAGAAAGGCAAAGCCTGCGGATGGAAAGATGAAGTTGAAGACACTGAAATCGCGACCCGGTGCTCTGAAGAGGAAGCAAAAGATGGAAGAGAGTGAGAAGGAGAGGTTTGGAAAGAATTTGGCCAGCATGAGTGTGCCTACCCAATCCGCACCCGATGCTGGAGGTTCGTCTAACCGATGGGCTGCTCTTCGTGGCTTCATCGGCCAAACTCTGGAACAGAACCCTGGCTTTGCTAAGAAGGCTTGAAAGTCGATTCAAGCGGGGGTTTTTCCCCGAGTATCATCTGCATTGCATCCGGTCTTGTTGAGGAGATGATACGCATCTGGACGAAACAGCATCTCTGCAGCACATCACGCCCAAAGATCGAAGCATAGCTCGCGATCGCAAAAGAAGCTTCACTGGTCGTGTTTTCTTTACGAATGTGGGCTCGAAGGACCATGGCTTTTCGGGAACCTAGACCTGAATTGTTGCCATATGTTCGCCCTAATATATGCTCGAGTCTGCAAGAACCAGCTTGCTCATTCCCAACACCAGCGTTGTGAGCTTGGAAGATTCAGTAAGATAGTGGTGTGGACTGACTTTATAATGTCAGCCACATATACGAAAGCATCCGTCTAGGCCGCTGTATACAATTTCCTGCTCGACTTAACCAATACAATCACAAGTGCGAAAGAAGTAGATCGGGTACTCTTTTTTTCACGAAGAAAGTTTCAATTCTATCAATCCAATCGAGGCTGCGCAAGCACACAACAACCAGCCCAGACAACGACAAAGCCTGTCTGAACAGCCAGTTTCTTTGTACGCCTTCGCTAAAGACGAAGCCCAAATCTCGATGAGGACGTTATTACATCCTTTGTCTGCTCGTCGCCGCATCCGGTAGAACATGTTAAACATGTTCGATATACAGTTCCTGTGTTTTGCAGTCATCTGCTACTACTGGCTGATCAAACCATCAAGCACCTGTGATCTACTGCTAACACGATGGCAAGCTCTGGCCCTATGGATGTGGATATGGTTCCGCGCGGTTACGACATTCCAACTGCTCCATTTATTCTTCTTCCGACGGACGAGCATGGCGGAATAATTTACAATCACTGGTCTGATATACAAGAGAAACACACTGCCAGGTTGTCCGCTGATGGTAAAATGTTCGAGGTGCGGGAAATCAATGAGGGCGACCCCACAGGTATGGGTAGACGTTTTGAAGGAGACTGGCCGAAGAACTTTCCCCTGGGACCTCCGAGTCAAAAACCAGACTATCACCCGATCCACGAAAAGTTTGGTTTGAAGATTCTGAATGCGGCTGGCTTCATCAACTCCATAAAACAGTCTGAGAGCATGAATCTCGGTCCTGTTGGCAGGCTACATAGCTGGCGAAACCCGAAGTGTGATCCTAAAGAGCTTACCCATCCAATCTTCAGATCTGATATGTGGCGTGGGCTCAACAAGGACGACTACGAATTGCTGGGCTCATCGTTGACCCTCGCAACGGCTTTCCTGGACGATCCAACCGTATTGACTTACTTCTACGCTTTGATGCAGCCGGCAGATCAGATGGACACTGTGGTTGATCCCGTCATCAAGGCTGCGTGCAAGATTACAGACATCCCAGACACGCTCACCGACGAGCAACAATTAGTCACACGCCAGGCAATTTGCGCAATGCGTGGCTACACATCTTTCGGCATAGCCGACTTCGCTGATCGGGAATATGGCAGCTCCGGCCTCACAACCTTCTTGCTCGATCAGAACAACAACACTATCCCAGCAGCAAGAATGTAAGACCCATGCTCTCCGCAATATAAACCTCGACGCATATGCTGACCAAAACGTCATAGAAACACAAGACGAACCAGAATCGAGGTAACTGACCTCTTTCTGGAACTCTTGCGACAGCACAACAAGCACGTAGATGCAGGCACCTACAACGATGAAAATTGGTTCGTGGAAGTCCAACGCATATCCCACGTCCCCGCCGCCAAACGCCAACACATCGACTTGATCTCCTCCGAATACCGCCTCACCGTCATGCTAGCCTCCACCATCCTCCACGAATTCATCCACGCGTTCTGTAACGCCTATTTCCAAGACAATAATCCATATGTCCAGCCCCGCGAACCGTGGATCAGAGGGACACGGTGCAACGAACAAGGCCACTGCTTCGAGAACTTTCTGTTCGGCGGCTTGTCACGCGCAATGACCATCTCCTCTGTACCCATGAGCCTCAAGTACGAGGCGGCGCAATCCGCGGCAGCGCCTTTCGGAGCATTTTTCGAGGAACAGTGGGATCAGTGGTTTCTCCATTTGCCCAACAGTCAGTACTCGGTCATGCAGTCGGTTCATCAGGACAAATTGACTGAGGCTAGGCGCCTCTATCCAATCCCGCAAGAGTGGTTTCAGCGCATGTTCAGTGATGACATGTGGGTGGATCAGGTGCATAGGTTTGGGCTCCAAGCGGTCAAGATGCCGAAGGCTCAGTCGTGGGTGGTGGTGTGTTGGATTAATCACACCAGGGGATACTGGGGTACAGGGGCGGAGAGGTGGAACAGGCCTGATGACACGAGCTTTGTTAAGGGACCGCCTCCTTGGATGTAAGGGATTGATTGTCGAAACTATGGTTTCTTTGCATAGTTTGCTGTGTTTTATCGTCGTTTCTGCTTTAATGTATCTCTTTTTTCAAACATCTTTGCTTCTTCCTTCTGATCGTTGTTTCTGCTTTGCTGTATCTCTTGTTGAAAACACCTTTGCTTCCTCTTCTGATCGATGATGCTGTCCTGAACCTCTATCCCAATGCACACAGCAATCGTGCGAGATATCGTCACCACTGAAATCCTGTCTCGACCACGCTCTCACCGGACAAGAAATACACGAGCTCCCTGCCTTGCATTGCGAAAGCCACTGTGTACAAGCTTTGAGTCGCCGGGAGTTCAGGCCTGTGCATTCGAGTGTGCCTTCTTGAGATCAAACTCGCAGGTGAATCCCTTGTCCCTACAGTGCACGCAGATCTTGGGACCCTGTCCCTGAACAATATCGCACTTGATCTTGCGCGCAGCACAGATTTTGCACGATTTCTTGAAGCAAGTCATGTCTTGAGGGACTTGAGGGACTTGAGAAACTTGAGGGGCGTGAGGGGCTTGAGGGGCAGGGGTGGGGATGATGCTGTATAAGGACTTATCAGCTTGCATCCAGACAAAAGACGACTGTATGTGGACGACTTACGGAGGAGCGAGATAAGCGAGGATCTCGTAGACACTAACCTCGGGGCCGTCGAAGTACTTCAGGAAAGGAAGGTCGTCGAGGAGGAACGGCATCTCTAGGAGAGACTCCTCCCAGAGCAGTTGCTCGTGGGGAGGCATGGTGGTAGGCGGATGTTTGAGTGGGTTGTGTGGTACGTCTTGGAGAGGTGGCTGGTATTTGATTGGTATTCAAGGGGAGTCTCCGGCGGTGGATGGGATGTCAAAGCAGAGAAGTCGTGCGTAAACAGTGAGTAGTTTGCAGTTGAGTGTGAGTTATGGTCGAGTCGTGCCAAGAGTTGTGCTAGTCTCGAGCGATTGTGTATGTTCGGATTCTGCTATTGTTGTGCTGCTGGATAGAGTCGAGACGCGTCTAGTAGTTGAGTATCAAAATCGCGTCTTCCTCACAACTGTCACTCTTCTCTCAAGCACATCCAACCTCAAACGCAATCAACAATACGTATCTATCTTCTACCATCCTCAAACAAAAACAAACCACAATCTCAAGCACAATGGCTGCTAGTCCTGGTTCTTCCCCTGAGGAGGTCTTCGTCAACAATATCAACAAGGAGGTCACCAAGGAGGCCTTTGCCCAGATGTGAGTACCCATCAGCACTCCTCCAACCCTTGCTATACAACCCACCGTACAGTTCTGACCCTCTCACAGCGCCGAAGGCAAGGAGCAGCACATTAACAATGCCAACACGGACAAGAACCCTGTCAAGACGTGAGAACTTCATACAACAATGCCACGAAGCAGGACTGACAATCTCGATACAGCGTCTTAACCAACAAGAGCAGCATCTACACCGCCTCCAACCAAATGCCCACGAAGTTCAGAAAAGGCAACATGTTTATCGACGCCAACGAGGCCAATGCTACAAACGGCAAGTGATTTGCACCTCGCCAGGTACTCCTGAACGAAAGACTCGATGATTCGACGCACGACGAAGAACCTATCGCCATCTGATGATTGGGTTAGTGTCTATGCCAGCTTGCGACGACGTTTGCTGGCTTTCAACAGCCAATGGAGGGATGAGCCACGCGACACGAAGGCATGACTTATTGGGTCAATGTCGGAAGACATGGAGCATACAGGGGTAGATCGTGTTCTGGTTGGAAGGGAGTGTCGTCTCTTTTGCTTGTAACTTGAGACAATTACGAGTCAAACCCTCTGCTTGCCACATTTATGACAGAGTACCCACCTGCATAAGAAACTGATGATTCATATGCCTTGAATCGTAATCTCATGTGAATGTGTGTCATGAAGTATAGCATCCTTGCTTGTCAGTTGCTTCTATGACCGAGATGGTATCGTCCGTGTGACTGAGGATAGTCGTGCAGGGAGTTCAGGAAAACTATGCTTCTACCCGGACTCTTTCTTCATCATGAACGGTAAGGGGTCTTACTCTGAGCAGTGTAGTCCAGCACAAGGACCAAGAATGCATCATTTTGGCAAGAAAGAGTGGACGTATCCGAATCAGGTTTGGAGTAGTTTGCTCGAAGGCTACAGGAATCCTGGCAGTGCGAGCCCACTCTCCAGAAGCTGATATCTCCTTGCCGTGACAACAGACTTCTGCCTTTCCCACAGCCTTTCTCATACATAACGTTCTCCGTACACATCATCACCACCACCACAAACATCGCCACAAGAATGCAGAACAACAACGAGAATAAGCATATCAAATCCGCACCACTCAGGGGTATATTCTGACAAGCAGTAGCAAGGGCAAGACCCCCGCCGCCGCCACTGAGTCGGCCTTCAAGACCAAGCCCGGCGACCTCGTTGTCGCGGACCTCGCCGCCTACTACGCCAGTAGCAAGCCTCCAGGTCGCAAGTACCCTGCAAGCATGGCCTCGGACATGCTAGACATGCTCGTGGACGAGGATGCTGCTCCCGCTCCTGTCGTCGAGGACGCCCCCAAGCCTTCCAAGAAGAAGAACCGTTCAGGCATCGGCAAGAAGTAAACTTGAGCAACGTGAGTGCTTCAAATAGCACTGTAGACACAAAATCTGACTATAGAGATACAGAAACTAGTACTATCTACACCTCGGGCCATTGAGAGTGGAGGCTTGGGATGCCAATCGGGAACAAAAGTGAATAGACTGCATCATCATACAATTCAGTGTTCTCCTCACCTAACGAATGACAAGTAAAGCATTGATGTGATTGGTCTAAGAGTGACTGCGAATGATGCGTTGTAGTAGTGACGAAGTTCGAAGTTTGACATGTCAATCTCGGCTCTCCAAGCTTTGCTGTTTTCCTTTTCTTCTTTCCTTTCTCTCCCATCCATCATCCACCATCTTCAACACCCAACTCTATTGCCATTGCGCATTCTCAACTCTACTGCCGTTCTGGCCGCACCTCTCCCCTTCTCTCCCTCGCAGGGAAGGGTGATGTACGTGCCTTGGCACCCAAGGTACGTGTCCTCTCGCAAGATCTCTTTATCCTTCCTCGTCCAACATCCCACTACTGGACAACGCTGCGCGCTACTGCGCGTTGTTCATCCTCAGACACACTCTCATATCCTCATCTTTCCTTCCCGACTTGCACTTTTCCACTTCCACGCGCTTGCCTGTGCGCACAGCAGCTTCTACACATGGAAGTTGAAAGTCGCATTTGATCGAGTCTTCTCTGTTCTACAGAGCCTGCTGCTTCGCGGTGTGTCTCTCGAGTGGCAGAGATCTCCATCTTTCTTTCCCTCACCGTCCCTTCCATGATGGCGTTGTGTTGTGCGCTGCGAGCATCACCAGCTCAGTGTCTGCTTGCCTTCGCTCGCATATTCCCGAGCTGAGATGCAATGGCTGTGCGCTGGACGCTTGTCATCGGACTCTCTTCCTCTTCTCTTCATTCAACCTCTTCACTTCGGGGTGCGTGAAAGCATGCGCTACGTCATCCCCTGAGTAGCGCTTCGCCTGTCACAACACGTCCACTTCCCCTATCTTTGGCTTTTACTTCACATTGTTTCTTTGAATCTCAACGTTTACTGACACTTGCTTCAAGGCTTCGACTGCCTGCTCGCAAAGGGCGTGGTGGAGGAGATTCACCGTTACCGTCCCAAGCTTTGGTACCACGTCGAATCGACTTGCCTGCCCATTCTCGGCGGCATGTTCGATGTCGACGCCGGCGGAGTCAAGAAGACTCCCAGAAAGCCCAGAGCTCCTGCCAAAACCTAAAACAAGCTCTCCACTGCTGTCAGCGGTGCTGCTCCCGAAGACGTCACCTACGAGAACGACACCGTTCTCGGTAAGGTAAAGAAAATCAAACATGTTATCATAACGATTATGACTGACGATGTGCAGGTCTTGCCCAAGGAAGCTGGCTTCGGTCAGATTCTCAGGCTGGTTGCTCCTCAACAATTTGAGCTTGTCGCCTCATACATGCTCGACAACGGCCTCCAAGCCATTGTCATCAAGCTTAGTGCTCCAGTCCCTTTCCTGAAGCTCCCCACCGACGTTCGCAGGGACTGGTGAGAGGCACTCGAATCTGACGACATGTCTCGCTGGGGTCCTTGGTCCGGGCAATTGAATATGTGGCTTGGCCTGGGACCCAGCAAGACCTGCGTGCTGGTCCTGAGTCCAGGCAATTGAAGAGGTGGCTGGCCAGGGACCCAGCACCAGCGGTAGCCTTCGTTGAGGCACCTGACATGGACGTCAACCCTCGCACTCTGCTCCTCCTCTCAAGGTGTGGAAGCTTGAGGAGGAGGAGCCAGAGTACCTCATCGAACGTCACCACCTTCGAGTCACGACAACCAAACACTCTCAAGACCTCTTCTACTTCTACCTTTCCAACAACCACCTCCAACACACCTCACAATGGATCTCAATCAAGCCGGGAAGAACCACAAGGACACAGTGGCACATGAGAATGTGAACTTGCAGCTGTTCGTGTCGGGAATTAGGTCTTCTACGCGATCGATTTTGTATGGGATTTGCTATTGCCTTCTGCGACAGCCCACTCCAGTACAATGCTGCCGCACAACTCGTTCAACAAGCAGCCTCAGCAGAAACACAATGTCGGGGCGGCCTCTTCCTCATCAGCATGTCTCTGACGGCGCTACTCGCACTTCAGCGCGTCCTCTTCCTCGATCAAGAACATGTCCGCTGCCCTATCACTGAAGGATCTACAAAAGCCCCTCAGTACAATACTGCCGCCCACTCGGTCTTCTGCATGTGCTGTTCTGACGCCGGCCTCAGCGACGAACGTGTTACCTCCTCTCTTTGGCAACTCGAGTTCTTCTTGACCTCGAGTCCCATCATCGACATGACTCCCATCTCTCCGCCACGTCTTCCGTCACAGGAGCCCACACCGATCCTCTTGAGCTCTGATCTCGTCGACAGTCCTTTTCCCACCTCAGACCATGGCTCGATCCTTGTTCGCCAGTGCATGCGGTCGTCCGTCGCACCACGGCCAGGACGTCCGCTGAGATGCTTGCATACAACGCCGGCGCACACTCTGCCAACAACCAGCCATGGTCGGTCCCCAGCAACGCCACTGCTTCTGCCTCCTCGTCGACTCGCTCTGGCGACGCCTCCTCAAAATCTTGAGAAGTCGTGTAAGCGAGCCAACTACAGCAAGAAGTTCAACCCCAGCGACAACCTCAGCCAGCATCGGCGCATCCACTGTGCTGGTATCGTTGTCATGGGCTTCATGACCAGCGGCATGATCTTGCAGATGGTTCTTGCTCCTTGAGTCTTTCTTCTTGAGCGCCATGACCACCGAAAAGATTTTGCAGATGGTCGTCAACGTCCCGGATGCCTGACTCTGGCGGCTGCGAGTATTTCAACGCCAACAAGCTCGATGCCATGTTCTTCAATCACGCCGCCGACATTGGCTGTTCAGCTGCACAATTACTCCGCAAAGGCCAACAGTTTCCTGCAAAGGAAAAGAAGGCGCGGTGACTAGAGGTCTCTTGCTGGGCACTTTTCCTCTTTCTTGGTCTGTATTGCACGCTAATGGGAGGTTGGAAGATGGCTGGCCAACCATTAGTTGAGATTCATGAGACGTTCGTATGTAGTTTTACACAATCACATCACTTGAGATTCTTGCCATTTTACTATCATCGCTCATAAATCTGAGAACAAGTCAATCTGCTCTGACTTCGTCAAAAAATATGGAAGAACTACAGAGAATGGTGATTAAGAAGGATGGTAATGGGTTGAAAACCTTGATTCAGCTTTTCTACAGTAGTCGCCAACCTATCTCCCAGCGCGAGAAGATGTTTACCTCATTGTCACTACCAGAATCTTGGATAAATAAGCGAGAAGGCTGATCAGGAAACATGACAGTGAGTACCCAACTTCGATTCGAATCTTTCATGGCAAATGCTCATTGGATATCCAGGCAAGAGAGAACGCTTTACCTTGTGTATCACGCGGCATCTCTAGACTTCTAATCTGGATGGCAGCTCTTGGTCAAGCGGATGAAGAGCTGGCGCGACTGTTAGCACCTCATGGACACTAAGGCCTCTGATGAGATATCAGCTGGTGTTTCTCCGTCATGTTTTCTTCAACAGTTTCCTTCATGTCGTGGGATTGGCTGCCGGTTGTGCTCAGGATGAGATAGACAACCAAATGCTTGATCATGCCTGGCAAAGAGATTGCGGATATTCAACGATGTACATAGTAAAGCAAAGAGAGCGACTTCTGTCCCGTGCTGTACATGGTGACATGACCTCGCTACTTTGCTCCGACTGTTGCTTTTGTCCCCTCTCTTGCCGTCGTCCCTTCCGCCATTGTTCACGGTCTTCTTCCAGTCGGCCCTCTAAGTACAGCTCCCGTGACTGCCACCCTTGCCGGTCATGATTTGGGTATACTTGATAAAAACAACAAGCTCTCTAGCATCATTTACTGTCACAATTCGTCTTCCCGAAGGCGTGGAGGAGCTCGAAGAACAGGTTGCTCGACTTGATCAGGGGCTTGGGAACGAAGCTACCCTCAGAGCCGGTCTTCTGCAGCGTGCTTGCTTTGGAGTCCGATGCTGCCAACAGCGCGTCCTGTTTGTATTATATGGCATACTGCTGCGTCTTTGGGCAATAGCGGTTCTGCCAGCGGCATTTCTAGTTGTGCATTTTGGGCTCTCGGTGGACACATCATAGAAAGCAGCCTCGACCATGTATTGCTCTGATCATGGTATCAAAGTCTCGTCTTGCCTACAATATATGCTGGTGATGTTGGATTCGAGGTGTAAAGATATCTCTTTCTCTCTTCTGCCTGAGTAAGTACAACCAGAAACCTGGAAGCGACTGTACAATCTCGATATACGATATAGAAAGATCCACAAGGATTTCTGCGAGTCGCCTGAAGTGGAACCTCTGCATGCTCTTGTTGCAATTCTGTAGACATTCATAATGACTGGCACATGATGGGCTTTTCGCGATGGAAGATACATCAAATAGCCTTTCCCTGGGCATCATGTATGGAGCCGAGTGAAAATTTCCTCATGACCTGAGCAAGAGGACAAGGTAACCATAAGAACATCAACTTGGGTCTGAATTTTTCCATCGGTAGTGCAGACCAGGTAGCTGGTAGGCTTTCGACCTGTATCTGATGTTCAAAGACATCTTTCCAGCAAATCATAGGCAAAAGTTTGAATGTATGCAATCACTACATAGTCAAATGTTCTCTCTCACTCTTGAAACACCATACCCAAAGATGCAAATCAACCCCTTGCATCCTCCTCACGGGATGACTGCGGCACCCATCGTCCTTGAGTGTCTGTGTTCTATGTCAGATCTTGGGATGAGAGCGCGTTCTAGCTAGTCCACTTTGGGCAACTTCGAGCCGAGTAGCAAGACGGAAAATCTTGAGCTTAGGCAACGACCGCATAAGCGAGCCATTCACCTCACAGGATCTGACAATAGGAGACAATGCTATCGTCGGCGGCAGTTTCCGCTGAGTAAACAAGTTCGCGGCGGTGATCCTGCGCACTCGACTGGTGCCTACAAAAGGGCGTTCCCATCCCTCACCAGACTCTTCTTCTTTCCTCCTCTCATCAGCACGTTCTGATGTTTCCCCACAACCATCAAAACAACCTTGCACCTCGCCTCCCCCATCCTCTCTCTTCTTCATCTCCATCTTGGGCAACCCCCGTCGACAAACTTCATCGACTATTCGCATCGACGATATCATCAACAACCTTCATCCAACAACTCATCAACCATCCTCGCCCACCTCGCCAACATCCATCAACAAACTTCTACACTCCTTCATGTAAGTCCTGCCTTTTATTGCCGTTTGTTGCTTCGCGCACTTCCTTCACGTTTCTCTTGCCCGTTTATGTGAGCTTGCTCTCTCTTCCTTTGAACTCTTCCTGCATCACCCCTTTTCTTGCTTCCCATGCTGACCAGCTGCCTACCCTACAGACTCTTGATGCTGGAGAAGCAAACAAAAAGCTCTCTCGGGCCCTTGAGTAGCCTTGTTGTTACGTCTTTCATCATGGACTACCCGCATACAACATCAAGGCTCCTACTCTGTTCTTCAACTCAAATCAACCCAACAACTATTAGTCAACATGCTCAGCTCAAGCAAGCGCAACGCTCAGCGTGAGGGCCAGTCTGGAGGTGCTTCATCAGCCACTCAGTCTGCTGCCCATCTCTCACTGGCTGGCGGCGCTCACTACTCAGCGCAAACAAGTCATCTCTCACACAAGCATGGGCGAACTGGTCTTGATGTCTGCTAATCCCAAAGTCGGACCCTTCATGGACAACTCGCATACACATCTCTCGCTGGCTCGCTTTGACGGCAACCGCGGTCTCGTTCCTGCTGGCACTCCCCTACTCATCTCTCACTGGCTAGCGGCGCTCGCCATGCCTTTCACGGCCGGCAGCCCGCTGCCAAGCTTGGCTAGAGGAGGTGAGATTCAGCTGAACGCCTTCCACTGTCTCTTGGTCGCTTGAAAAGTCCATCCACCAGTCGAGTAGCCTTGTTGTTATCACAGTCCATGGGGGCTCTTGCAAACTACAACAACCTTCATCTGCTGGAGGGTGCTCACCTTCATCTACGAGGGCACCTACCAGGATGAGGACAAGAATCTGGCCTTCCGCAGGGCCCAGCCTCCCATCACATGTCCATCGACCAGCAGACTCAGCGACGTCCCCCTCGAGCTTCGGGAGATCGAAGATTGATCCAGAGCTTAGGCAAACTACATCTGACCTCACAGTCGTGCAGGTCTGCTACCTTGCTCAAGGCTTTGGCCAGCGTCAAGGTGTACCAGTTGAGTAGCCTTGTTGTTATTACCATCTCGGGTTGCTTCTTCTTCCATGACAAGACTGGAGTCACTCAGCCTTACGAGAACGACTTCTACCTGTGCGCTCACGCTGCCATCAAGGGTACTGCTCGTCCCGTCCACTACATTGTTTTGAATCAACCATCCAGAACAGAGATTTCCAGCAGGATCTCCGCCACTATCAGACTTCGCAACACTTGAACATCCAGTGCCCTACCTTCATGCTCCATATTATCAGACACAGCTATCAGGATTATAGTGCAACTGTTGTCGATCAACTTGTCGCTCCCAGGCTTGAACTCCTTGTGCAATTATCCTTCTCAACAAGTCTCAACGGCCCAACGAGAAGACCCAGATGTGTTTCGGTGCTGTTGACGACCTCAACAACCTTTCTGTCTACAGTTGTGTTTGTTTGACTTGCTGGTTCGCAGTCTACGCAGGGAGTCGAGGGTGGTGGTGAGGAGGAGGAGGAGGAGGAGGAGGAGGAGGAAGATGCAGAGAATTATACCAAACTTCCACAATCAATGACCTTTTTTCTTCACATAATTGTTTCTTCTGTTCATGTCGTGACTTTTTTTGCTGCTCTCTTGACGCCATTTCCTCTTCGCGCCCCACGACCCTTGCCTCACAACAATCAGTACCTCCTCAGCGCGATTTTTCTCCTTCTCAAGCACAGCGACGTATCTCTTGCTCTGCCCAAGAAAGTATGCAACGGCGTCCAGCAACTCGTGCGGCTTCTGAACAGACACCTTCTGACATACACTGCAGGCCGCTAGCCTTTTGTCCTTCTCCATTGCCTGGCCACCCGTCTGATGCAACCAGAAAAACTGCAACTCTCCCGCCTGTACGTCAACAACCCTCTGCGGACCCGTCCTGGATGCCATGATTAGAGAAACTCTTTGCTCCGAATGCTGCATTTCTTCGTAAGTTGGTAGGCCGAGAAGGAGGAGCTGCCATCGCTGCCAGACACGACGACCACATCGGTGGGATGCTTCTGCTCGACTAGCTTAGAGACGCGATCCTTCTGTGGCAGGAAGCATACTTGGGTCGAGAGAAAACAAGGGAAGAGTCTAAGTCTAATAATTACAGAACCTGAGCAAGGAGTTGCTTCTGGAAGTCCTCGCTGTCTGTGTCGAGTGTTCTTGCTTTGCGGTATTGGGAAGTCATTCGAGCGAAAGGCAAATCGCGTGGCCGCAATGGAACGAGTTTGGGCTGGCGAGGAGAGAAGGTATGGTATTTCGTTTCGTAGGAATTTGACCTTTCGTTGACTTCCGGCTTAGCCAATCATGATCTGCTGCTCGGCAACAGCACTTGTACACCCACAGATCCAGGACGTGAACGGGTCACTTGGAAGCACAAACATGCTCCTTATTTGCAGGTTGAGTACAGCAAGAGCGGTGTTCATGATGGATGGGCTCTTGTCAAGAAGCAAACCCTCACTCTCTCGTATCGTACCTCGAGGGCTCTTGACCTCGTGTCTACAGATGACGACCCGGAACAATGTCTGAGAATATGGCACACAACCGAGTGGCAAAGAAGAAAAGAGCAATGTCAAACGAGATCTCAAAAACAGCCTTGGTGAAATGGAAAGCAATATTGCCTTGCAACGAGAGACTTTCAGAAGAACCAGGGAAGACTGTACGAAGAGCAGCTACTGGAGTCGCTCGTTGAAACTTCCAAACACTTCTGCCCAGCGGCTTGGAAAAGCGCTTTCTAATACAGATGAGCTGACTAGCCGCAAGACCAACCTACAGCAGCTCGATGCTCCCCAACCTCGTCCTTCCTGCGGCACTTCTGCTTCGCCGTCTACTGGAGGTACTGCTATCCCGTCTCACCAGCGATGTTGTGACAGGTTTCTCTGGATCATCCCACACGCTTTTAGGTTCGGCCAACTCAACAGAGTGCTATTTTCTTTTCCCGGGAATGATGAGGAATCTGGACTCTGGAAGGTAGCCGCTGACGACAGTTCTATTGCTCCGAGAGGCACTCTCGTCGCTTCTCAAAGGTAAGTGGCAAATGGGCCTGCGAGATAAGGATGTCCGCTGCTGTTCTTGGAGCGCTCGTTCGCCGTGTCCTCTTGAGTAAGGAGCTGGTCTTCGGCGACTACAGGTTATCCAATGGCTCGACAGCCAGGTTCTCGTCTGCTCATTTCATTCCTTCCCTTCCATAAAGTCCGAGTTGGGAGTCGTATGGATCACCGCCAGTCCCAACGAATCATTACGCCCCCGATGCATCTTTCAAGCCAAATCTTCTCCCGCTTTGACCTCTTCAATACGTGTCGCCGTCTTCATGGGTCCCCAAGCCGTACAAACCACCGCCCACCACTTCGCACTCTTGACAAACAATCATGCCAAACATCCGAAACCATCAGAACAGACAAAGATACGTTCAAGCTGCCTGAGAGGAACGAAAAGCTGAGTCTGGACGGCATGTGCCAGAAACATAGAGATTATTCTCCTGTGCAAAAGTCGATGTACAACGGCTCGATGGCGTCACGTACCACACTGAATTCAGCGCATTTTCCACCTTGTTACTAGCTATATACACACCAATTGAAGCTATTTCCACTAGCTATATACATCAAACTGTGCGTAGCAGTCAGCTTCGTCAGTTGTAGGCTTCATACCCTTCCCCGAGCGATTTCTGACCTTGTAAATAGCTCTTAGCCACTCCGTCAATATGAAGCTCTCAGATCACGACAAGAAGTTCATAGAGGCCATGTTTATCGACGACTGCAGCGTATTAACTGTACAGAGACTTTATCCATAGGCTCATCGATCTTCGCTCAACCTTCTAAAGCACAACTTCGACTGTTTTAGTACGGTATGGAAGCCTCAATCCGTAAAGAAGACTATAGGCCACCTAAGCAAGATCACGCCATTAATGCGTGAATGGTTAATTGATCTGCTTTCCTTCCGTAACGACCTTTGGCAGGAGGAGCTGGTGTTCGAACTATAGTGTCAATTTGATGTAACCGTAGATAGGTCGACGATAAGTCGACTTCTTACAAACGCTAGTCTTAGCAACAAGATCAACACGCGAATAGCAAGCCGTAGGGACTCTGTTTAGCAAGGAGTGTATCAAGAGCGGCTAGCAGAGCTTATACGCGAAGGCGTAGTAACTAGTGCTGTCGATGACTTAGTTGATATGCTCCTATATTTAGACGAGTCAGCAGCGAGCGAGAAGGTGCTATTTAGACGACGATCCTGGTCTCAAATTGGACTTCTAGCATTTACAAGGTCGGAGCTAGTGTCTAAAACACGTTGCTCGGTGCTGCCGGCGCTTAATGTAGATGGCTATCTACTAGGTTCGACCCTTATAGTAGAGGGTGCTATAACATAGGAGATATTCGAACACTGGCTAGAAACAGCTATCTTACCTCGCTATGAGCCGTTCCCTAGCAAGAGGTCAATAGTTATCATAGATAACTGCTCGACGCACCACTTAGAGAAGGTAAGTATCCGACAGGCAGCACTTCGACCGAGATCTGACTAAAATCCAGATTAGAACCATGTGTGAGCAAGTAGGTGTATACCTGCTGTATCTGCCACCGTACTCGCCCTATCTAAATCCAATTAAACAGTCTTTCTACCTCTTAAAGCAATGGTTACGTCGTTAGAGGGACCTCGCGCCGAGGCAGTCGGATTATGATACCCTAGGGCAGGAATACAAGTTAGCATAGATGGTTCATCTAGAGGAGGCTTCATACGCTGCGCTTAAGGATAAGGACATACGAGGCATGTTTAGACATGCTAAAATACCTTGCTAGATGTTGCCGTTACTAGTTTTAGTCTGTTGTTCGTCTTCGGCGTTGCTATTAAGGTCTTTATCATTAGAACTGTTAAGGGGAGAGTCGGTGTCATCGCTAAGTATGTCAATCCTGTTAGTATAGACAGATTTTGGTGCGGTACCACTAGTATTTGTCCTTCGGAAGGGGGCCTGTTGGTTTTCTTTATAACTTAAGATAAACTTCGAGAGATGGTTATGTATTAGCACCCTTAGGCCAGTCTAAGGTACAACCTCCTTTAGCGCGGCGTTAGTGGCCTTAAAGAGCATGGATAATGTCTAGAAATCGGCATTAAGTGATGCCATAGCTCTATTAAGACCTGCCTACCATGCCTCTAGCCGAGTACCTCGGACGGCGGCCTTAATTAAGTCCTAAAAGGCTGCCTAACCTTCTCCATTGTCAAGCTCTAGTGGTATAGGACTATTCGACTTCTGGCGCGGTGGTTAAGAGGCTTCTGCTTCATAAGAAGGTGGTGGTTGTTGCGATCTAACATAGAAGACTTAAGATACCGCCGGAGAGGCTTAGAGTGGTGTACCCTTAGATAGGTTAGCCTTCTTCTTATCCGCTTACCTTTAAGCATGCTCGGCCTCGAGTTTCGCATCTTCGCGCTTAATCAGTCGACGGATAGACCTTAGTGGATGGCGTACATCGCTAGCTTTAGTTCCGATGGCCTTACGCCATTTAGCAGCCATGCTGTACGTAATCTCGTAGTGTCGTCCATTGTGAACCCAATAAGCAATACCGAGGCGTGCTTTAACCTTACATGTCATAGGGGTAGGGCAAGTCTAGAAGGTATTAATCTCGTTCCAAAACACACCTCTTTCTTCTTAGTATTTGGCGGTAGCAAGCATAGAGCGCTTAGTAAGTTTGCCGGTTCGAGATGTTAATAAAGCCTCTAGCTCTATAGCTGGTTATAGCGGCGGCTCCTAGCCTGCTAGCGTCCATACTAAGTCGATAGTGATGCTAATGTCTTTAATGCCATTAGAATAGTTAAGACGAACAAGCTCGATAACTCTGCTCCATGGCTCGGCGCTAGCATGTTCAAGCGTAATAAAGCACGTCTCCTTCGAGGCACGAGAGGCGCGAGCTAATGTAATAATAGCTCGGATCTTATATGGCATTTGGTTGTAGATGTTGTTAGACCGACAATACTCATTGATTGGCTTATCTATGAGCTTTATGACCTCTATCCAACTGGTATTAGTGTCCAAAAGATGCGTATCGTCATTTAAAACAGGTTTATGCTCCCATCTTGCTGTAAATTGAAGCTTAAGCCGAATTGGCGGCGGCGGCAGCGATACGACAGGCTCAACGGTGTTTTTTTGTACAAGCCGCTTTCCTATAGCCCTCTAAGACATCTTGTGCTGCTTCTCCTTTGGTTTGGTGACTTTTGGTATAGTGGTTGTTAACGTAGAGGGGGTGGAGGGCTAGGCTCTAGGCTTTAGTGTAGATGGCTTCGGACGCGCCGGTGCCCTTTTCTTAACTACCTTAGGTGTATTTAAACCTCTGGTTTTTCCTAACGTATTCGCAGCATTGGAAAGTGGTTTCCTGCCAGCGGATACCCTCTTCGCAGGTGGTTATAGTTGTTAGATGGATTGTTTGCGCTTTGGTGTAGCCCGCGCTAGAGTTAAGGATTCGGCTTCTAGCGACTCTCTAAGGCGCTTCGGAGCCACACTACGCGTGGATCGACGAGGCCTTCCGGTAGGTTCATCATTGACTTGATCTATCTATTGTACACGCTTGGTACGTCGTATACGCTTTAGTGTGGAGTGCGCTAAAGAAGGGAGTGATGAGAGCTCGGATTCGGCGTTGGCAGTTGATCTAACTTGAGCGCGCGTATCGGCCGCCTTAGAGGTGTCGGATTGCTGTATGGCGTTTAGAAGGGTATGCGCGGCAGTAGAAGTAGCCATATTGATGATTATAACGAAGTAATTCAATGTGGTTGTGGTATGGTAGACTGAATTAGCTATAGAAACACCGTCAAAGCGCAATAGCGCTTGCCTCCGCGCGTCGCTTGTACATCGACTTTTGCACAGGAGAATAAAGGAAGAACAAAGCGAAACCAGGAATGGAGATTGTGACCGGATTGAGGTTACACAAAGATTTTGACATGCTTGTTTCACCGTTTGCGGAGAAGGGTATAGACGTGGCGTTGGTCATGGATTTTGTAGCATTGGCAGTGTGACTGGATGCGCTGTAGATCCATGAAATTAGAATGTCTTTCAACCTATCTCTTTGAAGGGTCGTTGTGTCTTTGTTCAGGCGCAAAATGTTTCGAGATCAATGAATTGAGTCTTGGCTCTCAGCCAGGCAGACCGGATTCGGAAGTTTGGAACCTCGAGCACTTCTCCTGTAAAGACAATCGCTATTCACCTCGAAACCCATTACAGAAGCCTTTAAACAACCATACAAGAGTCATGGACTGTATGAAAGTACTAGAAGAGATGAATGAAGTATTGCGAATATCAATGTAAATCCTTGACAGGGTCACAACGCCATCGAAACTAACTGGCGCGACTTGCGCCATCTCCGCATTTGTAGACCGCAGCAAAATGCGAACATTCCTCACCACCAACGCTCATCTCCACCCATCACAACACCTTCCTTCCATGTCTCCACCGTGACCATAGTGTATATACCGAAATGGGGTCTTGCCATAAAAGTAGAAGAAACGGCTCTGTACCGTTAAGGATCCGCCTCTAACGAAAAACCGTTTGGGCGTCCAACGTCCACTCCTTATTCTTCGATATATACCGCAGGTCTATCGCTGGGAATCTTGCTTGTCCATCATCCACTTCGAACACATATCGGGTTTCCGTCATGACAAAGTTGTTCGGCCTCTCTTTAATACTGGCCTCTTTGGCTTCAGCTTCCACAGCCACGGACACCAATACCACACAACGGCTGGAAGAACGTGCAACAGCAAAAAAGTCATGTATAAAGACTGTCCCCGGTGTCGGCCGCTTCAACCAATACGTCAAGTACGACTTTGCGAAATGGACGAGCTTCCCGTCTGGTCTTTCAGTCAGCAACTACGGTATCGAAGCCGACCCCGAAGACGAGGAACATCCGTTTGGTCAGTACTATGGACCCAACAATGTGATCTTAAAACGAGGTCGTCCGTTGCAACTCAGAGTTCCTGGAGGCCAAACAAAGTCGCCTATTCAAGGTGCTGAATTTACCACTGCTTATGATGATATTCTGTACGCTTCTGTACGCACAGTGGCGAAAGTGAGCTCTGTACCTGGAACATGCCATGGTATTGCGTTGCCGCTCCGCTCTCCTGGTTATCACCTTTCTAACAAACACATCAAGGTTTCTTCTTCTACCACTCCGATACCCAGGAAACAGATATTGAAATCCGCACCTCGTATCTTGACCAAATCTTCCTCACCAACCAGAAAACCTCTGCCAGAGCTGCGGCATCGACGTTCGAAACAGAACCACCTTATGATATGACTGCTGGATTCCACGAATATAGGTTTGATTGGTTGAAGGGTGTTACGAAGTTCTACGTCGATGGTGCATACGTGGGTGCTATGAAGAAGAATGTTCCCACCGTACCGGGTAGTATGGTTTGGTGAGTTGAGCTGTTCTTGATCGAGACTGTGACACTTTGCTGATTTTGTTTTGTAGGAATAACTGGGCAAATGGAGGGAGTTGGAGTGGAGGGCCGCCTGCAAAGGACAATATCTTGGAGATCCAGAGTATTGAGATGTACTATAACAGGACGAGTATTGTTGGTGTGGACTGTAAGTAGGAATGCAGACCTGTGCCCGACAGCTGATGCTCGAGGAAAGCATCACGGATATCGAGTCAAAGTTGTCAGTTACGATGTGTGTTCAATGGTGAGAGAAGTGCTTCATACTGGTTGCATCCAGCACTGTTGTAGAAAGTACCCAGCACTACGGATGGCCTCTCGAGGACTCGTCGTTACGTTGGTGGCTATCACGATGAGATTTGTACAGTATAGTGACGTATATATCCACTTTACCGTCTCCACCGTGCAGAAAGACGATCGTCACTGCTTTCTCGAGAGCAAGTTTACCCAAGCATACAGCTCCAGCACGAGGACTTGACGAACAAAACTGGTTAGCGAAGAAACCGGAACGTAGATCTGATTTTCGGCTCCGACATGGCAGGATGCTAAACAGATCCCGAGGAAGAACGGATCGGAAAGAGAAAGGGAGATAGGATGGAAGATATTTTGCAATGTTTTTCGGGGCTACGGAAAAGAGAAGAGAAGGGTAAGATCCAGAAAGACCCGACCAACACGATTGGTCTCTGTGCCACCACGCACCATGCCACCCTATTCCTTCTCGTATACAGGATATCCGTACCAGCAATGCGAAAAAGTCTGTCTTCATAGATACCAAGCATAGCTTGAGTGGTGTAACAACACGCAAAACCTCCAGCGGAAACTCCTTCCATGCAAGCCCCTTGCCTAATCATTTTATGCATAGATCATCGACTCGTCTCTTCCCAGATGACGCCTCGCTTCGCAGGTACATTTCCCAGAAACTCAAGGATATGTCTCCCGCGTTGTTGATGCGCTTCTTGATCTGCTCAAATGAGGAGAAGAAGAGGATGGTGAGTGTAGAGCGCATCGCGCGGACTCTGAGACCTGTCTTCTTGTTAATCAATGTTGCTGCAAAATCTTCTTTGCTAGGCTTACCTCGAGACAAGAGAGTCGGGTCACGTTCGTCGGTTGTGACATGATGATGATTGTTCGATGAACAATGCTTCATCATGATTTTCTGATGCATGTTCAGACCATCACCACCTTCAACAGTGCAGCACGCGAGGAACCGATCAAGAAGTGCCCGGTTCATCGTGCGACATTGACTTGGAAGCGATCTTCGAGACCACCTCCTGGCTATCGTATCCTCGATTGTGACCAAGCCGTGGTTGGTTTCGCTGGAAGAACTTGATGTCGGGACGCGAGACTTGGGCACGGCTGGTCTCCAGCTGACGCTTCTGGACCTGAGTCTTGGGAACACAGATCCACCAGATCGGTGAGACATGTCAAAGGTGTTACTCAGAATTTCAGGAGAGCGCAGAAATCCTCGATATGGCGCGAACGAACGTCGATGTGATCTTTACTCATGAAATTGGCAGGACAGTCCTTGAAAACTATTAACGTAGGATCCATGGCGAGTTGCAAGAAGACACTGAGAAGAGCGCCCAAGTTCATGGGGGAAGAGAAGGAAGGAAAGAAGACATACCTTTGATGATGGTGTGAACTGCGCAGAGGCAGCAGCAATCTGCAAGATCTTGCGGTCCTCGTCTTGCTTACCAGAGCTTCTCTGATCAAGCAAGGAAGACAAGGGACTCTCGCTGTACTCCAGCATCGTGGCTGAAGAAAGAGGCGCGGAAGATGTTCGTGAAGATGGCGGACACTTCTGGACCTGGGCGTTGACGACGCAGGTCTGCTGGATTTACGCGCATCTTGCCAAAGTTGCCGAGTAACGAAGAGGACGTTGATATCTTCAATGTGATGAGAGGTGTGTTGATCAAGCTCAGAGCGCTGGCGCCGGCAGTGTCCTTGGTGTAGTCGACGAAGTCGGCGCAGGCAATGCGAGTCTTGTTGGCAAAGTGGATCACGATGCTGCGGTTACTCTGATGTGCGCAGAGATGCGGCTCTCCAGTGCCCTGACGATGGCAGCCCTGGTGCTGGAGGACTACTTGGTCTGAATGAATTTCAGTCACGGAAACATGCACAAGCACAGCAAAAACTTACGATATCAAGCTCGGCCTAGAGTGCAGCCTTGGTAGGAGTGTCATCGACTGCCTTGTCGATGCCCTACCCTGTCGATGCCCTACCCTGTCGATGCCTGGCGGACAGCGCAGGCGGTCATGGAATAGACCTTCTGGTTGTTTGACTCAATCTTAGAATGACAAGAGACCTTGTAAGTACGCAGGTAACTCCAGGGTCAAATCAGTACAATCTATTTGATGAGTGAGAGCTATGACAATCTAGAACATACCTCTCGGTGCGGCTGGCGAGTTTGCTGACACTCTGGCCGGTAGCGTGATGGCTAGGTCTCCCGAAGAAGAATCGAGCAGCTTGTTTCTGGAAGAAGCGGATGTTGAAGAGCGTGAACTCGTTAATCTGGCGCTGGCAAATACCTTTTCACCGAAAAGCTTGACTGGGATGTCCACAGGCTTGCACACCTGAGGTACATCTCCTTCTCCTTGAGCATCTTTGCTTCCTGCTGCTGGAAGCTGAAGTGCTCTGTAAAGAAGGAGGCTCAGGGCAGAGATGCTTTCTGCCTCTGAGTTTGCGTTGGCCCTCCTCTCTTCCACTTCTTGATGGGCGAAAGGAGCCCAGGACATAGATGCTCAGAACATGATTGTCGATAAAACAGGAACAGAGTGTCTGGATGTGGGTTGGTGTAAGCCTCTTCGAAGCTGAAAATGACTGAATGATGTTTGATACAAGCGCAGACGCCGAGTGAGAGAACAACCAACACCACTGCCAAGATTTACGAGACCAGCAACCAATGTTCCGTTTGTTTCTATGGTCCGCTATTGTCTCTACACTGTTCTCTGCATTTTGATAGCTACTTTCTTCCACAACATCACTCTCGCAAGACCTCCCACGACTATCCACCCACAACAAACAACCACTCAACCCCTATCACATCAACCAACAGCTCTCCAACCCTTCCTCTGTATGTATAACCTGAGCCACTCCTCGTGTCTATCACGCGTACTGACTAGCTAAGCAGAAACAAACATGCCTTCTACCATCAAGGCCGCCGCCGCCGCTGCCCGCGCTCTTGCTGGAGGCGTGGTCTACGTTCCCATGCTCGCTGGAGGAGTCGTCCTCGAGCAGAAGTATGTCTTCCTATTCCTCTTGCATCAACGCACCACTGACTCTGTTGTGTTCCAGGGTCATCCAGGACAAGGCCGACATGGAGGCCAAGAGGCTCGCCGAGCACAAGGGTGCTGCCAGCAAGCCCACCACCAAGGAGCAGGCCGCCCACGAGATGCCCTCCGCTCCCAGAAACACCTGAGTGATGAGAGAAGCGTTCAGGGATGCATTGAGCATGCCCGGTGATGATACCAGAAGCAGCCTTGAGCAGTTGTTCGGCGCGATACCAATTCCTTGAAACTCCCTCATCATCTGTGCCAATCAACGTGACCCTTTCTCAATGCAACGTGACCACGCTGCGACCGCTTTTGGCCAGCGAAAGCAGTAAGCCGTGAAGTGAGTGAACATCGTTGGATGCTTGCATCAGTGAAGGTGATAGTGACGGGTAGTCTAAGCTTGGCAGCTCACTCCACAGCTTTTCTCCAACTCAGCTTTGTGCGTTTTGTTTTCTTCTCTTCTTCCTCCCATCCACAACAACAACATCTCCCTCAACTTGATTGACTCTATTGTCTCTTCAGACTACCCAGACTACTGGGGCCTCAGTAAGTTGATTCTCTTTCTTCCCGTCTACATGATCTTCCCATCCTGCTTCAGGCGCCTATACAGCGTAAAGAAGCGCAGGCGTTCCACCACGGCATATCCATCATCGCGTACGCGAATGGATGCGCAGACGCCTTTGACTGCCCCTTCTCATAGAAGGTAGATGATCTCTGTCTTCTACCATCATGTCTCTTACGCTCTGCACTCTCTTTACGCTTCTGCCTTTTCCACTACCCTTGTACCTCCACCATCTTTGCTTTCCATCCCGGGGCGTATGCGGACGCATACGCAGACGCACTTTGTCATTCGCCCTCGCTGGGAGCAGAAGATGTTGCACGTCACCGTCACGCCTTCCCATCCTTCATCCTCTTCCACTTTCTCCTTCTCTCTGTTGCCTCCGCAATATTCTTTTGCGATGTCAAAAAACGCTCCTCTCCATATCATTCCACACTTGAACAACCCTTCTTCATCCACGATCTCTACTAACTACTGTTCAGTCAGCTCCAAGGCCCACCAGGCGCGGTCCTTGGTCCAGGCAATCGAATAGGTAGCTTGGCCCGGGACCGGCCTTCCTCCTCACCCAGAAGACGGTCAAACGACCAACTAGGTGGGGCGGGGCGGGCCATCGCCATGGAAGGGCGCCTTCATCACCAACAACAGTAAGTTCTGGTCGTCCTGCTTGTCGAGATATCTTGGTTGACATCCTTGCAGACATGAGGCTGGCCGCCTTCCCTCTCCAGTCCAGGCCATCTGAGGCGACTCCAACCTGGCTGGGGCGGGGCAAACCATATGAACGGCGGCTTGCTCCTCGTGCCCACCATGCCGGCCCTCGCCTGGCTGGTGGGGTCGTACTGAAGGCGCTTGCGCTTGCGCTTTCTCGGCGTTGGGTGGGTGGGAAAGATCTTTTCCCTGCTCCCAACAACGAGCAGAAGCGCAAGCGCTCCAGGGACAATGCTGGAACCATCGGTCTGTTTCCTCCTCGCCGCGGCAGGGGTGCCTACGGTTCAAACTCTCAGCACCGTGAGGGCCAGTACGACCGTGGTACGTCCTTTGCTATTGAGGAAGAGCGCATTCATGAGGAACAACGCCAGCTCCGATTCAATGAGCCGCTCGATCGGCTACCGTGGCAATGACCGCGGTCAGCGTCCTGGTTCGCGCAGCCGCGTGTACCAGCAGCAGCCCCGTTACCGTGGCCGCTACGAGGACCAGCAGGAGGACAACTTCGATAAAGAAGACCCTCGCTTCCGCGGCGGCCACTGTCGCTCAAACAAGGAAACAGAGTAAGTCCAGCTGTGCTCTACATCTATCTGCTTTCCATTGACCTTTGAACCTCACCAGCCAAGAACAGAGTTGGAAAGGCATATCGACAATCGGCGTCCGCACAGCCATCATGCTTCGTAACATTCCCAAACGTGTGGACTTCGAGGACCTCAAGGCCTTCCTCGACGCCACCTCCGAGGGTCATTACGACTTCTCGTACCTGCGCATTGACTTCTCAAACAACCTCAACGTTAGTTACTCCTTTATCAAGTTCGTGCGCCCGGAGCACATCACCCACTTTGTTCAGTGTCACGTTGGAAAGGAGTGGGGTATGTACGGTTCGCTGGAGAAGTGCGAGGTTTCTTATGCCACCATCCAGGGCATTGATTAACAAGCCACAACTCGGCGAGCGGCTGAAAGCGCTCAAAGACAGCATCTGTAACAAAGAAAGCAGTTGCCTCGAGAATAACCTGGACATTTTCTGCTGCTCTCTGCTTCTCGACAGACAGTACGCCGCCTCTCTTCTTGAGGCGCTCGGCCAGCTTCTCCAGGAGACCTGCGACGCAATCCGCGACTCGTACCTCCTGCAGAACTACACCATTGCCTGGCCTGGTCTAACCCATCCCAAGCCTCAACCACACTCGAGCATACAACAACAACAACAATTGCGGCCTCGAGAACAACCTGGACAACATCAATCCTGATGCACAAAGCACTGTCGAGAGCAGAAGAATAGTCTGTTGGCGACCGCAAGGCCAGAGTCAGAGTTCATGACGAAGACCGCATTGTTCCTTGGAAGCTCAGGGTATGTTTGACTCTTTCCATGTCTCTTCACACTCGAACAAGTCGCTGACACAAGAGCTCCAGGCCCAAGACTCAGCTCTGTCCACTTCGACACCCAACACTCCTTCCAACACACTCACTCCAGCCTCTTCGATACCTCGGCAGCACATATCTACAGCCAGCAACTATGCCTCTCCCATGACTACTTCCTTACAACCGAAAAACAAAGAAATCAAGGCTGCCGACATGAATGAGCATGGCGATGAAGAGAGTTGATGTCATGTCAATACCAAGCACCGACACTTACGGCGTCGGTTCTGCAGTCAAGGATGTCTTGTTGCAGACCAGAGACACTGCTCAACAGCCCGACGAGACTGGAGAGTTACTTCTCCGGTTTCTTTGCTGTCGTTTGTCTTCTCTCGTTCCAGTCTGCTTGGAACGCTGCTTTCAGCTTTGTCCTCGGTAACCTTGCAGAAACCAAGTCCCTTCACCGAGGCTATCGGACTCATCCTCTGTGTCGATGGCAAAGGCGACAATATCAAGGAAGTGTTCTCTGCGGTTGCATCAGCTTCCCTCACAACGTGTGAAACGGGCTATAGTGTTTCTAAAAAGCGTTTATTTCATCAAATTGGTTCTGTGGTGTAGTTGGTTATCACTTCTGTCTAACACACAGGCGGTCCCCGGTTCGAACCCGGGCGGAATCATTTCTTTGGCTGTTTTGAGGCACGTTTTTAATGCCTAAAAAGTGGTAGGTGACGAGTTTTTGGTGTTAAGAGATTTTTGAGAATTCTTTTGCGGGGAGGTGCGAGGGTGGTTTCCTCTTTTTGCGACGCCGACGTCGATGTCGAGGGGTAGAGTGAGCATGAGTGGGGCAAAAGGTTTTGCTGCAAGAGAGGGGCGGTACCTCTAATATCCTCATCATACGTATCTCATTAGGGTCTGAGGATCTCGTGTCTATGATCATCCAAGCTTCTTTGCAGTCGCTTCCCTTCTGTGTTCGAAGTAATTACTTCGTGTTTCTTTTCTGTGACTGTCTATCCTAATGATGTTTCGCTGTACTTATCCAAGAACTTTGACTACATACTTTCATGGGGCGAGTGGTCTCTATTGGATATTCGGAAGCTTGGTGTTAAGATAAAATCTTCGGTGAAAGTGGTTGTGAGGGTATCAGAAGTGGAATATTGAGTCAAAGAAGAGTGTGTTCGAAAGGTTTTACCAGAAGGATGATAATTTTGGCGAGATCTGGAAATATTTGAGTCGACCAGATGCTTCGGCAGGCATGCAGTACAGGGTAGGCAATATATGCTTTCTCGTAACAACTGACTTCGCTCCACTCACGCCCAAAGTCCTTCACTCATTGACTAGACCACCTCAGAAGCCTTGAACAAATGCATCCATCAACTGACATCTTCTATTCAATTCGACCACTGCACAATGCCTTCTTCTATTCCTTGGGTTGCCCACCGAAATCAAGATCATGGTCATGCGCCAGGCTGTTGAACTAGATCATGGTATTGGCTAGTCCACCGGCTGGCGAGGTCAGTGGTGAGGTTAGTGATGCTGTTGGCATTGATCCGATCCCGCTTGCTGTCCACCACAGGAGGTTTCGCTTGTTGATAGGCAATAAGACAGCGGGGCCAGTCTTGGAGAGAAGCAGGGGAAGAGTGCGGTGATACTGTAGCCATATCTCTGATTCATGTGTATTGGAAAGGGGCAGTGATTCTGTGGAGAGGAACAGGAGAAGGCCTTCGCATTGTTACAAAAGAGTGTGATGTAGACCTTGAAGACGATGAGTGCCCCTGAGTATGAACGGTGTCTCATTCAATTATGCCAAGATGCTACCCTTTTCCATCTCAATCCCCTCCTCGCGCTTGTCCGATACTTCCTCGTTGCCATAGTCTAGAGCGCTTCTTGACGAAAGTCCATGTGCTCCAGACACAGACAAGGGGTGAGTTGGCAAACTCACTAGGTAGCACGCAAGACGTGGTCACCCAGTCCTTCCCAAGTCCTGTTAGTCGAAATCACGGTAACAAGACCGCCTGGTCCGAGAGTCATGCTGACCAGAGTGATGCCCTGTGTGCGCACAAGGTTGGTAAAGTCGTGTGAGACTTCCAGGGGGCAGCTCCAGAACAGAGCAGTGTAGCTTGTGAAGGTCGTTGAACGGTGGATATTGGTTACAGTGATGTGGATGGTGGCGCGACTGATGGTTCTGCGTGCGTCGATCCAGATGTAGTAGCCACAGTTGCCGCGTGGGCTGGTCATGTCGCTGACGAACAGGGCTCTGTATACGCGAGCGGGAGTCGTGGCAGGAGGATTGTTGGGCTGGTGTCCGAAGTAACTAGGACGTATCATGACAGGGAGATTACGACGTTGGCCTGCTGCGTGAGGCTGAAGGGCCATTCTACGACGACGAGGCTTGACGTTGGGGTGAGAAATGCGACGAAGGTGGTGGAGCTCTTATAGAAGAGTCGTAATATCAGGACGCTGAGGAAGAGCGGTGCCAGAGTTGGGGAAACCTCTGAGCGGAGCAGACTGAGCCATGACCGGGAGTTGGATGTGTTCCTCATTGCCAGTGGGGATCCGAGCAGTGTTAGTTTGCGTCATGTCTAAAGTACATTATGATGAACATACGCATGACTCAGGAGGTGCTACATGGGCATCTCGCTTAGGCATGGAGGCAGGGATACGAGGCTGAGGCATAACAGAGGGAACGTTGGCTTCTCCAGTGCAGCGAGGCTGGACTGTATCTTCTGGAAGCTGAGTATCCATGGTGGAAGTGTCTTGGTCGCGAGAAGACAGGTCTTGCGTCAAGTTGTGGTTGTGATGGAGTGTTTGCTTTACAGAAGTGTAAAACAAACCAGCGGCGGAAAATGTTCGTTTTTGATCGACCAATCCGACAACAAAAACTTTTGCGCCTCGTCTCCCAATCTCTTCCACATCATTTTGAGCACCACCGCCATCCACATGTCAAACATGGACGAGCACAAGCCCACGTCTGAAGCCCCAGATCTCTGGGACACAGTCTCTCAGGCAGTCCGCAACCTCTGCTTGACCGTAAGCAGTACATTTTTGCATCTGGAAATCCTTACTGATCTTGACAGGATCCTGAACGCCTAATCAATGACTTCAAGCGGCTTGAGGGCCTGATGCTTGAGTTGGAACTGACACAGTTCAACTTCGATCAAGCGCCCGAGAAGGTCCACGCTGGCCTTCGAAGTATACATGCAAGGATTCGCCAGTTGCAATCGCGTCCCTGTGGACTTGTGAGATCATCATGGCATCTACCTTGACACCCACTGACCTGGCTCGATAAGTCGTCCCAGGCCCCAGCAACTTCACCTCTGTCATGAACCCCGGCTTCGCCCAAGCCTCTTCAGAAGAAGTCGGAGACGAAGAAGTCAAAGATGAAGAAACTGCTGCTCACGAAGCAAGTGCTGGTCATCCTACCGATGAACCACCCAATCAGACTACGACAGACCTCGTTGCCCACCGGGCTACTGAAGACAGCATGCTGTCGCAGAAAACTGAAGACATGGTGGCCTTCGTGCCCGCCGGCTTCGAGTTCGTGAAGAAGGAGACGGAGACGCTCAAGACTGAGCACGCTCAGACAAAAAGGGTGCTGATCAAGGAGCAAAAGAAGCGCTAGGCCATCGAGGAAAAAGGCAGTCGAGAAGCAAATTGTCCAACTTGAGCACAAGCTCGAATCCGTGGAGGAGGAGCTGGCGAAGGAGAAGAAGAAGGCTATGGTGATGCAAGAGAAAATGGACGAGGTATACGCTTGGTACCAGACCCAGCAGAAGTCTTGAGTCATTGCCGGAAAGACCTCCTCTCGGGCATAGGGCACCTTGCAGCGTTGGACTATCGCGTTGCAACAAACGTAATACTTCTCAATTCAACTTCATTGAGCGTTGTTTTTATGCTCAGCCTAGTGCTTTCCCACAGCAGACCATCTGGCAGGTATCTCACAGTCCAAGCGGCTTGCAGTGATGAGTGATCAAAAGGCGACAAGCTTTTCCCACACTGATACTGTTCCATTGAACGCCCCGAATTAATCTTGAGACCTGGGAAGTGTTCCAAACGTTGAGGAACTGTCTGTTCGCCAGTGATGACGATTTGACACGAGGAGAGAATGTATGTCGATGTTGTTGGACGACATTGCCTTAGCTTTGGAAGAGCTAAAGTCGATGAGCTGACGTTGGGTGTACTTGGCGGATCATAGGTATTGTAGGTTGGAAAGCGATCAGTTTGAGGTTCCGATGGTACAATAAATCTCGGTTGAGGTTTTCGAAGTTGGCCACCACATGCGGAGCTTTACGCGTCGGACACCATTAACGAGCGCATGGGCATCTATCTGCTGGAAGAAAACGGTTCCAGGAGTGTTGAGTTGCGCAAGGAGCTGTGGTTGAGTTGAGAGAGCACGATGCCGGCTTATCCTAGGGCATCATTAGTCCTATGCATTTATGGAGCGAGGCAAGATGGTCTTACCATAAAAGGGGATTGGCGGATGGAGGGGTGTTGATGATGTTATGCTGTGGATTACGAGCAGAGGGAAGACAGGAAGCAGAGCTCGTGAGAGGATCTGTATATAGAGGGAACGACTCGGGCAACGGCTAGATCATCTCTCGCTCAAACGCCCGTCTCGATATTCAGGATGGACATGAGGCTTCGTAACAGGCTATTCGAATGCGGAGTCATGTATATATATGGAGATGATGAGGAAGAAGTCTAGACATATAGGCCTTCACTGGATGCGTCCAAGGGTATCTACGAGACCAGATATCGGTATAGCAGTATGGAACAACGTAGTGATAAGTCGAAGGCTACCGTATACAGATATTGTCATCTCGCATGAGATGCTCCTTGGCAGTCATGAAGAGGCGAGGATGAGATGTGATCTGCTCCAGAGTTCAGGGAGACCCATGATACCGGACCCCGGTTGGTGGACGACGATGTTGGATTTTGAAGACAATTCTGAACTATGCAGGACCTGAAGGCTGCTTATATGGTCAGCCTATGTTTGCTAGTATACAAAGACCGACTGACCCAGAAAGCTGTGGAATTCTCTAGCCGCTGTGCAAACAGTGTTACATTGTCTGATCTGACGAAGGGGGATGCATTATACGATAAGGCTTCATAACAGCGCTTGCGCAGCTGCTTGCGGAATCATCAAAGACATTGAGAAAAACCTATTCAGACATACAACATAAACATAAACAAATACATGAACCTTTTGACACAGCCGGACATAACCCAGAACAGTCCTAATCCTTCTTGAGACCAACTTTTCCAATCCTTCTCAGTCCCCAAACACTGACAAGCAAACTCGCCAAGATCAAAGCAACGCAAAACCAAAAAGCAGCTCTGTACCCAACCATCAAAGCCTCAGGCGATGTCTTGTCCTCATGGGAAGAGTTGGCGGTAACTTGTTGAGCAATAAGCAACGTCAAAGCCAGACCAACAGACTTGCCAATTTGCGAGATTGTGTTGAATACACCTCCAGCAACACCTTGCTCGCCGGGTGGAAACATGGAAGTGATGAGAAGGTTGGCGACAGTGAACATGCCATCAGCACCAACGGGGTTGAAGAACTGGGCAACGAAGGCACAGCGCCAGTATGACCAGCTCGGGTCAATGATGGCCATCAAGAGGGAAGCGAGGGCAGAAACGATGCTCGTAAGCACGACGATCCAATCTCCACGGATACGGTGGACAAGCAATCCGACTCCAATGTTGGCGAGAGCTCCTGAGATAGGTGCGGGCAAGAAAAGGACAGCGGTGGCGAGAGGACTGTTGCCTTGGACGTCCTGGAAGAAGAAGTTTGCATATTGCTCGAAAGCATTGAAGGCCGCCCAGACGCAAAAGACATTAAAACAGATGCAGGAGAATCCTTTGTGTTGCCACAGAGAGTTTGGAATCAGGGCTGGACGTCCGAGGCGTTCCTGACGGCCGACCCAGAGGACAAAGGCACCGAGGAGGACGAAGGATAGGACAAGCAAAGTGATATTGACAGGCTGCTTCATCACGGTCAAGTCTCCTGTCAACGCACTGCAAGATTGTCAGTAAGAGTATGATGTTTTTGGTGAATGAAACTCACGAGATGACATAAGATAGCATGGCAAGAAACCCACTCGCAAGGAACAGACCGAGCCAATCAATATCGGTCGCTAATCGGGACCAGATCTCATGCTTGTGAGCTGAAGGAGTAGGGGGAAGCTGCCATGCCGCCAGGATGAACATGAAGAAATTGATGATGGCGGCGACATGGAAGCCCCATTCCCAACCGATAGTCCCAGTAAAGACACCGCCCAAGACCATACCAATACCAAAGCCGAAGGGTTGAGCTCCTCCCATCATGGCGAAAGTGATGTTTCTCTCTTTACCAGGAGGAAACACCTCGTTGATGAGACTGACGGCTGAGGGTAAACAGAAGGAAGCTGCAATGCCTGAGAGAGAGCGGAATGCGATGATTTGGGCAGTGTTTTTTGAAAGACCGCAGGCGATTGTCATGAAGCATTGGAGAAAACAGCCTGACAGGAACATTCGTCTGCTTCCGATAACGTCAGAGACTGAGCCACAGGCGAGTAGGGTACATCCACAAGCCAGAGAATACACTGTCACAGGCCTTTGAATATCAGCGATAAATCTCTCATCCAGCCCAACTGTTGATGACTCGAGCTTACCATAGCACCAGATTGTCAGGTATGTTGAGGTCCTTTGCCATGATTGGGATAGCGATCGTCATGACACCTGCAAGGAAAGACGTGATACCAGTACTGAAAGCGATACACCCCATAACAATTGCATTCCCTTTTTTGGAGGTCAGTTTGAGATCCTCCGGAGTCAACTCCAAGCTCTTCACCCTCGACGCCTGTCGTTGATCACCCATTGTGCTCAGTTCCACAGCCGGATCCCCCCATATACCTCCCCCAGATGCAATTGCAGCAGCCTGCATTGGGGTCGGCTCAGTCATGGTGACCGTCGAGCTGCTTTCCATATCGTTCTTCATAGTATGGATGCTGCGAACAAAGCGAAAAGATGGACGCGCGGCGAGACCAAAAAGAAAAGTCGTTGGAATAGACTAATTCTATCCGAACCACGGCCCGATCTTCCCCGCTTCCGTCGCCGATCACGGACAGCACGGAACACACCCGTTCGCGAGCGGTATGACCCCGCTCTTTTCTATCCTCCTTTTCTACCACTCGGAAGACCATACTCGACTGTGGACATGACATCGGAGCGACTCGTGTTAGTCGCATTGTGAGTGGAAATCACACTGTAGTATCTTGATCGGTTGTCAGCCACTCAATACCGTATTAGCAACATATCTTGTCTTGCTCGAAATCAGCTTCTCCATTGACACGGGATTCTCACCACTTCCCACCCATCCAGGTCCCCCATCTCCGAACAAGTGTCTAGCTATGTCTTTTAAACTACATAAATGATTAAAGACTGTCATAAGCTACAGAAAGACTATGCACAACAATACTGTAACAACTACGTCCTCTTCTTGCAACATCGTAGTGTTTTGCCAACCTGTCGCTACGATAAGACCTGTACCTCATTCCAATTTGAATTGCGATGTTCGACCACGACGAAGCAAAGAGGAAGACTGTTGTGTACATACCTTTCAACCTGGCCCCTTATTCAACCTTGGTCTATGTGGTCTGCGTACATCTCGTGTAAAAGAGTACTAGATACTCGACTTCTCTTCGCCGTGCCGAGAGTTCTCCTACCCCCCAACTGCAACCACCGCAATCCTCTAAGAAATGTTGTCAACAGGCACAACAACCTACCATCCCTAAATTCCGCCGTCATACAACAGTAGTATTACCCTGCCGCGAACCAAAGCTACAAGACCTGAAAGCGTTGCAGACAACATGTCCACCGCCAACACAGTCCATCCCGTAGAAAGCGTTGTTCTGCCTTACGAGTCGATAAAATCTGATACTGCAGCATCCGGTAGGGTCGAGCAGCGAAAGCTAAGATACTCCGTGTGGTCTGTGTGGAGATAGTGCAAAGGCGCGCTTATCCAGCTCTCCCGTTTTCGACTCTTTTTCTCCCTGCGCGGCCACAAAATCATCAACTTTTGGTCTAGATTGCACGACCTTCCACGGCTACGCCACATACATACACACACACACACGCACACACAAGGATGCCTTCCGACTTCCCAAAATGGGGCGACGCCAAGATCGACGAGGTGCTCAACGAAGCCATTGAGATTGGTCGCAGATGCACAGAGGAGATGATCCTTGAGCAGAAGGCTTGTGAGGCTGAGGCCAAGGCCAAGAAAGACACAAAGGGTGTTGTCGACAAGCCTGCCGATGTAGGTTCTTCGTAGCGTAGCGCAATTCAGGTGTTCGATTCTGGACTGATTGTACTGCATAGGATGGTGGCAAGAACGGCGACAGCAAGTCCAATGAGTCGACTTGATTCCTCTATCCTCGTGAGTACCGTGAAGCATAATTTTCTTCAATGTACTGATCACTCGCATAGGGGATTTCTGCTCCACTGGCAGCGGTTGAAGATTGGTTGACAATGTGAGCATGATTGGTGACGTGAACACTTGGTTGTTGCCCGGGTTGGAGCTCACTCCATATAACTCAATGCAACGCTTGAGATCAATCTCAACACGTCTCTTCTGTTTTTCAAGTGAAAACTGGTGGTTGAAAAGTCTCTTCTATGTCCGAGTGGTGACATGAAACGTTATCTTTCAGCCTTCACTTCTGACTCCTCGAACTCTGGCTCCCGTCATTCCAAGTTATTTCCTTGATATAGCTTCAAGGTCCCTTCTCTATCTTCCTCCACCAAAGTTGTGAAACGAGTCAGTATACCTTTCACCAATCCAAGCAGCTCTCGTCCTGACCACTACGCAGCAAGCAGACCATGGATAACAACACCACCATGGCCCCCTCAACTCCCCCTCCTCGCTCCGGTGTAAGTAATTGGAGACTTGATTTTCCTCACCTCGGGTGCTAAGAAACAACAGCCTCTGCCCCCTCGCGGCATCGACCCTCGTGACGTCTCTCCCTCGCCACTCCGCCCCTCCACCACCCAGGATCCTTTCATGGACACTGGACGCCTCGACACCGTCCGTCACCTCCACATCGCCGTTCACCTGCCACACCTCCCGGCACTCGTCAAGCCCCTGCGTGATGAGGTGGAGTTGCTGCGCGAGTTGGCTGACAAGCTCACCCATGAGAGAAAGCAGATCGTTGTGGACTGTGCTTGGAGACTGGAGTGGATGGTCAATGAGCTGGAGGAGGGGATTGAGGTGTTGAGGGATGAGATCTTTGGGCCCATGCCTAGGTGAGTGTGTTCAACATCTGACAGTGACTCAGGGGCTGAAAGCGTGCCCAGGATGCCTCGCTGGCGTGACTAGGCATGTGTCTGGTGTTGACCACCGGCAGCTGTCTGGGCAGAGAGGGCAGCATATCATTTGTGTGCGCAGCTGGGATGGACAGAGCAGCCTCAAGGGGTGGTTTGGTTTCGAAAACGGAGAACATATCTCGGAATCAACATGACTTGTCAAACATGATAGTATCTTCACGGACCTCACAAAGACAAATTGGAGTATGTTATTGCGTAAGGGCATTGAAACATCAGTTGTTGTGCTCTGGGAGGTTCTATGTTGCTGTTGTTGTTGCTAGGGGCTCGGCGGCGCCAGCTAGGCAGCGCTGCTGCATAAGTGCTTCTAGTGGACTTCTGACTTTCCTCCTTCTCTCGAACCACAACATCTTCACATACGCATACCAAACGTGTCTATCCACCTCTATCATCACCTGAACTTGCCCTCAGCTTTGGTAAGTTCTTTTCACACGCCTTACATGCTTTGCTGACGTGTTTCAGTGTTAGCTGTGGTGTTACGTTCGACGTAAACAGAACCATCACACCCCCTCCTATCCACTCCAACGCTTGATCATCTCAACCTCTCTTGCATTGAGTAAGTCTACGGGTGCCAATTGTATATATCGGGTCGATTAGTAACCGTTTGACTGCAGGCCATCTTCAAGCTCTGACTAGACTTCCTTTCCCATCTCAACCAAAACACTTTACATGACATCCCTCTACCCTACCAGCCTCTCCACCCCCATCAGACCCTATGACAACATGCCCACCACTGTCAATCAGGCTGCTCACAAGCTCGCCGACCCTTTCATCAATTCTGACACCGACGTCCAGTTCATGAGAAAGAGCATGGTGGCCAACAACCTCATTGCCAAGCAGGAGGAAAGAATGGCCGACATGCGTGCCCAGTCTATCAAACTGGAGAAGGTCGCCTTCATGCCTGGTCAGGATCCTGAGCGCTGCGAGGAGGCACTCCGTGGCGCCTGCATGCTTGAGTACGCCCTCGAATATGAAATGGAGGACCTTAACTTCTTGAAGAGCTATGCCTCTGCTGACCGCCCTGAAGTGTGAGTCTCTTGTTCTTTCCTTCTTCCCTTCCTATCCACTTTACTGACTTGACTTGCAGCATGAACATGGCTGTCTCTCCTACCCCCACCTCCTACAACGAGCGTCGTGCCCAGAAGCTTGAGGCTCTTGTCTCCGCAGCCACCATGGTTCACAAGCAGGAGGCCAAGATGGCCCAGCTGCGCTCAGACATCGACATGTTCAACCAAGTCGCTCATCTTCCTGACCAGAGTGACGAGGGCTACAAGGAGAAAATGATCAACATCATCCTGCTGGAGCGTGGCATCGAGGAGGAAGAGGCCAACCTTGAATTTCTCAAGAACAGACTCGAAGACATCAAGAAGTTCGTTCCTCTCGATTGACATCTCTGACCCTCCTTACTGACTTGCCTTCCAGCAACAAGCGTCGCTAAACAACAAGCTTTCGCTGTGGAAAACCCCTGACGAAACATGATCCAGAAATTCTGATGTATGATATCAAGAACTCTCTACCGCCTGAACACTCAACGAAGTCTAATCTGTAGCATCGGCGAGTTCAAGAGCAAACAGTCCCGGAAGGACAGAAAGGGTGACCAACAGAACGGTCGTCTGATCAGAAAATGGAAAACATTCTCGAAACTCATCTATGTTCCCCTGTGCCTCTCTACTTCTGTGCCTATCTGATACTATGTCGTCCTCGTGAAGCTGTGTTTCCCTGAGCCCATGGTGCTTCGTCCCTCTATGTACACCACATTAGCGCCAGTGTTGCCATTACCGCTTCAACTCGTGTACACTCGGCTTGTCCCACCATAAGATCACCTCTTGTTCTGCTGTCTAACCATTAAACATGAACAGTGTTGCACAGTATCATGGGAACGATGCTCAATTAGGCTCCCGGCATCCTGGAGGGTGGTGACAGGAGAAAAACCGACACCGTTGCATGGCAAAAAATTAGGAACTCTAGACAAGAGAGCCGCAGAAACTCCTAGGCTAGCTGACATCTTATCACGACGTCGAAATGGCCCTGGCAGAGACCAACTGCGTGACATCATCGGACGCTGCCTTTTTCTGTGTTATCAGCTCGTCTTGTTGCGTGCCTATTGTTTACCATTAGCATTATACCGCTGGGCATTGTGCCATTGTCGACAATACAGCTTAGGATGCTTGAGTGAAAAAGGCTTTCTTAAAACTCATCCGCTCCACAACCTGAACTTGCCTTTCTCTCTACCAGACCCGCGAAAACCCTGTTAGACAGGAGTATTCTGTACCATCCTCATATCTGTATCCCGACACTTGTAGCACCTTGCTACCGCAAGGCATCCGGTGTGTGACATCTTCGAGGGCGGCCTAGGTGTTAGACTAACTCTTGGACGGATATGTCACAATCGCCCGATAGCCAGCACGACACAGACAACCCGATCGCACTTTCTACGCAGGAGTACCAGGACCTCACCAGAACATCCGGTGGCCTGCCGCTGGAGCACCGTGCAAGGGGCCTAATGTCGATCCGTGAAAGAATGCTGCTCCAACAAATTCTTGTATACTCGGACCAAGACCAAGCACCTGACGACAACACCAATACCAACTACGCAGAGCGCGACTCTGCCGAAGAGGACTCTTCAGAGCTCCTCACGACATCTGAAGGCCAAAGCGACGAACAATCCGTCGTCCAGCAGCCTGCTTCCCAGCAACCTCCAGTCCAACAACCTCAACTCCAACAACCTCAAATACAACAACTTCTCGCCGCACAAATTCATACCAACAGCCATGCATCTGCATCTGTGAACCAAACTCCCTCGCACCTCGTGCAAGCCCCTGTTTTACAGCCAGACCAAGTCCATCACATAACCGAAGCCGATGCCACAGCAGGTCGCGCATCATACCCTGTCTCCGCGCCCGTCACCACAATGACATCCGAAGGTCCTTACACATTGTCGGACTCTCAAGTCTACTGGAACGGCAGACCCAGATTCCAATGTCTGGCAAGAGGATGTCCAAACAATCACGGTATGGGGTACACCACCTCAAAAGGCCGCAATCTCCACGCCAATAAGCAACATGGTGAAAGATTTCATCAATCAACCGCTGGGATCCGTAAGTTTGAAGGTAGATACACAGAAAGCAGAGACTGACGTCGTGCAGAGAACGGAGGTTACTATGAGATACACTAGCCGAGCCGGAAAGCAGGTATTGGGTTGAAGAGGAAGGAGAAACTTCCACAGCTCTCGATGAGAAGACGAGGAAACAATGGTGCCATCGGTAGGCAACAGGATGCAAATTTTGCAGAGGCCGAAGATGATAGGAGATGCAGAAACCAAGAGTGTGACAATCGAGGATGGCTGAAAGATTGACGTTACAGGGGAGCGAGCCCGAGGTACAGAAAGGAAGGAACCAGGAGTCGTATCTCAATGCTGCAGCATGATTTTGCTGCCCATATATGATAACACAGGGCAAGTACCTAAATGATGATAAAGCTCGAAAACACGATACAATGACATGACCCTGTCTCACGGCATAGAATTGAGCTCCAACTACGAAGATGACGACGAAGAAGAAGCGTCTAGCAATGCTAGCGATCCATACGACAAGCCAGAAAATATCGGCTGGTATCCAGAACCAGCCGCCACAGAAGGGCCTCAGCTCGACGTGTCACACGAAGGTTTTTCTTTCGACCTGGGTGCTCCTCAGTCCCACGAGCCAACGCAAGAAGAGGTCCCCGTCGGACTGGTCGTTGGTGTGCAGAACGCGGAAACTCACGATCAGAGTCCCCTGTTTTGCCGCGAGGACACACCCCCACTCAATGGCGTCCCCACTGGATATGTTTCCGTGCGGCAATGAAACACTCGAACTCAGCCAAAATGTCAATCTATCTCCCTCGCGTCCGCGCCAGGCACGACTCTCTCCTCAAGCTGGCAGGTCGAACAAGCGCCCATCGCGCCATATTCTGCAAGACACCTCAAGTGGAGACGAAATGCGTCATCAATCGTCGACCCAAGCACGGCAGCATCCTGAGACTCATCACGCCGGAGCAGTTGGCCTATCCGAGGACCATCTCGCCCGTGTGAACACTCAGCGAAATCTCCTGCAGCGTCTCAACAAAAAGTCTGCTCCGCTACCTTACGCCCTCACGGGAACGCGCCGCACGGATCTGCCCATGCAGGCTATGATCGATACGCCAGTCATCACGCCAGGAGAAACCCGGTCGGACACCGCGGCGTATCCTGACTACCCGCCCGTCACCGTAGTTACGAGTGAGGGGCCCCATACCCTTACCAATCAGCAGCTTCATTGGAACAAGCTAGGCAGATTCAACTGTTTCAAGCGGGGCTGCAAGAACAATGGAGGTTACGGATATAGCTCCGAGCACAGCCGGGATGACCATTGGAAGCAACATCAGGGATACGAACAGCCCTGTAGCTTCAGCAGTAAGCTTTGGTGAACGTTAGAGTCCAGCATTCATCGACTGACGACTTGTAGGCAATGGTATACTATGAAGCCGCCATCACCGTGTGTGAAGCTGCATGGCCCGACAAGGAGAAATGGCGAGAGTGCAGAACGCACAACATTGAGGAAAGACATGAACGCAGCAACTGGAGGAGCCTGGAAGAACAGCACAATGGCACATGAGGACAACAGAACGATCCTGCTATATCGAGCATGGTGAAGAAGGAACATAATAAGGGGCTTTGCAGAAGCAGCATGCTGGGTCCGACCGAAACAGTGTTTCGAACTCTTTGAAGACACATCAGAGATGTTGAGAGGTAGAGAAACGCGTGGCATCGATTTGACACTTGCAGGGGGAATTCGATTTGACACTTGCAGGGGGAATTCGATTCGACGGCTTCTTGCACAGATATCTGTGCTCACCAGAGGCGCGAGAGTGGGTAGTCTTTCTGATCAGCTGGTTATAGCGGGTAAATGAGACCAGATCTTACAGGCAGACATGTCTCAAGCATTAAACAAAGCAGAGCTCATTGATCCTTCGTCTGAACTTCTGAGACACATGAGAAACCTTGTTAGTTCTTCATGTTGGATGGTCTATCTCGTAGGCTCAGATTGACTCCAAAAAGACTGATCGTCTCTGTTGAGACTGCAGGGCCTTGAGGTATGCTGTGTATGTTTGGAAGACAAATTCGTACCATAAGCTTCTGGAGACATCCAGGACTTGAATGTATGGAAAAAACAAAGAACAGTCTCAGTGACTGCTCGTTCCTCGTGAACACAGCGAGACTGTAATATGACTTGAGACAAGAGCTGTATGTCTCTCCTAAAATCCAATGATCGATCTGCAAAGCCTCTCCCTCACACTTCGCTGAGTGACTATTTCTGAAGCAAGTCAATGCTTCTCTGAACACGAACTAATGTTGCAAAGCTTCTGCGCGATTCGCCGACCTCTCGAAACTGAAACATAGTCCAACACATTGTTGCAAAGATTTGCTCACCAGCGACTCTGACCTCTGTTTCCGGCTCCTCGCATTTTCTTCGACAACCTCACCGTCACCACACCATCAAGATCAATCGAGGAGATCATCCCCACTTCTTGCTTCTCCACGACAACCAAGAATACACACAGTATAACAATGGCCACAGAAGAATGCCAGCAGATGATGGCGCGCCTGCGCGCTCGTGAGCAAGCCTTGGACCGGGAATTCGCCGCTTTCAAGGACGAGTTGAGGGAATACACCAGAGACCATCGCGAGTTCATCGCCGCTGTTGAGCGTGATCAGGGGCCGACCGGTGTCCCGCAACCTCCTGTTGCTGAGGCGTTGAACACCTTCAACTCGACCCAGATGGTCCCTCCTCTCCCTCCCGTTTCTGCTTCTGTTACTACTGCCGAAGCCGGTTTTGGAGCTCATGCTGGAGCGGACGCTTGGGTGGATGCTGGAGCCGATGCTGGAGTTAATGCTGGAGTTGATGCTGGAGCTGATACTCAAGCCGATGCTCAATCTGTTGAAGATGGAGACTCTCTTTTCATCCCCGAAGACCCTCGCATTCATGAGCCTGCCACCGACATCCCCCCTCGTTCCAAACGCCGTGTTACCTTCGCGGACTCGGCCACCATGATTTCAGAGATGACTTCGCCTGGTCCCTCGGACAACTGGTACAACAGCAGCACCACCACCGAATCTGTTGCCCTCGAAGTTCCATCAGATGACGCCCACATGCCCTTTAACAACCCAGTCTACACAGGTGACGGCCGCCCTATCAAACGTGCTCGCCACTCTTCCAGAACCTCAGCATTGACGCCCAACACAGGCTTTACACCCGTCCTTCCTGCCAACCCTCCTGCTCCGAACCCACAAGATTTCGTCGGTACCTATGATCCTGGTGTCCGTGCTGGTGGCCCCATCAAGCCTTTACAAAGAGAAGAGTACGACGGTCTGAACGCGAGAGCCGAAGAGGTGGACACGCACTTCGTGTGCCCGTACCCGGACTGCGGCAAGCTCTTCGGCAACTCGGCTGGTGTGGACAGACACCTCAGACGTGACCATCCGGACTGGGCCATCGTCAAGGAAAGAGTAATTGGACCTGATAATAAGTGATGCGGGTATGTTTTGCGAGTCCACTGCGGAGGAAAACGCTAATCCTCAATAGTATTGATCGTCCCGACTCTGAGAAAGAATTGGTAGACCGAACATGGGTCTGCAGATTGGAAAGTTATCAGGACCATGGAGGTTTTGAGACGAGCACAATTTGGACCAACCTGTAGGATAGAAGTAGTGGAGAGCAACGAGAATGGCATCGACCAAGACTGGAAGGAGGCGAGAAGTCTTGGCGTTGCGGTCCCCATAGTGTAGTAGGCACGAAGCGGAAGCTTTTAAGCCCCTGAAAATCAAGACAACTTCCCGCTACGCACAAACCTTTCGTTCTGTCCAAATCCACCTGCGATGGTTCTTTCAGAACTCAAGGCGCTCGAGCGCCTCATCTGCGTCCTCAGCTCTATCATCGACATCCTTGATAAAGAGTCTAAATGGCACGGATCTTGCGGACAGGGCTCGAACCACAGATGCAACCATGTCAACAACCGGGAACACCGGTTCAGGCATTCCCGTGTCGCAGCTTTACTGGATGGATTGCACCACGAGATGAACAGAACCCGCGATCAAGCTTGGGATGACCTCGATGAACGCTCTCTATTCGAGCACCTCTACGATCCGAACCTACGTCAGCACATCCGACACAGCATCGCCTTCTATGAGGGCTACGACCCTGAGCAAGAGATGAATGTCCGCTGCCCTGGAGACGTTAAGTCAGCTACCCAATCGTTTTTGAACTGCCGTCCGCTGACAAAATGATAGCATTGAGTGTTCCAAAGCACACGTCAATACCATCAAGAACATCAAGGAAGCTCTTCGAGTCAGAGAACGTGCTCGATTTATCGCAAGCACTCGCATGACCCGTGCCATGTGGTGGACATGTAACGAGAAGGAGTTCGAGCAGGTCATGGACCAACACTCACGCGAGCAAGCTCACAAGGAAGAACAAGCTATGGTAAGTACAATGAAACCACGCATAAAACATCTCTAATCCATACCGCCGAGCAGCAGGAACAAGAGATCAAGTGGTTTAACAGCGGGTACACCTGCCACGAAATGCCGCGGTGGTCATGCCGGATCTCTGCCAGCCAGCACCGCATTGTCAATAGAGGACTCCTTGGATGATCTATCTCCTTTGTGCTTTGCGTTTCGGGTTTGCTTCGATGTCGTTTCCTGGTTTCCAATAGGTTGCCTTTCTACTTTCTTGTTGCGGGCTCCTGGATAATGCATTTCCTCTGTTCAATCGCAGATAGCCCATTACGATCCCTTTGTTTAATGCTTTGTCTCTTGTAGCTAACGGAGGCGTTCTGTTTCTTTGCTAAAACATATGTTCCATGACGAAGAGGTTGTAGTGTACCAAGATAAGAGCGGACGAGTAACGTCGACGCTGGTTTCCTAGTCCCCTCATGTAATCTCACACTTGAATCCCAAGTTCGTATTGGACATGCACCAGAGAAATCTTTCTTGAATACGATCTGACCTCGGTGACAAAAGCTGAGACTTTGCAAACTGGTATGCATATGATCCGTCTTTCGAGCAAGCAATTCTTGCATAGCTCAAGACCGGACTGCATCCCCCAATTGCTGATAGTTCGCACTCTTCGTGAGAAGTGTTGCAGAAAGCATGTTCGCAGCCTGTCAAGGATGGTGCATGCCGTAAAAGGTTTCTACATCCACGAACCTACCGTTCTGAGAGACTTTGGGGCGACTGTAGTACTTGAACCCTGCACAAATTTCTACACGTTACCCGGGCAAGTAAAGGAAGCTTACTCTTTGGCGGGATACATAGTGAAAATGCTTTAAGCTCTCAAGGTGGGGGAAAGGTCGTCGAGACAATCAGATACGACGAGGGTCTCCAGACTGTGGATCGAGATACTGTTGATCGGGCTCTGGATACCACTATCAGACTATCACAGACCCTCAAATCTGATGACTCGAGCAAAGACGCGTGTCACAGCACAAAGGGCTCAGCAATGGGGCTGGTGCCCAGCGGTACAGGATCCGAGCCTGAGTATGACACGGTAGAACACAAGGTCGTAGGGTGTCAGAGAAGAAAGGGGAAGCTCTCCAACCGTTCCTGAGAGCTATGATGCTTTAACACGGTGGATGTCGTGTCTTATGTCTTGGCGCTTGCAATCCCTGCTCCATGCCTCGTTCATCAAGCCACGGAGTTGTTCGCACCAACAACTCTCAACTTTCTCGCAACCACACATAGCAACATCAACAAGCACTCCAACGTCACGATTCTCATCAACACTACATCTCACCAGCGAAAGTTCGGCAAGATGACTACTCATCTTGAGCGCCTCAACAACCTGAGCAGTATCACTCAGTCCCTGCGCGAAAAGGCCTGTGACCTGGTCTTCAGACTGGAGGCTGTCGTGAAGGCCAAGGAGTTCTCCGGCGTCACTTGGGACTGCAAGACCAAATGCAGTTACCGTCTGACTGACGCAAAGACCTGTGCGGAGGAACTCGACGAAATTCTTCAAACCGCCATCCTGCCGTGAGTTATCCCTGGGGATAGGGACTCCTGGGGCGCGTACTGACCACTTCCAGCTTGTCCTTCGACACCACAACCAACAACCACGACTACATGCAGAGTTTTCAGCAAATGACCAACGCAGTCAACACTTGGCTCGCATTTGCTGCCGAGATCCTCACTCCCACCGCCCCCGTCGACACCAACCTCACCAAGAGGCAGCAACTGGCCGCCAAGGACAAGCAGAGCATCAGTTTTCTGGACTGCACCGTATCGATGATCTCCGCCGTTGAAGAGGGAGAGGCCTGCGTCGAGAGGATCAAGGCCCTTGAGGCTGTCAAGAACGCCGACGCCCTCGCCGGCAACTGAGTGATGTCGTCTCATTAGAACACATCACAAAGTACTACCACCAGGGCAACAGAGGACTTGAGGACGGCAAGGGGAATTGTATTGTTGTTGGACCCCAGTACTGGACTCCTGAATAAGGAGGTTCAGAGAAGAGGGATGGTCTGTCACTTATGAGGGGGTGAAGATTGCATCAGGGAAGCAGGAACAACCCACCACTCTCAAACGATGTCAATGGAAACAATGGGGGAGGATTTAGGCAGAGCAGCGTTGATACGGCAGAGTATCCTCGCGCTGGTCATGCATCATCACAATCAAGTCCTTCCTACCATCTTCTATGTGTTTATGCATTGATCTCGTGAAACATATATCACGCTTGTTTGACGTGCTTCTGTCTGCATAGACGAAGGAAGACAGGATATCTGGACAATCAATGATGTATTGCATAGTGATCCGTGCGTGAGCAAAGTGTCGTGTAAGAGTGGCCATCAACGGAAGTCTGACCCTGAGGAAACCAAGAACAACTGCCCACTCTTGAACAGGAATCAAGGCCGTATCTCCACAGGGAAGAGCCCGTCGAGCTGTACACTACTCAGAACAGTATGAAAAACTGTTATGTCATAGGCAGGCGCTGCGGGCGAGGCTCGAATGGGGGTCAGGGGGTCCGAACGCCAAGGCCCTGATGTCCGACCAGACGTACAGTTCAGTCGCGTCTGAAAACATCAACACGATCTTCCTTTCTTCTCAAAACGCATCTCTTCCGCACAATACAGCTGGTTTGAGAGACGTTCGACTATCACCAGAACCTACCAAACGGCCTGCAATCTGCATCACGCCTCCCTATCTACTCAACAACAAACCCCCTGAACACGCGCAGACATGTGTCTGGGTGCGCTCAAGCAGTGTCTGGCCGTTCTGGGCCTCCACCGCTCTGAGCAGAAATCGGTTCCCTATGGCGAGCATCAGCCTCTGCTTCCTGGTGGTATGTGATTGTAACCCAAATGATCCATCTGCATACCACGCCTGACACGATGCAGGAGGATGTATGAAGACACAAAATCGCCCATTGGGAAAAACTACCAAGCACGTGGCATTTGTACCGACCATCAAGGAACTTATCATTGATCTGGCCATGAAAAATGACGAGACGAGCGTTGACTCCGCGTCTCACCGTGCAGTTCACCATGGCCGCGGCTCCGACGTGTCGACTCGCAATATGCTGTCTCAATCCAACTCCACACATCTTCTGCGCGAGTGCGAAAGGCATCTTGAGTGTGCTCAAGACTATCCAAGTACTCTCAGCTCCGACACTCACGACTCCAACTTGTCAACTTGCAGTTTCTGTTCCGACTGCAACTCAAGCAGCTCGGTTCGCGGTTCCCTTTCCCACGGATTCTTTGCCCCTCAACTCTCACACCACGTTGCCGCCTCGCATGTCCGCCACGCGTTCACTACGGCAGTCCATGGTGAGAACATCTCAGTATCCATCAGAGATGAGTCCTACAGCACCACTACTTGCTCGGGTTCCTGTTCCACGGATCGCCTGGCTTCCTCTCCTGTTTACTCGTCCACTGCAAGTTGGTTCCCTGCGACCTCAACCACTGCATACTCGTCCACTGCAGCCATCAGTACGATCGGCAAGCACAACAGAAATCTGTCAGAGTGCAGCATGGACTCAACGTTGGCTGTCTGTGGTTCAGTCAGTACCATGAAAGTCTACAACACTACACTCTCCGGCGGCGCTACTCGAAAGCCCGATGGTGACTGCAACAGCCACATTCCGCCAAAGACCCATCTGTCCGCCCCTGGCACCTACAACAAGACACACGACGTCGCTACCAGATCACGATCCTCTCGTTGTTCAGCCACCCTCAAGCGCGACTTGAATCAAGCCACGAAGGAGGATCCAAGAAGAACATTGGCTCGCTCATCAAGCAGCCCAGCAGCTGATAATGTCAATGCATCACGTGTCTCTCCAATCGCGGGCACTCCCACTGATTCTGATACGAGCCAGCGGTCTGATGAGAGACAGAGCTGTTGCGTCGGGGTGCTCAGCGCGTTCGAGGACGAGTTTCTGTGCATTGAAGACAGACAGGCTATTCTGCTGGGAGGTTGCCACGGCCTTTGCACCGCCCATTTGACGGGCATCATCCACACTTCCAAAGGCAAGGAGGGCTTCGAGGCCGGCAGTGGCAACTCCTCACCCTCAGCAAGAGGCCCGTACGATAAGCCAGCCCGCTTCGTCTCTGACATGCCTTCAAACTTCTTGTCAACTGGCCGCCGTAGCGACAATCCCACAGTCACTCGTTTCTCACGCCGACGTGCCGCCGCTGAGTACAAGCAATCTCGTCCAGCCATTGCGCTTGCTCAGTACGCCGGCCGCAGGAGTGAGCATCGCTCAGCTCTTCCTCTCGCCAAACCTCGTCCTCACAGAATGAAGAATCCCTCGAGTCCACCTCTCTCTACCGCGAAAGCCAAGCACACCACATTAGACAACGACTCGACCCCACCCAAGCGTGCCACGCGCATGTTTCCTACTATCCATAAGGCTGAGCAGAAGTCAAACAGGAAGGTTATCATGGGTGACACCGAGCACAGTACCCAGGGCATGGGCAAGGGCGAAGAAGGCCGTATCACCAACATTCAGCAGAAGAAACACAGCCGTGGTCATAAACTCCTGAGCCGTTTCTCGACCCTGTTCTGAGACCGGTGGCGGACCTCTGGTCATTGTTTCGAAGATTCCGATGGAGAAAGGCTCTTGTAGCGAGAGTGCGGGAGGACAAGAGTTTAGGAGAAGCACATAGAAGGCACGGAGATGCAGACGTACTGTCAGGAGAAGAATACGAACAAGATTCAAGCAAGAGAGGCGGATCAGGGACGCCACCAGGGCTTGGGCAAGGGGTTTTATGATAATCGAGGGCAATCAGGCATGCGGAACAGCAACGAGCCTGATCATCAGTAAATAGACAGTAAACAAAAACAAGAATGGAACTCTATTCCCCTCTGCAAGCCGTTATCAAGTCCATCATGTAGGTTTTGACCACAAAGTCATACTTTCCGAACGAGCAGCCGCTGCAGCCGCGCATATCCTAACATGCACCAGTATGCTTGACGACTCTGATCTCTTACTTGCCTGTTTCTGTGATACGTTCCCATTTTGTAGGCGAATTGGGGATTTCAGTAGAGCGAGACTCTCGTTAATGGCAGAGAGGGTCAAAAGATTATATCACGCGTCAGCTGAAACACGAAACACCACATACTGAACCAACCTCGCACTTGGCACCAAAACAACCACCTTTCTTCAGCGAACGGCGCAATAACTACCACCAGCACCTTCATACATGACCGCCCTGACTTCCTCTTCTCACGTCTGCGAGTTCTGCAACCGCACTGACAGTGTGTTGGCAACTCACAACCACACCGCGCCTGGCGCTCTGCCATCCTCCCTACGCGAGCATCCTATCTGGGGACATCTCATCACTCACCAGGGCTCTGCTTACGAACGCGACTGCAAGGTTGCTGATGCTCACAAGTATGTACGTCGCTCTCGCCTTGATTGATGTGTATGCTGACTATCATTGCAGAGCACAGCTTCCCATGCCCCTTGCGCTCGCCGACAGAAAGCAAGATGACATCCTTGAGCTGCTTCTCCCTGCTGATCACCTGTATGTTTGTCCATTGTCTTCGCCGGTGCCATCATGTCTGACCGTCTTCTAGGTTCGTTGACGGCGACTATGTCCTGAACAACTTCAAGTACAACACCCCTGGCGGCTTGACTCGTCCTCTGACCTTCATCGTGGCCTACCTGACTACTGAACCTCGTAAGTGACTGATTTCAGAACCGTTTAGATACTCATGAAAGTACTGATCATCCCAGACCCCAAGGTTCACGACGGCTCCGACTTGCGCAAGCTCGCTGCCCACAAGCTCGTTCGTAAGAAGGGCTACGTCGACCTCCGCCAACAGGCTGCTGCTTAAATCCAGCTATCAGATCGCAAAGGGCTTTGTGGCTTGTTTCTTTGTCCATTGAGAGCTTCAGAATGTTCATCTTTGTCTCTCTCCATTGTACCCTGTGTAATTCTCAGATCCTTTGAGCTTCATGCTTGGCTCTTTGTCACTCAGAACATTGCATTGTTAAATTCTAAGCTGAGCTGGCTGTTGCAACTAAGGGCGTCTCATACATAACCATGGATGCGTGTCGTCTCGTTCAAAGATCACTCAAGCCCAGAAACTCAAACTGACCCACAGAAAACACCTTCACCACCACCAAACACAATACCTCAACGCATACTTCAGGTAAGATGTGCTGGATTGAAAGACAATATCCCAATTGCCCTTTGTGTGGTGGCGTCGGTGTTCCTGCAGTTCTCCTTCTAGGTTGTCCATTCGGCTTGCCTTGGGGCGAGTGCAACTCCATCTTCGATACCTCTGTTAACGTTATCAGATTCCACCCTACTTGCACCGCGATTGATCGTATCGCTCGTGAGGCTCACTTCGGCATTGCTCCTGACGCTCCTCCGGCCCCTATTCACGTTGATCAACGCATCGATGTTGATCCTCTCGATGCTCCCATTGCCGCTCTCGCCTCTCAAATGGCCTCGACTCCTGCTTATGCGGGCTCTCTGCCCGCTGGGTGGACTGCTGGTAGCGACAATACCCCTTCCACCGCCTTGTCTTTGGTTACTCACCACCGCGATGCCCTCGTTCAAATGGTTCGCGACTTCGTTCCCACAGTCTCAACTCTCAGCCACACCATCGCCCCCCTTGATCCGCACCTCGCTCGTGTCATTGACTGGGCTGAAAACACCCTGTCTGACATGGTCCTCGGCGCCAACGAACACATCTCCAACGTCCAATTTGCTGAATTCGAGATTTCCAACAACACTGCTCATGCCGATCAAGCTCATACGGATATCGCTAACATGGTTGATGGAATTACTAATTAGACGATTCCTTTTGAGGGTGCGATGGTTTGGCACAGACGCTTTACTGACTTGTTTGTTCATCTTAGACGTTTCGCTGGTCAGTTGTCGCCGCCGAGACCTGTTGCTGATGACCTTCCGCCACAGATTATGAGGAGACGTGGCGCTACTGCTGGTCTGGAGGACTTGGTGGCTGCTGATCATTCTGACTTTTTGCCTGCTCCTCAGTTCTATACACCTGATGATGCTGATGGGGACTGTGATGAGGACTCTGACGAAGACTCTGATGAGGATATGGATGATGCTGACTCTCAGAAATTCGATTTACAGTAGCTTTATTTGTTTTAGAGGTTCGTGTATGGTAAGTTCTCTCTATTGCTTGGGTCGAACCATAAATATAATATTTTCTCAATGCTTTGTCTTTTTTCCTTTCTCTGGTGCCAATGTGATGTTGTAAACCTTGTTGAATTTTGATATCATACTGTAGCGATATATTCTGCTTCCGAGACAAGTCTCGAAATCATGTTTTACCCAGGATATCATGGCAGTATCGCGCACTCCCACTAGTCGTGGCTAACAGATTCCCATACCAGTAAACATGCAGCATCCTCTGTGTATTCTTGCTTACTACCAAAGAGATCCTCCACTTTGGGCCTTCTTCTCTGGAACAATGTGATAGCTGTACATTTTTGTATAATGTGACAGTATCTCGAGTCTTGGATATTGAAGTTGGAGAGGTTAAATTGCTATCGGACATGATGCGAGCCTTGCTACTGGTCCGACCCTTGCCTTTATCTCTATACCACTTCATCAATGTACGAAAAGTTCTTGAACTGATTCCATGACGATATATGTTGGTGGAAGTGAGTTTTGTGTGTCCAATGCATCGCTTCACGACGAATGGGTATGCTCAGAGTCGTGTGATGCAATGCACACGAACATCCCCTGTACACGAACCCGACTCACTAGTTTGCGTTTCCGTCGACGTGCGAAAGCGGCTTCACCAACCGCACAAAACACTCGTCTTTCGCAAAGCTGTTCTTGCCTTCACGCACACCAAAAACCACAACGTACGTATCAGCAACACATCAGCCTTCGCTCGCCTCCCTGTCGGCGCGTCTCGCAAGACCCGAACTGACAGTCTTTTACACACAGCATGTCCAACGACATCGACAGAAAGCCCCTCGAGTCCCGCCTCGCCTACCCCGAGATGCCACCAGGTTCCCCGGCCCCAGTGGCTATGGAACAGGAGCCTGTGGCTGAGACAGCCACCAACATGACCATCAAACGCGAGCCCGGCACCGAGGATGTCGCCAATGTTCCCATCAAGCGCGAGCCTGGCTCGGAAGACGTCAACATCAAAATGGAGGACGTAGACACCAAGGCCGAAGAGCCCCTGACCAAGCAAGAGATCAAGGAGGAACTGGCATTCATCGACAACCTCATCCCCGCCCACCGCCCCCAAGCCGCCGCCCCTGACGAAGACGGCGCTATCGTCACCTGCCGCTTCTGCTCGTACACCTGTGACAACGAGCTCGAGCTCTGGGAGCATTGGCCCGTTCACCTGGGTGTTCATACCACCAGGTGCATCGTTTGCGACGTCCGCTGCGTGGATTACGCAGCTGCAAGAAAACATCTTACCAGTGGTAAGCATCTGGCGAAACTGAGAAGAAATGGCATTGGGGGTTAAAGACGTGTCTCTAAAGCTTGAGAGGTATGTTTCAGTGCTATAATTAATCAAAATGCAGTCTAACAAGTGCAGGGTCCAGAACATGTCTTGCTGAAGCAGGAAACGAAGCACGATGTGAATTGGGCGGGGTGGAGCAAAGAGGAAGATGGTTATGAGGAGGAGAAGACTGCGTCACCTGCAGTACGCTACACAGATTTGCCATACCCCGAAGAAGACGCGATCGTTGAGTTTAAACCTTTCCGCTGCAATGGATGACCTGATGTCAAGAGTGACCATAAACGTGAACTTCAAAGTAGTGTGAGAGAGCCGGAGCATCGAAGGTCTTGGCACTGGCGAGGACATATTGAACATTCACTCGAACGCTGTGTTTTTTCTCTTCTTCCAACCTACCACGAATCTACGCAAAACCTCAGCGACAATCACCCACGCCCACACGTTCAAAAATGTCTTCTACTACCCAGATCAACCCTCCTGGTGTGTATAGCTCTAACCCCTGACTCCTCAGGTCGCTGACATCTACTCGCGCAGGTTGCACTCTCCTTATGATGACCGACAAGTGGAACTCGTGCCAGCGCGAACGTTTTAACTCTCTCGGTCTGCTCAACTCCGATGGAGACAGCCTCACCGCGACCGTCTTCTTCCAAAAGCGCGAGTACGCTCCAACCATCGACCAGGAGCGCCGCAACAACATGGCCAAGTGGATTGTTTATGCCGCTAGCATGAAAGGCTACCACGTCATGAAAATGGCCAACGACCTCGAGGAGATTACCCACCTCAGCATCAAGATAGATGTCCGTATGCTCGGCGCCCTCATCAAGCCCTTTCTGCCCGGCATCATGGTCCTCGACGGCTATGACATCGAGGAGGAATTCGCTGAGATTACTGTAACCATCTGGAAGACTCCCACCTTTGAGAAAGAGATCCTTGAGGCTGCTGCAAACTATGCGTATGTTCACCCCTATCGCAGTTGTAGAATATGCTGACATTGTGTACAGCCTCAGCGTCAACGGGGCCGATGCTGCCTTTCACGATGCTCTAGCTCCTGAAATGCTCACCAAGGACCTGGCAATCGTGCGTGGCGAGCTGCGCCTGTCTTGATCACTTCTGTGCTTCTCGTACAATACCCAAGACCTTCGGCAGTGTGCAAGCTCTTGTGATTTGGGACAGCTGCGATGGTCGGCATTAGAGGACTTGGGCTGGCAGGTGGGACATGGGAATAAGGTCGTGCTTGGCCATTCCGGGACTGTATCCTCTCTTTCCATTAGCACCTTTTCTTCGTTTTCTTCGGGCACAGTCAAGTCGGCTCCATGAAGCTCCTGAACTACAAAGCAGCTGGTGAGGCTCGGCATTGAGCACAGCGAGCACACAAGGGGAAATACTGCAATCCAACAAATCACTCTCTCTATCTTGTACAAGCCTACATATCGTGCTCTCCAGCGTGTTTCCAAGTGTGCTGTCGTGATTTGACGTTCGGATATCACACAACAACATCTTCTCTACTGGCTCGTCCTTGGAACAGCTCGCGCACCCGAAACATGGCTGACTCCCTGGAACCTCTCCCCATTGACCCCAGTAAGTAAGTTTTTCCAGGAATCTGGACAAGAGTGTTTAACATGATGAAGGATCAAGTTTCCAGTACACTCGGCTTGTCTACCACGACCAGTACTCTGGTCAACAACAAGACATTGAGAACCCATTGGTGGAGGTTACTCCCACGACTGAGACCCACCAGAATGCCTGCTCGATCTACGTCTTGACATTCGAGCGCCGATCTCACGCCCCTACCTTTTTCCGTCACAAACGTCATGTTCTCGGATACATCGCCAGAGTATTCGACGAATACGGGCGTGACTGTAGATTGGTCCAAGACGACATCTGCAGTCCAGTCGGCGCCGAATATGACAGCTGCCGGCCTGTATTGTCAGTAGGCCGCAGAGCCGCAAAGGACATGTTGCTGTCTGATCTCTTCGCTGTCCTAGATCAGGAATATCGTGCATCAGATTGCCTACCATCCCTTAGGCTGAGCGCGACGTGATGGTCAGACTGACCATCTACAAGAGCTACGAGTTCTATGGCCAAATCATGAGTACGGCAGCGAGGTTCTGGACGCCGCTGCAGCTTATGGCAAGGCTGTCGATGATGTCTTCGCGCCGCAGTCGGGTGAGTTTGTCCAGAATCCACTTCTGCGATCCATGCTGACTGGATCTAGTCCTTACTCGGGGAGAGCAGAGTGGGTGAGGCTTCTCATTATACGCGATTATGAGCCCTGCGAAGTCCAATGAGATGGATGTTTGGTATGACGCAATTTGACATTGAGTATCGTTAGACAAATTGAGAGTGCTAGGATCTCCTGCATGCCTACATGGCCTTCCAAGATGACAAACTCGCAGCCCTTGATCCTGATCCCCCCCTCGAATGTTCTATTGTAAGCCTTTCGAGGAATTGTTACAGACGTGAGTGTCACCACACCAGCATCCCCTTTGGTACAGTCATTGTAGTTTTCGCCCGCAATCTCAACACCACAACCTATGCATACCATCCTCGCAGGCAACCAACGATTCTGTACAGACTCAAACCCCTTGGTTCTCTTTCCACCGGGGCAGGAAAGATTCTCGAGACCACCAGCACAGCTAGTTGGCTGCTCACTCTACTCTCAGGAGTTCCACTGCTTCGACCTCGGTAACTACACCCGCGCCCACGAGGCTCCTGCATACTGTGTTGCGTAGGATAGTGATGGCAGCAGGCCCAAGGTCTTGTACGACGCAGCGGCCAACCACTACGGGTTTGCCCATGTTCAAGTAGACGATGAAACTGCTGGGCTCTCTCTCGCTGTCAGTGTTCCTTCGGAACCCCTGTCCTCTGTCCCTCGTATGGCTACAGGACCACCTGCTCAGTCGAGAGAGTCACTCTTCGCCATCTTGTAGACTTCGTGTCCCTTCCCCCTGTTGCTGTATGAAAGTCTCGCCTATACAAAGCACCATCTCGAGCGTCTACATGTTTCTCTCCATCCAGATGCCTCTGAAGTTCACCCCTGCATGTGTATAGGTTGCATTAATGGTGCTAAGAAGAGCAAGAAGACTCAATGGCTTCTGTAGAGGGACATGTACCTGATTCGGTTCAGGGATTGGCAATCATTCGCAAACGGCTCATTCAGAGTGCTCAGCCTGGCCAAGATATCTGAGTACACGTGTGGCGGTGTCCGTTCCTCATTACGTTTACATAAGGAAGGGTTTAGCCAAAACCTGATGATATAATCAGTCAGTCTGCCAAAGCATCAACACAGAAGAGATCTTTGGCAGACCAACTTTTCGAGAATCTGTAAATAGCACAGTTGAAAACAAGTATCTGGTGCACGTTCATCAACTGCCAGAGTGCCGGGTAAAACCTTCTTGTGGTTGTCGAGCAGCAGTCCTCTGTTCGAAGCTATAGAAAGCGATCAAATGAGAGAAAAAGGAAACCATGGTGTGGGTTCGTTGAGCATGATCGTTTGACATTTCGGATCTATAATTACCAGACGGGAACTTTATATAGTGCGTTAGATCATTCCAAGTACGGGAACCAAGTCCCAGATCGCGACAACATGTGACCTATCACAAGGGCACATTATATATCTCATCTGCAAGGGGAGCCTTTCTTCTACCAGTGATCGACTATCCTACCTGGAGGCGAATACAAGTCACTCTCTTATTCATGCAAGGTATCCAGACTCAGATAGCGTTGTGAGTTCCTTCGCACATAGTATCAATGTGATGGATGGTCTGGCGTGGTAGAAGAGTGCTCTAGGGTATCGTTGAGTGCTTCTATAGCTTTTTTGGACAGCACAACAATCATGCAGAAAGGAAAGAGGTGGTTAGGATGTCTCTTTCTTGATTGATATTTGCTGTACCTGTCATCAATACCGTAAGAAGGGCTTGATATGTCCGAGGTGGTTCAAGGGATTATAGCAGGCATGTTGATGGATCGAAACGGACCTAAAAGCAGAAGCCAAGTTGGTGATCTCATCTTGGATCACGAACTGTATCTAAGCCTGTACCCATACCCGCCTCTCTAATTTCCCCTCGAGCGTGACATGATAGTGGTGCTAGTCCGAATAGAAGGTTGAGCGGAAGTGCAAATAGATCTTGGCGTTGACTACGCGCTGCACGTAAACAACACGAGCACTTCCAACATCCTTCTTGAACCCCATCAGGACTGCACGAATCTGATTCTCGTCAATCCGCATCGTGCTTCGCGGGTCATCTCGAACTTTCAAAGTCCTCACAGATTACCACAACTTCTTCTACCGACCGCCATCCTCTCCCTCAACGAACACAATGGCCATCGCCAAATGGGGCATCGGTGATCCAAACAGTCCGCGCAACAGGAAGAATCCCGAACTCTTGAAGAAGGCAGAGGAAGCAGCACGTAACTTTGTCGGCACCGCGACTAAAGCCGCCATTCGCACCAACCCCGACGGCAGTATCATGCGCCCCAAGAAGACGTAAGCAACTCCATTTTATGTGCACCCTCCATGCACTGACAGTGAGTCCACAGCGCCGATACCTCGGCCGATAAGCAGGAACAGCCACGCAAGATTAGTGCCGCTGCAGCAGAGACCGAGTTCTTCAGAGGATACCACAGAAACAGTATGAGAGCCCACTACGGCATCGAAATACAGAAAGCACTCAAAGCCCATCTCCATGAGTCTATCCAACGTGACCTCGAAAACAAAGCCGCTTTGCGCGCTGTCTTCCAAGAGCACAAGGCCGCAAAGCTGTAAGCGGATTCCATAATATACATAGGTCTCTTGCTAATGCGCGCTCTCCAGTGCTGAGCAACAGGCAAAGAAGAAGGAGCTCAACTGCGACGCTGCCACAAAGGATCAACACGACATCGTCCCCAATCTCAACATCCCTATCGAGGACGCCACCGCAGGCGAGTCAGCCGGTCAGCACTTGCCTCCGGGATGGATTCGGGGAATCCATCAGAATGGACAGGCAATCTGGTACACCGAGGCGAGATTCTCCGGCCCCCTGGTCATGTCGAGACCGGTGGAGCTCCCACAGAACTATCATTACGACGAGGACTCGCAGAGCTGGATCTGTTGAGGAGGTATATACACATAACATCCTTTTCTCGACCAGCTGTGCTAACGGTGTCTCGGACACAAGATACACTACGGAGGTGGAAATCATCATAGAGAAACACCATACGCCTCGACTCGCTGCTGCCCGAGGAGCTTTTGTTGCAACGATGCAGGCAAAACGAGATGGAAGATCGGTCTCAATACAGGAACGGGCTGGGAGATGGTGCACCAAACCAATGTCTACAAGGCGACCTCCTGTAATCACTTGACGTATTCATCAACGTGATTTAACCTCTCTGTGCCCCTTTATATTAATGACTGGAACAGTAACAGCGGGCTTGTCGTCTCAGGTTCCGATGTGCGAGTAGTATGACCGAAGTCGTTTCTCTGAGTGAGAACGAATTTTTCGTTGTCAATTACAACAACAGCTCGCGTTCTCAAACCAATCTTCGATTTCTTTCCACCGGGATTGCCAGGGCTCTAAAAAGCTCCATAGGCTCACCAAGGCACTATCACACATGACATCCATCAGCAAAGGGTTTGATCTTCCCCCTTGACAGTCGCATCGGATCTCACGCATTCAATGATGTGTCCGGCAAGGGTCGCTTGCGACAAGACAAGGACGCTATGCGTTGGCACGGAAATAGCACTGATTGCTTTTCGTTCTATTCTCTTGTTTCCAAGCTCCTCGAGGGTCACTGTCTACCTCGCTTATCTTCGTATTCTTTGTTCATACCGCCAGCTCATCACAAGGACGTCGCGGAAAGAAAACACAGGAAACCATTGTTCACGCAAGACTTGCTGTCTTCACTCTCATCGTCGCATCGACAATCGCGCATTGACTGGGGTGCATTACAAGAGCCCGTCAGAAAACGCTCCCTCGCTCGCATGAAGAGGACCATCCACCGCTTCTGCCGCTTCTCTCCTCGCATCGTTCTCGAGGGCTGCTTGATTGGGTGGTTGTTACCGATTTCTTTCGCTAGTTTCCTTCTCAGTTTATCTTCCTCAAGAGCACCATCCACTTTCCTTGTTGTCATGTTCTTTGTTCAGTTTGGAGGTGGAAATGGTGGTTCCTTTGTCAGCTCTTTCCGCAAATGACGTTCTCCTCGTCATTCATGCTACTATGCCGCTGGTGCATGGAGGTGCTTTTTATTTGCGCACACTGGGTGCTGACTCTTGCTTTCTTTCGAGCCTTCACAGCTTCTTGAAGTCATCGTAATACACCCCTCTTCCCTATAACTCTGCCGCTCTCTGTCGAAACTTGTGCTATGATGTACCACTTGAGCCAACACGGTCTTGCTTTGCCTACCATTTGGTGATGGAAACTCTGTATCTACGTTGGACTGAGAATTCTGGATCCCTGGGTCGATATGCTGGGATATGTATTGTGATTTCTGCAGCCAGCACTGATGAAACTACATATAGCTATCACGATTCTCGACAGGACATTAGAAGGAAGTATTGCCACGGAAATGCATGATAGGACATGGTTCTCTGTGAACGACACACCATGGAGATGGTTCTTCCTGCATTTTGATCGCTCAATATCCTGACCATGCCAGCATCTGAGATGTCGTAGGGCCATTCTCTCTACACTAGCAGACGTGTGGCTTGCTAAGCTATAGAGTTGCACTAACGCCTCTTGAGACAGCGTCGTGCCAGAGAGAGCTGTTATGGGTAAAGGGTCTCGTTGGACAAGACAGTGCTCCATGAAAGGTTTATGTAGTGCTACCGCAGGATATCTGAGGATCTTCATCTTTGCGATTGCCTGAAGTGCTTTGCTCCCGGCCGGTTGTTAGTCAAGCCAAGTACAATCTGCAAATACTAATATACAAATGCTACAAGCTCCTCTGGACCCTATCCCTATCCATCAACAATCACTCCTTGTTGTGAACCCTCTCATGACTCTTGAGATGCGATTCCTGCTGAAAGCCCCTACCGCACTCAGCGCAGGCCAAAGGCTTGTACTGCGGCACATGGGTCATTGCATGCGAGACCAGGAAGCGGCGACCATTGTGAGAGTAAGTGCAAGTACCCCACTTGCACCTGGGATCGTAGGGGGTGGCTTGGTGAGGGCGGCCAATGTGCTCGTTGTTGATGTGGAGCTATGGGGATGTTAGTTTCACTCATTGTACTGAGGCTTAGCCAGGGGTAGCGGTGTGGGGTAGACTCACCCAGAGGTAGATAGGAGCGTTGGAGCCATCGAAGGCTTTTTTGCAGCCCTGCCACTGACAAGACAGACTGCCAGGGGTAGTGGTGGCGGCACTGGGGCCCGCGGGAGGGGTGAGGGGCTGTGCAGGGGTGACGGTGGGCTTTCCAGGAGCAGAGATGACTGGCTTGGCGGGTGAGTCAGGAGCCTGTTCACGCTCAGGGGTGGCGGTAGAGGGCTGTGTGTCAGCTGCGGCGATGGCCCCCAGACAAGCGGGCGAAGCAACAGGGGCGTGGTACACAGGCAACGAGTCGATGTCGAAGCCAGGAGGAAGAGGGCCACTCAGGGGGCGGAAGCGGGCGATGGCAGTGGCGAGTAGGGCCTTCTCATCCATCTCGGAGGGCAGGCGAGGGCTAGCTCTACCTCCCATGGCGGCGTAATGCTAGATACATGTCAGAAACCACATGATCAGGGTGGGAAAAGCTTGGCATACCTCGGGATAGAATTCAGCTACCGCCTTGCTTTGCAAGTTGAGAGGCTCGTTTTCAGAGTCCGCTTCTTCGGAGTCTGCAATATCGAAGTCTCCTTGCGACTCTTCGTTTTCAGAATGCTCGTTTTGGATAGAATTGGTGTCAATGTTTTTGGTGGCAGGGGTCTTCTCGACATCCATCATCAGGCGCTTGTTGGAGGGTTGGCCATCTGCTGGCGAAGCGCTTCTCTTCTTGGGTCTTGAGGGCAGCATGCTGAGAGGGGTTCTTTGTTGCTGAGCGAATGCAAAGAATGGGGATGTTGCGCAAGATGGCGGAAAACAGTGGTACGTGGTGGTGAGCAAGAGCGTGTTGTGTTAGTGGTGTGCGCATTGACCACATATTCTCCGTTGTGAACCAAAAGCACTGTCAAGCACTCACAGTCGAACTTCTTCTCGTGCGCGATACCACAACTTTTCCGTGCCCAAAAAGCAACCATCATTATTCTACCGCAAGTGCTTTTCATCTTTCGATCACTCTAGTCGTGCGCTTTCGCACTCGCCTTGCGCTGCCTGAACAAGCGGAAGAACCAGTCTCGTCCGAGTTACACATTCAGAACAGAGCCAACAGCGTCCTTCCGAAGCATATCGGAGAAGCATGTCGAAGAAACTTACTTTGTCTCCTCCTGCTGCGGTACTACTTCCCATCCTCTGTACAAGCGTCTTGGGCTGACTCAGAACCAGAGTTGCTCCCAACTCGGTTTAACGCGCACTGGAAAGCCCGAAGACGACTGTTTCCCTCTTCGCGCCCGACTACTCGAGATTGTAGTATGACCAAAACTGGTAAGTATCCAACTTCCTTTCTTGCGCGATCCCCACCGAACCTTGCCACGACGACTATCACTTTTGGAGCTTGAGGTCCCTCGTGTGTTCAAAGATTCGAGGATTCACTGAACTCTGCAATTCACATTACTTATCGCAACTTTCTTTTGCGACTGCGGCCGGCCTTGCGCACCCTGCGTGATGGCCGGTCCGCACCCTCGATACGCACACCGCGCGACATCATGGCAGACCGCCTCACCAGAGAGGCTAGAAAAGAGGCCGAGGCTAGTCGCCACAGAGAAGGCGATCAGAGATCGTCAGGTCTTGAGCGCAGAAGAGCTGCTGCTGCTGCCATGAGGCGGATGACCGGTCCCAATCCCGCACCTCCATCGGCTCGCTTGTCGGAGGATCCTCAAGACAACTTCCCCTCCAGACAATGATCTCAGTCACAATCAGCGCAACAAGGGCTGCTGGTCCTAGGTCCAGGCAATCGAAGAGGTGGTCTGGCCTGGGACTGGTGGACAGCCATCTGGAGAGCCTCGAGAACAACCTGGACATTTTCAAAGACCTTGAGGTAAGTTTCCTGATGGCCCGCAGATCCAAGCGGCTGCTAACCACCGGTCAGGTCGCCTTTCTCATCTTTCAACTTGCCCAAACGAGCTTTCGAGCAGCTTTCTTGTTCCGAGCTGCTGAGCGTAAGCCTGTCGTTGCCTAGACCTTCTTAGTGATCTGCTGGCTGCCCTTGCGTGACTCGTCAGTCTGTGCTCGATATTCCTTCCTCTGGAAGAGTACGATCTCGACCACAAGTCCTGCATCGACTGCAGCATCATCTTCAACCTCGATGCTCAGTGAAGAAGCATGATTAACGACATCGATGATCCCAACTTGATCTTGGTCTGCAACAAGTGCGGCAACAAGAACTTTTGATGCCGCTGCTGAGTGTGCACGATTGGGTTCTTTTTACGAGCTGATGAGCGTGAGCCCGTCGTTGCCTAGGTTCTTCTTTATGATCTGCTTGTCGCAGACCAGGCTACATGGTCTGCATTAACAAGTGCAATCAAAAGCCTGCAACTTTGATCCTCCTGTCTTCGGCAGAGACTTCTACGACAGTATGGAGGACTTCAAATGTCAAGAAAGTCGCTCAGGCGAAGTGGGAATTTCGCCACATCAATTATCGCAGAGGGCCTGCTGGTCCTAGATCCAGGCAATCGAAGATGTAGCTTGGCCTGGGACCAGCAAGAACAACATCACGTTTTGTCGGAGTCTGTGCATGTCTGACCGTTGGTTAATACTATCCTAACATCCTAGCGATGCATCCAGGACTCGTCAATCTGTGCTCGATAACTCGCTCAGGGATGTTGAGCTGCCCAAGTGCGAAACTCGTCACATCAATAATTGCAGGGAGCAGCAGCTCGGAATCGCTCGCCCGATGACAAACTGGCAGGAAAGCGGCATGCCTGTTTTGCCTGAGTATCGCAACCGTCTCTGGTTCAGCAAGCAAGTTGAGCGCGTCTGGGACTCTATGCATACGTCAGAACTCAGTGGAGGCACTGTTCCTGTACCGCCTTCGCTACAACCTCGATCGAATGGGTCAGCCTGTTTTGTGTAGTTGACGTTGGTTACGATTGGGAGGAGGTGGTAATTTTGGAGCTCCGCGCTCATTCGAGGCCTTGATGGATACCAGGTGGACTTGCAGCAGCTACTTTCCAACCACTCTCATCCACAAACATTCGATATTCTCAACGCTCTGCGCTTTTCCGACCACGAAAAAGTGGCAGTCATCGTTCGCAGTAATCTCTATGTTACTTGTCTACAATTCAGAACAAAACAACCAATTTCTTTCAACGCCTGGCGACAGTTTGACAGCGTGAGATCTATATATGTCTTCTGTAGCAGTAATGTTCTTACCGCGAGATCTTGGTCCAGTCAATCGATTCAGCGTGGTAGAGCGGCATAAGGCAGTACATCACGTTTGTTTCGCGTACGTGTTGCAGACTTCGACTTCGAGTAACTTGTGATCCTCTTGGAGAGATGACCGTTTTCCCGATGCTGTACGAATATATTGCCGAATGATACTTGTTAACGCTTCTCGTGATCCCTGTGTCGCTCTCCATTGCCTTGCTCGACCCCTTGCTTTTCCTTATCATTATTCCGGGTTTGCCATGTCTGCCAATTCTCTCCCATCCCCAGCCATCTGTTTTGACCTGCCAAAGCCACACCAGCATCTCTTGATGTCTTCTGTTCCCTATATCCACCCTTTGGCACAGAGCCTAATTATCAAGCGTCAGATCAATAGTCTAATGAACCTTCTTCTCAAAGTGCTTGAGTCGAGCAGCCGCTATCCGCTGTCTCGTGTACAGAACAGGCGGTACTGCAGCAGGCGCAAGCAATGCAGGATGAGCCGACGGTGGAGGAATTGTTGCAGGACGAATCGGCGCGCGAGGAAGTGCGGACTGAGGGACTTTCGCAATAGGAGCTGGTGTTGGAGCTGTATCTTCGTCGTCTTCGCTTGCTAGGTCCACGACTACAAGGCCACATCTTGAGGATGGTTGCTGTGGGGGTTGCGATGGAGCGGTGGGGAGGGCTGGGGCGAGGCTTGATGATGGTGCTCTCGTCGGTTCAGGTGAAGGTGTTTCTTCACTAAAGACAGACGGTCGCATATGTGGGCCGGCTCGGCCATTAGGTATGGATGCTGATATGCGCCTGGGCGATTGCGTTTTGTTATGAATGACCGTGGGTCCACTTTGTGATGTAGTCCATGGCTCGGCTCCAGGGTCAAGCTGGCTACTTGGTGGTATTTGGTTGTTTCCCTGTGAGAAGGCCGTGGGTTTTGGGTAGACTCTCCGCTGCGTGAGGTTGATGGGCTGGTATTCCTTTCGAGGCACCATCACCATGAAACCAGTATCTACAAATTGCTGCAGGTCGCTGCCAGAGTTTAGTGAGTCAGGTGCGCCATACGACATTGACAGCCCGTGACTCGTCTCGGCGGTGGAGTCAAAAGACTGGTAGGAAGCACTGCGGGAAAGCACATCTTGGCTGCTTTGGGAAGCAATTTCTGAGAGCATCGAAGGATTTCGTACGAGCGCTCGAGGTAGTTGGAAGCCTTTTTTCACTGGTGGTGTTGGAGCTTCTGGTTCGTCTGGCTGAGGTTGCTCGGCTGGTTGGATGGTTTTGCCATGTCTCTTTGTTGGTTTTGGCTTTACTGCGGATTTGCCAGAGGCCGCTTTTGCCGCTTTCGTTGTGCTTGCTCGCGAGGTGGTGTCTTCATGGCTTGCAGGGCAGTTCTTCTGTTTCTTTGCGGCGGGTTTGGCAGTAGTCTCGGCTGCTTCTGCGGGTGTTTGACTGCCAGTTTCTGCTTCTGCCTCGGTAGTCTTGCGTTTTCTTGGTTTCGGTTGACTTGCGAGCTCCTTGAGTCTTTGCATCCACGTTTCTCCGAGCGCACCCACGAGGATGTATTCCAGAAACTCTGCTTCCACGGGTGCCCTTGGGTCAAAGTCTTCTTTCCAGTCTTCGTTGTCTGGTCTTGTCCACAGATTGAGTTCAGTACATTTCCTTGGGTTGAAGGTGATTTGTCGCTCGAGACAGTCTGCATTGTGATCTCGGCCTCGTTTTTGCAACAACTGAAGTTCGAATACCAAGTTCTTTTGCACCATCTCTGGCGTGGTCTGCACCAGCTCCTTGACCAGCAGAAGTGGCACAATGTGCTTGAGGTAAACTTTTGTGTCAAAGTTGAACATTTGCAGCAAGAATGGTCGTAGTTTTGCCTCGTCAGTCGGCACATACCACCCATCCTTCAGGTCTCGGAGGTTGTGAGCTTGTTCTGGCGTTGACACCTTGGGCTCGCGCTAGTTTTTAACATGCAGATCTCGGGGATATCCAGGAGGTACATAGACATTATGGCTACCCGGAGTCTGGAAGTACTCTCGCAACGACTCGGTAAAGCAGTGAAGTTGGCGCAGAGGCGTCTCGCAGAGAATCTTGCCCAGTCTGCCGTGGTCGAATTGTGCGGCTTTGAGTGCTGCCATCGGTCCGCAGCCAGGTAATCCTTTGGTATCGTAGTCTCCACCGCTAAGTAGAGCGAAGAGTATGAGTCCCTGCCGATCAATGCGATGCTTCCGTGCAATGACATCTGCGCGATAGATTCTGATCAGATTGTCGCTTTTCTTTGCGGTATTACCACGACCTTCACGATGCTCCTTGATCAGTACCTTCGCTCCAAACATCAATGCATCACTATCGTCCGTCCATACAGCATCAACAATGTCCAGCTCGTTCAACCTCGCACACTCGGCCTCAGCCTCAGCCGGCGCACGATGATGCGGAATCCTGAGCATGTTCAACGTTTTCCTCAATAGATCAATTTTCTTCCAATCAATCCTTCCGGCAACACCTCCCCTTTTCCAAGGCCTGGAAGGTCCATCAAAGATGAAGGTTGGTTGAATGTTCATTCGCATGAGTTTGAGTACTCTCCAAAGGATGGCCTTTTCGATGGGATTGGCTTCGGGTACTTTTGCGCGGATGGCAGCAACCTGGGCATCGTTGAGGTTGTGAAAGCGCCAGCCTGCTTCGTCGATTGCGACGCGCAAGGGTCTGCCATGTCTTTTGTAGTGTTCTGTTGACAGTTGAGCGAGGGATTTTATTTCGCCTTCGCCGAGGATGTCCCAGAGGCTGGTGTTGTGATTAGCAGTATTACTGAAGTCCCCAAAGTTGCTTTTGTATACCCAGGGATACCCATAGTGGGTGGCGCATTAGTTGACTGTCAATGTCAGGAAAACAGGAGGTGAGGTTGACAAGCAGACGCGACGCGCCCGAAATTATGGGCGCTGTCGGGCCGAGTCAGAAACTCTCTCTAGACTTCACATCGTCCATCCAGGAAGCATGAACAGATTGACTGTGTTCATATGTTGAAGACTAAAGTCTCTTGGAAGCCATGCTCGCTGTTGTATCTGGCCCCGACGTATATGGTCTAGACGTACTGACTAGAATACGAAGCCCGGTCCATCAGTATTTGAGATTTTACCGCATGCGGCATGTCGGCTTTATTATCGGTACCACCCTGCCCTTGTTTCTCGGTCATCTCCTCATACTCGAGATTGTCATATCATCCTATAAAAACGCAAAGCCCACCTTATATCGGAGCCGAGCCCAGAGAGAGCGCTGGAAACTCCTGCTCTCGGTGGACAAAGAGAATAATTGAACAGATACCTTGCCTTTCTATAAATGCTCACGAAGCATTTTGGCTCTAGGATGAGAACGAAGAAGCAAAGAAAGGGATCACAAATTATGCTCCAACATGCAAGGGAGTTTCTCATTGTCCACCTGTATATAAAAACCCTACATCCTACCAAACGATCAATGACAGCTGTCAAGCAGAAGCAGAAGCCCAAGCCTAAGCCCGACGAGGGTTAAGAGTAACTGTTATATCGTCGGAGTAAACACCACACTCAAATCTTTTGGGGCAATAGGGATCTCGAGTAGATCGAAGAAAGAGACGACGTCCATGACCCTCAACTGAATACTTGCAATCTCTGTTTGGTAGCTATCAAATACTGGATCATGGAGCAAAGATAGAAAGATGAATCTATGGCTCCATCTTGTCTCGGGACCACATGGATGCCACGACCCGACCCCTACTTCCATCCCTTGGATGATGTTTTACCAAATCCAGAGTTTTGCTACTGCAATATCCTAAGGCAAAGTCGACGAGATGAGCTTCGCTTTACCATTGAAACTGCTCGGTGTGACTCCCTACCCGCGCTTAGAGTTTGATCTTGCGGTTCCGAGATTGAGGCAGGAGCAATGACAGGTGTGGTCCAGATAGTGTACAGCTCCATAGACATGGTCGTTTGTAGACTGTCAACAAAGTCAGCATAGCTCGTTCAACAAGAAGCGATCATGCTCGGGTCTGACCTCAGTTCCCAGCAAGCTCAGCACGAAGGCGGTCGATACACGCCAACATTCGCTCAACAGCGCGCTCCACAGCACCAGCTACATCCATATCAGTATCATGAGAACCACACCCTGAATCAATGCACTTACCACCGTAGCGGACACAAGCCGTAAGGTAGACAACGATCATGAACAAGACGAAGAAAGCCATGACTTTGATCCAGCTCATCTGGTGAAGTTCGGGCCAGTCGAAGAAGTGCTGCTTGGTGAGACGAACGTCACGGGTAGGGAGTAATGCCAGAGCGAACGTGATGCAGCAAAGCGCAAGGATTTGGTGATTGACGACAAAATGGAAGGTGCCGACGTTGCGGATGGCGAAGATTATGTAGTAGTTCATGGTGTCGAGTTCGGAGTGGCTTGCTTGAGGAGGTGTCAGAGAAGTCTTGCTTTTGTTGAACGTGGTTCTGATTGTTGCACGTATGCTCAAGGACACGGAAAAGTACGTGTTGGGGAGGGTGACATTCAAACGAAGCAAACATGCAGGGTGATGCCAAGGATTTTCTCGGTGTGTCAATATTGGTAACGGGCAGCTCGCGGACTCGAAACTCTCCATTCTTACGCACCGAACCACACCTACAATCATGAGTTTTTCCAACATGCTCGACTTCGAGGACGGGAATGATGTGGATGGCTACACTGTTGAAGAGCTCGCTGCTCATGAGAGATTCAAGCAGACAGTGCTTACTATGCACGTTGCTAAGCGCATTGTAAGCAAGGCTCAAAACCGGCAAATAGCAACCACCATCGACTAACCCGACGTGAAGGACTTTTTCCTATTCCCTTTCGAGGTCAGAAAGAATGTTTACCATAAGGTTTTGAACCTCCACGAAGCACCTTCCAACTCCTCAACTTCCAAGCTTGTCATCATCCACATGGATGACGGAAACTTCGACCACGTCTACACAGAGTCAGAATTGGATCTGGGCTTGCTTCAGACCTGCCAGCAGGCACACGACGAATTTGCCCCCATCATCTTTTCTCGAACCTTCCAGTTCGAGAATCTGGACATTCTGCTGTCCTTCTTGACCAAGGTGCCGCAAGCGCGGTACTCAATGAGAGACGTTGACTTGCACCTCGTGCCAGGTCCTCTAGGCCTTGAGCTCTACGCCTTGCAGGCCCTTGCTGAGTTGAATCTGAAGTCCCTAATTCTACACTGCCCTGCGCCACAGGGGCTCCACGAGGACTGGGTCAAGTCCCTTGAGATGAGCCTTCTCTTGGACACACGCGGTGTCAATAAGGTTACCCTCGCACCGATAAACGGCCCCGACCAGTCCCTCACCAGGTCCCTGAACCCAGACCATCCTCTCAGTCATAAGATCGTCCAGCAGTTGCAACGTCCTTGTCGCACCCCCCGCCGCCATTCGCACCACGTTCCAGTTTTGCCTCTTTATCCTGGTCCAGGTGTCTCGGGCTGCCTTCCCAAACCCCTGATCTCATGGCCTCCAAGATCGGTCATGGATCTTCGCGGCTTGGAGGCACGAGACACCCCTGAGAACATCATGCTTGACCCCCTTTGCCACCCTCACCAGGGCCTGTTTTGGTGCAACTGTATCAGTTCGTTCATTGCCTGCCTGTTCTTCTCCGTTTGTTTTAACACTTCTTCTCAGAACGCAAACAAGACAACGCTTAGAATCTTGATGCCAAACAGCGTCATTGGAGCCAGCTTCGTGAGTATCTTCTCCCGTTGCCTATGAATACAACTGATGGTGGTAGACTGACCCCAGCATTTTGCTCTCAAGTACATCAACAAGATCAGCCCTGACTACACCAACGCTGCCTGCATTCACCCTTTGCTGAAGGTCCATGTACATTCCAGGCAAAGCACCTGGATCCCTGCTGTGGCTCTCTTCCTGTTTCATCTAAGCCCCGGCTCCCGATCGCTTCGCAACCAGACGCAAATTCGACCTGGTATGCTGCAATGCCCCGGAGCCTGTTCTATCCTTTGCCTTCGATCAGGTCCATGCTACGAAGTCTTCCCTTTCTGTCTTTGAGCGACGTTACCCTTAATCTTGATCACGTCTTGCTGGTCCTTTGCTTTGTCATGTTCTCTTTTTGTTCTGCTTTGTAGACGTCAGGTCATTCGTCTTGCTCTTGGGGTTCTCTGTTTACTCAGTTGGCCTCGGTCATCCCATTTCAGCATCTGCAGATCATTGCGAGTTTAGAGCTGTTTGACGGAGGCCAACTTTGCCGTCTCCTTTGAGTCAGGGGGCTCATTCTTGAGATATCAGCACATCCCTGTCTCGAACCGCGTCGTCTGTACACATCAAAGTGATTGTCATGATAGACGCTGATATCCGGTAGTCCCACCTTGCCACATCTCATGGTTGTCATCCTCCGCCGCCTCGCCCGCGCCATCATGTGGTATTTGGGCCCTTTCTTGGCCGCCAGAGGCTACGTCAACCACGTGAGATCACTTCCCATGCCCTTATGTTGCAGTTCGAGTCCTGATAGTATGTACAGCCCAACCAGTCCGAAGACCTCGAGCGCGCTCCTATTTTGCCTGGCTGCACTCTACACGATACCGCCGCCTGCATTTTTTGCGGCGACTGCCATGATGGAGACACTCCCTGCGCTCTGTACGAGTAATTCCAAAGCATAAGACACGCATAAAAGACAGCTATAGAAAGGCAAAAGAATACGCACAAGAGAGACGAGGCCAATGAAACAAAAACCTTTGCTCGAGAACACACATTAATTCAGAGGCTTTCTATGAATATGTTTTGTGATGTGACCACCATGCATTTCTACTACTACACCAAATGCCCTTCTGTACGAGAGAAGAGCAAGCCAACCCACCCCTCACGCCTGTGGCGCCAACTCCCACTCCTTGAACCCGCCATACCCATCCCCAGGAACAGCACCAAGGGTATTGTCAGCAGTATCCTCGGTCTTGCCGAAGAAGAGCGCAAAAGCTATATCAGTCAGTTTCTGTATCTCAGAGACTACTGTGCATATACATACCACCGTAAATCTCGGCAATTACGGCGAAGAGAAGGTAGATGAGGAAGAAGATGGCCATGCGGTCGCCTGGGCGGAGATGCCGGGTCAAGAAGAAGGCGGCGAGGATGATGTCGTCGAGGGCGAGGGCGAGGGCGAACCAGAGGCAAAAGTTCGCGCAGGGGCAAGATGGTGCCATGGTTTTGGTGAAGTTATGGGAGAGTGGTATAGATTGATGATGTGGTAAGCTTCAAGGGGAAAGAGTGAGAAAGAAGCTGGACCATTGAGAGTTGTCAAGGAAAACAGACATTAGTGGATGAACTGAAAGTCGCGAAACATTACAGTAAAAGAGCCTCCTTTTTTTCAACTTCAGGTCTCGACCCCTGTGACTCCTCCTGAACCGTAGACCATGCCATGACACCTGGATCAACTCCTGGAAACTATTCCATGCCCCTGTTGAACTCCTTGAAACTGCCTCTTTGTCTTTCATCAAACACTGACCTCCATCTCCTCTTGTAACCATACTACCACGTTCTTTCTCCATTGACATGAACACCTCCATCTCGAACAAGTGTTTCGACTACTGCGAAGAGCCACAAAGTTTCTTCTCCTGCCGTGCGCTCCATGGCGACAGCAGCTGCTCTTCTTCGCTCACAGGCTGATGAAGCCAGGTTGACCTCTCCACTTTCTACCCAAAGAACCGTGCGTGTGTTTCTCGGGGACCTCGAGGTGCTGACTGACAAGACGAATTGTGGAGACACCCTTTAACACAGAGGTAGGGAACTTGACTGAGGTAGGAGAGGTGGGAGTCCGCTCCTGAACACTGATGATAGGGGTATCCTGTTGATTGAGACCAGGCATAGCTGACTCTTCTTCGGCGTATGAGTCAAGTAAAGTTGTGGAGCCGTTGACAAGGTTGGCTTGGTCGTCGTCAATAGTGTGGCTAGAGATCGAGTCAAGAGTGGTGAAAGCGGGCTCGTCTGCAGCCAGGGGCGGGAAGAAGGTGATTTCAGACTCGTTGGCGTCGTCTGTGAGCTTCGTGTCGAGCTGGACGCTGAATTCTTTGACGAGCTGCTTGAGGAGGGGTTCGGCGTTCTTGGAGTTCAGCTTCTGGATGCGAAGGGGTTGGACCACGAAGTCGTCGACGGCGCTGGCATGGGTAGGTGGGACGGGGGCCTCCTCGGCTTTGACAGGAACAGGTGGCAAGGGGCGGGGGGTAGTGGCGGTACAGGTGACGATGCCAGTGGCAACGTAAAGGTGTGGGACAGGCACAGTTCCAGCTCTGACCTTGGGGCTGGTGTCCAGGCAACGTTCCCTAGGAAGCGAGAAGTTGCGTGTTGGGCTGCCAGCATTCTCGTTGTGACCGCGCAAGGCTGGATGGACGAGTGCGAAGTCGGGAGATCCGGCATGAGCTCTGTTGGATGGAGCAGACAGATCCAGGCGCTCATCATCTGCGAGCCTGTTCTTGGTAACCTGCAGAGTTGCGAGGACTTGTCCTGGTTAGTACGCGTCCATGTAATTTTTGTGGAAGGGCAATGTATACCGAGGACGCCTTCAAATATGGAGAGAAAGACTGCAATGGCGAGCAGAGGAACGAAGAAGTTGGTGTTGCGAAACGTGACAAGACCCCAGAGGGCAGTGCCCATGAGGACAGTAATGATGGACGTGCCCAAGCAAAGGGCGAGGGTCTTGCGGTTGGGGGCTGACATAGCTTGCTTGACACACGCGTCGAAGGATTGAGAGGGATTGTAAGATAACATGATGGATGCTGGCGTACTTTATCGGTTGTTGCTGTGTTATTCTGGATGTCGTTTTCCGATGCTGTGTGATGGTGTGGTGGAAGAGAATTTACAGAGCGGTGGCTGCGGTCGAAGATCAAAACAACAAAACACGTCTTGAATCTGACTAACCCTGTCCGACACAACAACCAAGCCGAGGCTTTTCCAGAGAACAGCAACGGGATTGAAAGAGCCTAACAAAGAAGAGGATGTAGGTTTAAGCTTTGGAAGAGTTGATTATACCATCCTTCGTGGTCTTGCTAATATACATGTGCCCCTGACACTCGCAAAACCGCTGAAAATGCCCATGATGATCATTTGAAACCGCCTTGCCATTCTTCAATCGTCAATTGTTCGTGCTCCGCTCAAAGATTTCTCATCCAGAGCTACTCGTCTTGCTGGAATGTCACATGCTTCTTGCCTTTCGAACCCTTCCTTCCACCCCTGCACGCCGTGCTTTACCCACTCCCGCTCTGGCTCTGAAGGCTCTCCGTACTCAGGTTGAATGCCAGAATATTAGCCGAGTAGCACATCAAATGCGCGAAGCAACTGTAAAGCTCGTCAGTCAGGTTCACACACGAACCAGCACAAGGCAAGACATACCAGAGGACTCGACAACCAGGCGGATGGTGTTTCCACCTTCGACAGTCGAAAGGCGCTCAGGACGTACGACAGTGTTGTTTTCGATGAATGGGTCGCTTAATGGCGAGACGAGAGTTGGGAACGGTGAACCACGTCTGGGAGGGCTCGCGACGGGGAGAGGTGGTAGAGGACGATCAGCGAGGAGGGCGCGGTAGACCTCTCCGTGGGCAGGGTATCCGTCGATGGTTGAGAGGGGTGAGTTGCCAATGTTGTACATCTCAATTTCATCATCGTTGAGGGGGACGATGTAACGATTGTTGCGGCGGCGCGTAGGCTCGTAGCGCAGATGGCCCAAAGCTGTTGCACCCAGACGTGTTAGTCATGTCAAGAGGAACTGTGAGGATGCATGAGATACATACTGATCGTGAGGAGGAACAAGAAGGAGAACAGGAAGCCGATGAGCAACGAAACCCACACTGCGAAGGGTCTGCCGCTCTGTGCGGTGTAGATGCACAGGGTCAGAAGCAGCACGTTGATGACAACCCCGAAAATGAAGCAACCGTGCTTGAAGACAGGCAAGCACATATTGTTGGAGCTGTGCAAGAGAGATGGTAAGATTGTGATGTGGTATGTGTTGTGCGACGTGATTTGCGTATAAGAAGTTTGGTGTTGAAACACGTGAAATGGTAAACAAGGAGGGTCTACTCGAAGCTGGTCTACAGGTCAAAGCTTTGACGTCAAGAAACCACATTCTCCCCAACCATCACTTCACGTACATAGGAATAGGTGGAAAGCAAGATGTACGGATGGTATAGCAAGGCAGTAGTTGTACTTTGATTGCTCTATGGTGTAGCCCTTGCAGTTCCTGATGCCTTCGATGTCTCGAACCTCCGACTTGCTCCATCATCAACCCCTGAAAGTCTGGATTCCGAACCATTGGACTTCTTCCGTGTAGTGAACTTGTGTTGAGACCGTCTTGTAGTGGTAATCAGTACTGGTTTCCATTTGAGTCGTGGGTTGTAGGCTAACTTACAGGATGTAGAGCCCGGCTGCAGTGGACGGCATAGCCTCGTGTTGTGGTAGAGAGTGACCCGTGAGGAGTTTTACTTCTTGGCTGCTTCTACGATCAGTATAGCTAACACATCATGTAGCTGCCATAACTCACACTGCTGCTGCTGGGCATCGGCACCAGCGCTGGCATTTTCGACAACGCGGATGGTTGCACGATCAGAGGCCGCCAGGGCGGTGGGCAGGTAGGCAGTTCCACGAACGGCGCAACGGGGAGAGTTGAGGCGGCGCACAGTGGCCAGCTCAATGGGACGAGCGTTCATCTCGTCGCTTGAGGAGGAGGATGTTGAGTAGGCCGAAGCCGATGCGCGCTTACCGAAGCAGATGTTGTCTGGTGTGTTGAGGATGATTTGGGTGGTTGTGTGTAAGGTGAGCTGGCGCGTGTTGATGGTCGTTGGAAAGAAAGAAAGGAGAGAGACGACACCGCGCCTGGCTGGGAATGAGCGCGAGACGGAAAATGCGCGCAGCAACCAGGCAACGGAACATCCCAACACGATCGGTCACTATTTCACATGACACTGGCTAGGTTGAAGAACAGAGAATTGGTATGCAGCAGGTTTGATAGTGGTAATTCTCTCCTACTCTTGTACTTTCATGCCTGATATCGACGTGATGGTGCACACTGTAGGACCCGACCACGCCTTGATATCCCTGACTACCTCCCGAGCCTATGCGCACTTACGGCATCCCATTACACCTCTCTGCAAGCTGTATACCAGCTCAATCGTCGATGGGAAAGCGCTCCTTTGCAGGAGAGGTGCAAGGGAGCCTGGCGCGTTCCTTTGCGTCACGCTTCTCCGAGGGAGTGCGGACAGGGGTGGTTGGCGAGGCCAATGGTGAGCGCCGGGTTGCCTCGTACGAGGACTTGTTGTTGTTGTTGCTGGAAGACGCTTGTCAGGAAGTGTAGTGATGTTACACATGAAGCAGACTCACGACTCGCTGGGCTGAAAGGCGCCAGCGACCTTCTTGACGAGGCCCTTGGCCATGTTCTTGAACTTCTTGGCGAAGCTTGGTGCCATTGTAGGCGGTGGTGATGCAAAGAAGAGGTTGGAGGATCGGTTGATGGTATAGAGATTGTGGTGGCGGCAGCGAGATTGTGTTGGCCTTGTGATGGTTGTTTGCAGAAGAGTGAAGCTTGATAGTTGACGCACCTGTTTCCATACTTTGCAGCCTATCGTCAGTTAATCGTGATCGAGTCCGGCGCATTCAGCGTTTGGCTTGCTTTCAACTGCATCGCAATCTTTCTTCTAGACATCTCGCCCTCCTCAATCACCGCTTCCTGCCATACCATAGCAGCAAGCTATTCGGACACTCGAACTACAGCAAACTTCCACCTCAAAAAGCCCTCCGCAAGGCTGACCCGGTCCAATCCGTCGTGAGGGCATATTATCACGTTGAAAACGCTCCCTGGCCCTTGCCTGGCTGTTCAGGGAGCAGATGGGTTATCAGGATGGAACTCCAGACATCAATCGAACAACTCTTCGAGTACCATTGGTCCTACGCGAAGACACCAGCAGAGAACTTTGGAGACTATTATGAGCTCTGATACCAGAATAGTTGTGTAAAAGCGGTGATCTTGCCAATCTTGTGACCAACAACGACCATAGTATCCATCCTCTGTCTTGATTCCTTCAACTGCCTTATCAGCCGGCGTGTGCAGAACGTTTCCCAATCCCTGATTACTTCCCTTGAGCTCTTGGTACCCGATTGACTGCTACAACAACTCGTGTAAATACAACAAGACGATTCCTTAAACGATACCGACCAGGCCATATAAGGCGGTGTAAAGCTTTGGAAGGTGGAACGTGTAGATACATCGCAGTGGTCATTTGTACGGAGTAAAAACTTTATGTATCTCTATATAGATGATCGCAGCTGGAGAACCATTCGAAGGCCGCTGTGGGTTTTCAAGGCAGAGGTCACTCGTAAGCAGGCAGCTGGATATAAAAGTCATTGACAGGCAAAGAAGTATCACCCTCAACGTTATAAGTAGATGAAGACCTTCGATATAACAAGAGATATCATCTTCTAATGAAAAGAACACAATGCATACAGAACTTCATACATCTACAGATGCACGATTAGGTAAAAGTGCTGACCGAAGAGCTCGACCAGCGATACGAGATAGGAGAGAGCTCAGGGTTCAACTATCGTTATGTAAAGGCCATCGAAATGTACAGAAGTATCACATGGAATGGTGTCAACCGCTGAACACTCCAAGAACGCAATAGGCTTGGGAAAGAGAAGAGATGATTCTTTGGTAGCTAATCTTTACAAAGACAATTCTATGCAACATGGCATAGTCCTTCAAAAGAGGTCTCCTCCGAGAAATGACAAAGGGGAAACAAAGAAAGAACTGGAAGCAAAGGACGGAGAAGGAAAAGCAGAAAGGCAACCCCCCAAGAAGACGACCAGCAACTCAGAAAACGATTGGAGGGCGAGGCGGGACTGATGCTTGACGAAGCGATCGTGGACTTGGCGGGGAGTCAGGATCTCTAGCATATCAACGTCAGTGAACAGTAAATGGGTGATGATGGGCGAGCAGGCTTACTATCAGCCTGAGGCATTCTTTGTTGAGGGACTGTCGTCCACCTTGTACACGAAGTTGCCAGGGAAGTCGGGGAAGCAAACTTCGAACTTCTCCTCATCCGTGATCCACTGATACATCTCCTCACACTCAACTTCCAACGACATGCCATTCTCCTGGCGCCAGATCTGGTATTCTTTGACTTTGTAGTAGATAGCCTCGAAGAGATCACTGTTGGCGTAGAGCCATGGGTTCCTCCAGTTCTTCAAGCGATGCACTTCCACGTTTAGCTTGAGTGAGCGTGGAGCGAGTTTGGCCAGGGCCCAGAAACAGTCCAGAATCCACTTGGAACAGACAACGCATTCGGAGATCCCCACATCGATGCGACGCACAAACTCGATGGGGAACAAGGCGGGCAGGTTGGCCTTTCGGCGGCGGTGGGGAAATTGCTTCTCGTGGCAGAAGTTCGTGAGCAATCCGAGGTGGTCACATCTGAACGTCAGGCCGTTCCAGAAGATGGGACGAGACTCTTGACGGATCTGCTTGGAGACCAGGAATAGCGAAGGGATTCTGATTGGTGGTCCATCCGCAACGCGAACAATCTTGGTTTGTTCTGGGCTTCTTCTACCCGGGCGCTTGCGACGAGTGACTACCAGCAACTTCCCATCTTCAAGTTTGGGGATGAGCGCAAACACCTGCCCGTAGATCATGTGCTTGATCTCGAGAGGCAGATCGAGGAACAAGGATGACTGAGCCTTCCATTTTTCGACAGAGCTTGGGTTGCGATTGGTGCCGATGCGAGGTTCCAGCCGCTTTTGCAATCTTTCCAGATAGGCTGCCACTTTACACCTGTCAGAAGTATCCATCTGGACTGTCATAGAAAGGTAGTACATACAGTCCATGCCAACGCGAAATGGAGGATCTTTGAAGTCCATCGTGAACGGTAGTGACAAGGTCGATCGGATCGAAGGTTTGGACAACAAGCAGTACTCAGAGAAGTTTCCAATGCGTAGTCGAGATCATAGGGGTCCGGTGATCTTTCGTTCACCTTCACTGTTTTGCTGGGCTGGTTGTGGTAGATCACCGGAGCAACGCACCGCAAGATCGCCGCGTCGTAGGATCACTGGATCACCCTTCACACACTATAAATTCTGCTTTCACAGTCACACGTCCGCTCTCGCTCTCTTCTTCTCAACATTCACTCCAGGCAAAAACAAGCCGAGTACAGTGATACGCAGCAGAAAACGAAGGCATTGGTCACTCTATACCAACTGTCGTATGGTACTGTTGCTACATTGGCAACTCTATTCGGGGAACTCAGACTCGTCTTCCATCAATGGCGAGAAGGGCAGCCGGAAGAGGACATCTCATCGATCATGCACACAACTTTGCACTACGTGACTGTCTTGCCGGTCCCCCTTATACATCTAAGACTCATCACTCGCACGCCTTTTTCAGGACCCATCCATGTGAATTTTGTGTGTGTGGCCTTTTGTTTGACTTCCTGAAGACGCGTCGCCGCGTCGAAAGCCAGGCAGCACCGTATAAAAGGGTTTTTGAACTTGCAACAATACCTTTCCACCCACATACGCGGATTCCCAAAGGCACATGCTCGGCACTGACCTGCCAGGGGGAGCCATCACCTACACCAAAGACACAGGAAGGACGACGACTGGGGTTCTGAGATTTCTCAAGCTTCTAAGGGGCATGGTAGCCAGCCTGAGCAGACGAGAACATGGTTGAGAGCAGATGGAAAAATCATTGTACCCTGCTCGTGGCCGCGGTCGGGGATCTTTGATCATTTTTTGGAACACAGCTGGGGGAAATAGTAGTTGGCTCTTGCTTCAGTGAGAGAGTTATATCGAACATTTCCTGGCACGGTGTCGCTCGTATTGCACCACCTCTAGCTGACGCGAACTATCCTTTTTTTCATTGAGTCTACTGATCTTGAACTGGTGCTTGGAGAGGAAAGCGGTTACAAGCTGGTTGAATTTCCGTGAACGAGCCAGGCTGTGGGTAGGGGAGAAACGCAGGCATAGCCATTCATCTTCCCAGCCGTTCTGGTCTCTGCCGATACTTAGCAACACCTTCCCGGAGGTCATGACCGAGTTTGTTCTTTACCAGATATCGACACAAAGCGACCTGTTGATCTCTGATAGAAGGAGTTCCATCCTGAGCAGGTATGACTGGCGAACGCTGCCTCTTTCGCAACTCAAAAACAGCGTACTTGTCTGTAGAACCGGTCTATAGTGTACGCCGTCAATCGCAAAATCTCGCCACATCTTGGCTACCCAAGTGTTCTTTCAAAAGGTCTTGGTTGTCGTAAGAATGCAAAATATCCACTTTCTTGCCTTGACTATTTTCAGAAATGCCAAATCTTGTTGCCGGCAGGATGACCCTGCTGTAAATTTTTCTTTTCAATCTCGAGCAGGCTCACGGCTTCGCCTGGCTCGAAATCGTGAAACCAGATACTCCAGAGAGTGAGAAGACATGCTCGAGATCTTATGGAATCTTCTGTTAGTCTTGGATGTTGGTGGTGTAGCCGGAAGCGAAGTCTCAAGCCGCGGAATTTTCGACCACGAGAATTCCTACCACCTCATTTGGACTCGAAACAATTGTGCGATGATTCGCTCATATGCCAACAGTGCCGAAGCTCAATCTCTTTCGATGATTGCAGACAGTCGGGATTGCCATAATCCGTCCGCTGCCTCGAGCGTGATGTTTCTTAAGCGGTCCGTTATTGCGAAGCTGATGTGACAGTGAATCCTGTAGTCACCATGGACGAGCTTACCACGTCCTTTTACCGAAGACCATCGCATTCGTCACCAACGGTGGTGAGTCACGGAAAGAGGTAGCCGTCAGCTCTGAGAACCATCCGGTTACTTCCCGCATAGCTGGTCTCTCGGAGTTGTGACTTCGAAGGTGCCCAGCCATACCGCATGTCTCTCAACCCAACCGACATGTATGCCGCTCTTTCGAAACCACCAGCAGCTTTGTCGCCCACTGATCTCCGGCGGAAAGACGTTAGGGTAACCACCAGCTCAGACAGTCGTGATAGACCTCTCGCCTTCACCCTCATCGTGCTTCGGCGTCGCGCTTTGACCGAAGCCTCAAAATTCCGCGCCCGCATTTTTCCCAAAGTTTTCAAAAATTTCCAAACACCAAAAAACTCGACACCCACCACTTTCTAGGCATTACGAACATGCTGCAAAATGGCAAAAGCAATGATTCCGCCCGGGTTCGAACCGGGGACCGCCTGTGTGTTAGACAGAAGTGATAACCAACTACACCACAGAACCAACTTGATGGGAAGACGGGAAAAATAGGCGTACAAGTTCTGATAGCACAGGCGGTGTGGGGGGCTGTGGCGGTTTTTCTTCGGCCATGCAGATGTTGAATAGAGCCTCATCATGCTGGCAGGGTGCTGGGTGGCTGCATTCGTCGAGCAGGCAGACAAAGGCTGTGAGACGGTGAGGAATGCAAATGCGCAAGCGAAAGACGAAAGCAGCAGACAGCGACGTGGTGGTTCGAGCAAGCGACAGAGCATCGTGAGCGGGCGGCTGAGGCGGTTTGAGGACGTGGCCAAAAGTCGAGGCTGTGTCCGAGGAATGTGTGAAGCTTTGCTTGCGACGCGATTCCCTTCCTTCGTTTCCAGACACAACGATCCTTTGTTGACGACTTCGACGACACGATGCATCCGGAACATTATGCGCTAAGGCTTCCGATTCTTGTCGGAGAGTTAGGCAGACACGGACGTCTCTGCGGTGATTGTACCGAAAATCGAGTGCGACCAGGAGACGTTGAGCGACTGCGTTGAGGGTACGGCTTCCTCGGCTGCACAAATGGCGATCGCTTGACTAGATGATGCGCCGGTAGACGAAGGAAAACAGAAATGCTCAAATCGAACGGGCTGCCTGGCTTCCTTCTGCTCGGCCACTCGACGACTGAGCGAGAGCATGTGTTTCTCGAAGAACGCAACTGCTCTACGATGCGACGGTGGCCGTTGAAGTACGCTTCTGTCATTTCCGGCCTTGCAGCACTGCATGAGCCTTACAAAACATTGATGGCCGGTAGCTGTTCGCAGCACGGTTTGACTTGCAGCACCTCGCCAGCATTTCAAGCGTGATTTGGCGACATCACAGGCTTTTGCAGTTCTCCTGTATGAAAGACCTTGGTGGCGCTTTTCCAGCTTTAGAGCATCCCTGATAAGATCCGAAAGCCTTGTTGAGGTGGCATAGGCTTTGAAATCGCTGACGGTTCCGCCGATGGTCCCCTTGAGGTCTCGTTCTGATAGAGGCATCACCATGATCGTCAACTTGCCATTGTGCCCTTCCTCGGCGTGGAGTTGGCGAAGGATGCCTCTTCTTTGGCGCCGCTGGTGTAGGCGCGAGGAACGGAAAGAGGAGGAGGAGGAGGATGTCACGCTCATGGGCGACGTCGGCAGCAGTGTCGGTTTCTTCGAAAGAAACGTGGCTGACGTCTTGACTGGCAAGGTGCGACAGTACATACGTGCATTGTTACGGAAATGTCATCGGATTTGGTTATGCCTCATCAGCCTGACGCCATACAGGGCAGCGGACACCCTCAGAAGCGCTGGAGAGTTCGCCTCCTTCTTCGTCAAGCCTGGTCTAGGATGAGCGGACAGTAACATTCGCAATGCTCAAGCAGACAACAGTGGAAAAAGTGGGATACTGGTCGGCCAGAGGAATGTGTCGCTGACCGAGTCGTTGATGCATGTAGTGGACAATGACATGCCCGGAGCTCTGGTAAAGGCCGAAAGCAATGGCGCACACGGGATGACGCTGGCCATTGGCGTCCCTGGTATCTTCCAGACAGCTTCTTCGGCGGCGTGTATGTCGCCCTCCATACATCCGCGAGCTGCTGGTTTTGTTGCAGCTTCTCTTCGACTTACTGCTTAGGAGTATCTTGTTGTTGATCTGCTGGACCTCGCGGTCAAGGTTTGTGTGCGAGGTAGACGGTCCGATCAGATGGGCACATTCAGTGACAGCAGCTCTGAGATTGTATCCAATGGTAGGTGAGTCGTCAGTCATAGGCGACTGTCGTTTGTGAAGTGTTTGGTGACGGCGGCGGTGGTGGCGCAGCTCGTGGACAGGTGTGCTGGGTGCGTCTGGTAGGTCTTGCGGACATCGATGCGCGGTATGATCAATGAACGGTAAGTAGGACGTGGGTGCGGTGATGCTTCCTTCTCTTTCCCACTGCAGGGTGTGTCCTGTCTCGCATCACGTCTCTTTATGCCTGCAGCTTGTATCTCTATCCATGCTCTTTCTTGTTGACCGTACCCTCCTCAGAAGACAGTAGGTTGGATCTCGACATGACAATGGTGGGGTTTGCTTGCGTGGCAGCTGTTCGGGTTGGCGGCGTTGGTAGGGGTTGTGGTTCCGTGCGCGAGTTCCTCCTTTTTCCCACTGCAGGTTATATCTTGTCTTGCATTTCTTCTCTTTTTGCCTGCAGCTTGTATATTGCTCCTCGCTCTTTCTCTTCCAATTTGACGATCAGTACCCGCTGCACTTCCGTTGGAGGTTGGTGGTGGTGGTGGTGGTGCGGAAGTTGTTTTGTGTCTTGATAGTTATTTTGAAAGCCGCAGTCGTTCTACGAGACGGCTCACTTCACTCGCCCCTGACTTTCTCCTTTCTTACCACAACATCCTCTTCCTTTCCCACAACCACTACTATCTACACAACCCTCTGCATCATCACCATCATCGCTATCAAACATGGCAACCCCCTCCCGGCTCTCTCATCTGCGCGCACTGCTCCGCAGCCTCAAGTACATGTTAGCGTTCGCCTCTCTTGTCGCCCTCGCCGGCATCACCTTCCTTGCCGCGGTGCACTCGCGCGTCACCACCGACGTGCTCATCGGTATGGTCGTGTGCCTCGGCCTCCTTCTCACCGGCGCCTTCTTTGGCTGGTTCGCCTTGTGGCGCGACCCTCGCCTGCGCTTCCTGTACACCGGCGGCGTGCGTGTTGGTCGTCGTCCCCCTCGCCCTTCCATCATGCCTGACGACATTGGTAAGTCAATCATGCTGTTGCTCATGTACTTGAGCTAAAATGGCTCAGAGCTGGCCTCTCTTCCTCCTCACCACCCGCGCCCAGACAATGTCCTCGCTCATCTCGAGGAGGTACATCTAGTTCGCTCAGAGACCCCTCTGCTGTACACCTTGGAAATCGTCGGTCGCCATCGCCAATAGAGTCACTTACTTCTTTCTCGTGTTCAGCTCTCTGGAGGACGTTCGTTGGAGCAGCAGTCTGGCCAGGAGCAGGGCAAGGATATCCAGTGGCTTCACACTCGCGACCGCGAGGACTTCCCCACTTCACTCGTGTCTCTACCTCTCCTTAGAGAGCCTCTCCTCCTATTCTCACTGAAGACGACTCCATTCTTCCTCATGGTCAGCTCTCTGGAGGACCTTCGATCGACCAGCAGTCTGGTCCTCGTGTCTTCGATGGCAAGAATCTGGAGTGTCGGCTGGTCCCCTCCACACCCGTGACGCTTACGACTCGGAGTCCACTGCCACTTCTTCCAAGAAGAAGTCGCGTATGGCTCGTCTTGTGAAGAAGTTCGAGCGCTTCCTCATCAAGTGTGTTCTCCGAGATTGACAGCAGCTACACTGTGTCCAGCGTGGAGAGCAGCGACTCTGCTTAATCCCGCAGCACAAAACCTCCAGGTGTGTTTCGGCTCCATCTTGTGTTCGAAGCTCTTTACTGACGCAGCACGTAGAAATCACGTCCCTGATCTTTGGTCTGTCGTTTTGGCGTTGTTGGCGGAATCAATCATGGTCAAGTGGATGGTTGTCTTGTTTCTTTGCCCGTTTGTTCTCTCGGGACAGGCAAGAACGGTTGATGGCATTATGGCTTCATAACGAAAACGGAAACTGAAAAGCATTGTCGAACGAGCTCGTTCAGGAAAGAAGAGGGGGAAGCAGATTCTTGATCCAGGTCATAAGACACACAATCCCATCAACACCAAGCTTTGTAATCTGGCTTACACCACATCTGAATCCTTAGATTTCAACCGACGCAGCACATGAGATATGAGTCAAATGATGTTCGAGGTTGGAGGTAGAGTTCAGAGAGCACGTGGGGTTGGCATTTTGGCTTTCCTCGAACTTGCTCTCCTAACCTACAAACTGAACACGTACCACTACAACATTCCATGATTCTCGCTTCTTTCTCTGCTCACGTCTTCCATTTCTCTGTTTCCGCTTGCTCTGGCCATGCATCTCAACCTCCTTGTCCTTGTATGTCTTGCTTTGCTGACTGATGCCGCTAACATCGTCCTATCCAACGACGATGGCTGGGCTGAAATCAACATCCGCACTCTGTACAACAGTATGAAAGCTGTAAACCACTCCGTCAGCATCTGCGCTCCCGCTCTCGATCAATCCGCCACCGGGTCTTCGTACGCCCAGCCCAAGCCCCTGGACCAACCTTGCCAATTTTACAGCTGCAATGCCGGGGACCCTGCTACAGGTTACTGGCTGGCCGACCACAACATCTTCTACGTCAACTCTTTTCCAGCCACCGCTATGAAGTACGGCATCGAGAAAGCTGAAAAGGGATTGGGCGCGAAATCCGATCTTGCCATCTCAGGCGTCAACGTGGGCAGTACGACACGCCCAACTACACCACGTCTGAACGTTTGCCCAGCAGCTAACAAGAAACCAGACAACCTAGGCATCATCGTCCCCTTCTCCAGCACCGTGGGCGCCGCAACCCAAGCCGCCCTCCTCGGCGTCCCCGCCATATCCTTCAGCGGGCACTCCGGCACCCCCACCCCCTGGAACGCAGAAACACCCCTATACTCCCAAATCTACGCCGACCTCGCCGTGGCCTTCACTTCCACGCTTCTCGCATCTGGCGCCCCTTACCTCCCTCCCAACACATGGTTGAATGTCAATTTTCCCGCCGTGAAACCGGAACATTGTTCAAGGGCTGCGGAATTCAAGTTTGTGTTGAGTAGATTGTATGATGCGGTGCCGGGGCTGGCGGGCAAGGATGTGGGTATCTGTGGCAAGGAAAGATTGCCAACGGAGAAGACTGTGTTGGGCAAGGAGAGGTGTTATGTGTCTGTTAGTGCGGGTGTGGCCAGTACGAAAAGGGATGCGAGGGCTGAGGTGCAGGAGGTTGTGAGAGGGAAGATGGAGAGCTTGCTTTCTTGTTTGCCTTGAAGGGGAAGAAAAGGGCTTGTATCCAGCCTCTTGTACGAGAAGAGTGGTCGATCTATCGTAGGACACGAGACCATGGAGACGAGCATCTCACAGAACACTCAAGGCCCTGTTCTGTACCCTATTCAACAGGGAATGTTGTGACAGTGTCGTTGCCCCTGTCATGGCATCGCTCGCCAACTCTTTTGTAGAAGCTCCGATTGCTCTGTTCCCCTGCAGTAGACATCCATATATATGTGCAAAGGCTGATCCAACCCTCGGAAAGCTCTATCAAGGGAACACGAACGCTTGTCGTCAACCACGATTCAGCGAGGACGATGAAAAGATAACTACGAGTCTGTAGAAAAGAGCGAATGATGCATGATTGAATATCCTGGGAGTGGAGACACGAGGGGGAGAAGATGGTCTGGACCAGAGGGATTTTGTTGAACCTTTGAGAGAAACGATCGATTCAGAGAAGAATCGTCTTGTTCATTCCTTCTAGTATAAGTCTGTAAACGTGCTTTGAGGGTGGGGAGGGAGCAAGTACGAGGATCACTCGAACCCTTCATTTGCTGTTCTACTTCTACTTAATCTTCTCAGCTAAACCTTTGCGCCTTTGACCATCGCTCTCGTCAACTACTTGCATTCTGAGCCTTGGTTCACGTGCTGTGTGAAATGCCCTTCCTCTGTGCCTCAGCTCTTTTGACACTCACCTTTCCCAATTCTCTACGTCAGTCAGAGTTGGCAGAGAACCTTTCCATCAGTAGAGCCCATCGAGATCTCGCATTCCCGCAGGCACGACTGCTTGTACCATCTTCACCATGCTCGTTGACGAACGTAAGCGCAAGAGGCTCCTTCAACTCAAAGCTCGTAATGCGAAGAAGATACATGTAGTTACTGAAATTCCTCACTGTGTCGATTACCACTTCGATCTTCTTCGCACTGTCTAGGATACCGAAGTTAGGAGCGGAGAGATTGGGGTCCCGGTAGATGGAGTTGCCACACAGAAAATGTGTGATTGCTGACGGTGATGTGAATCTGAAGACGATTCTCGGCATCACGAGGGCCTTGACTTCGGCATGGAATGTACGACAGGTTTTGGGTAGGGCGAAGTAGAAACGGCCGAAGTTCTTGAGTGTGAACTGGTTTTGGCGAGTGGGAATGTTGTGTTCGCGCTGCGTTCTGCGCTCGCCAATCACACAAACGGGTGACTGTGTCTGCTTGTCGACGGTGCCGGTATCGAAGACGTGAGCGTAGATGGCAAGACGTATCTCGAGGGGAAGTGTGAGAATGTGACAGTGAGTCTGTCCAGTCGACGTTCCGGAGACCTTGGCTGTGATGCGATCTCCTGGTAATGTTAGTCGGATCGAGTAGCTAGTGCGCGTATGCTATGGACTTGCCTGTCTTCTAAGTACTTGCGTCGGGAGTCTTCACGCCATCATTGTGCTTCTGAATGGGGGACTGAGTAGCAGTCAGTAGACCGTCTTGAGAGCTCGTCAGCGGTTGCGAAGGGGTTACCTTGGTGCTCTTGTCCTTTTTGATGCCCTTCTTTTGGCTGGTGCGCTTGCTTTTGCCAGCTTTCTTCTTTCTACCAGACGCCATTGTGCTTCCGCGGTCGCGGAAAAAGGATGCAGTTCGGTATTGGTTTTCAGGCGCGAAGAAAGACGGAAAAGAGTGAGGCTCGCTTTACATGACGGATCTTCGACTACGCCAAGACGGATCCATTCAGAACGCGACCTATAGGTCTTGATGATGTATGTATGTAGTTCCCGTGGCCGTAAGGTGTTCTGAATGCCTTGGGCAGGTATGTCGTTCCGGGGTTGGTTGGAAACAGTCTGAGCAGTGTTATCATAGACCTTCCTCTCTTCTTCTTCAACTCAATTGAGTAAAGAAACTATCTGGCCTCGAGCACATGATTTTGATGAGGCTGACGCTACAGGCACTCGCCAGAAAGAATGGGACAACTAGTGGATCACGTCTGACTATCAAGATGGAGCAGAGCAAGCTCGGACGACGGAGAGATGTTCAGATGCCAGCCCTCAAAGATCTTTATCAGAACCCCTCGTTTTTCAACCTGAATGCTTGCTTTCTTGCCTATCAATACGGTGTGAGGGAGGCGTGGAAGAGGATGAAATTTGACAATGGTCTAGATCTCTTACATTGGAGAACATACTCTGTAGTCATCAGAGCAGGCTCCGTTTGAGAAAGGGCTATGAGCGAGAACTGTTCCGAATCTGTGAGCAATCGACCAAACGAGCGAGAGAATGCTCTATCATATCGGAGAGTACTGGCACAATTGGATATCGTCATGACTTGCCGTTGCAGTATACTGTGTAGCGCTAGCAGGGAGACATTCGAGCAAGTATTCCACCCGGTGGAAGAAAGTCCTCGCTATTGAGCCCATAATTTGTAAGACACACAACTGACTGCATATATGGTCAAGAGCAAGTTCGGATAAGTGAAACGTCTCTAGGCATCAGCCTATACCATTTTTCACGACACAAGTGCCTGATTTCTTGTCTGTCTCGAGGATTGCAAAAGGGTCTTGAAAGATTGTCACACTATGACAGTCACGTTGGAAGGGTTTGTTCCTGATCTCGGGCTTGCCTCGAGCCCGAGAAAGGCTGAAGATATGAGAGGATCGTCTGCGTGAGCCATGCCTGAGATTGTGATTCGACGATATGAATACAAAGCAGTGTCTCATCCCCGTGGAAAGGAGACCTAGCCAAGGATCTTGCCTCCTCGCAAGACCATACCTGCTGGAGTATGCTCAACCTTCAGCTTGTCAACCAGAGCATGCAAGTCTTTGAGTCGGAGCAGCTTTTCCTGTTTCTCCATCGGATGACCCCACCAGGTGGTAACCCAGTGGAAAGCGTCTTGGATATCCTTCTTGCCATACTCTTCGAGGGACCTCAGTTTCAGGAGGTCTTTGAGCTCGCTCTCCATCGTCTTTACGAAGTATTTTATCTTCTTCCAGAAACCCCTCTTCTTTTCCAGGGCCATCAGCTTCTCCAAGAAGTCACTTTCTCTCGTCGTCACACCCTTCCAGTAGGTGTCGATCTCTTGCAGAGCATCGTTCGTACCACCTTCGTTGTGCTTGTCGAGGAAGGTGACATCGAACGGCGTCTCAACCTCACAGCAAGCAGAAGCAATGTCGAGAAAAGAAGAGAGGCGTGTGTCATGGCAGTCATACAGAACGATGACTGTCTTTGCCCGGCGCAGCATGCTGATGTTGTGAGACTTGTTCTCGCCAGGTCGAACGAAGTTGCGAAAGCTTCTCGCGGAGGTGAACTTGTAGGCGAGATGCGGCAGGGTGTAAAGCTTGATCTCGTCTCTGGCCAAGCAACAGACTTGCATGATGTTGAAGTGCTGACGGTCGTGGTTCTCGAGATGATAGTCCCTGTAGGACTTCGCGTCGTCGGGGGGCAAGCGAGGCTCGCCAATAGTCAGGAGGGTTGAACCGGTCGGTTGGTGACATGATCCAGTGCACAGTGTGTACTTGTACACTATCAGGCGGATTTCCAGAGGGAGCAAGAACAATCTGCTCTGAGCTTGACCATGAAGGATGGATTGACTAGGCTCGATGAACGCAGGAAGCGCTGGTAAAAGTCAGCATGGTCCTGTCGCTGTTGCTCATGCTCTGACTTACCGGAGTCTGGAGTATGCGCAGCAGGTGGGAAGTCGCCGTCGATAGGTGTAGATGCAGCACGCTGAGAAGCAGTGTGAGTACAGCGTATGGGAGGGGCTTTCAGGGGCTCGATAGTGTTTACCTCGTCATTTTTGAGCTGGGTCTGCTTCTTGGTGGCGCCTGCTCGTGACTTGTGCGTGGCAGCGTCTCTCTTCTTCTTTGGAGGCATGTTGTGCCACAAAGCTTGAACAGAAGTTCTTTGTCACTTGGTGGTGGGATGCGTGAAAGAAAAACACAAAGGAGTGATATTGACGCGATCACAAAACACGTCCGGTCTTGAAACGCGCCAAGACTCAACCACCGAATGAGTAGACATACATCAAGAGAATCATGACCTGATTGCAACCGTCGACCTGTTGATAATCGAGGAACGGTTCACGGAACGGCTGGTATCAGCTTTAAGATCTAGTCCGATGGAACCTTGTCACATCTCGAAGACACAACAGAAAGCCCAATACACTATGCAGCATCAAAGTTCAATGTTTGGATGCAGAGGAAACCCTGCCTTCCGCAGCCAAAGAAAGAACCCCGGTGCAACATGTCGTGTTGGGGATCAGGGAGGGAGATGAAGCGGGATGTGCAGTGGGTGGGAGATGCTGGGCTTTTACACATCGCAGAGCATGGTATGGATGGGCACCTCAAGGTATCTCATTTCATAAGAAGCATGGCACATATAATGGTCTTCAAGACATTTTGACGCAACGTCTCGTACGAAACGGCAGATGTTCTCTTCGTCCAGTTGCAAGTACTTCCATTTATCCCGTCTTCGACCAACCAATGCTTCTCCGGCAGGCTTGAGGGGAAAGCAACCAAGACATACACCAAACATCTTCCAGGCTGTTGTTGAGCATCCGAATTGGTGAGTCGTTAAGGATACCTTGTGACGTATCAGGAAAGCGGCACAAGCATGATATGGAAGCGGAACAAACCTGATGTCTCTGAATGCAGGAGGAGAGCAGCCCGAGCAGGTTCTTCTCATACACCTCAAGAGCGAAAGGGGTGATGATTGATACGGTTGTGAATAGTGGAAGTGTCGGCTCAGAGTCCTCCGCTGTATTGGCCCTCTTGGGTGGCGATCGAGGTCCCGTCCTTGATCTTCTCCATCATCTCGGCCCAAGTTGTCTCGGCAGCCACCAGGCCCTGGCTTTCCACACCCTTGTAAACCTCGTCGACGAATTCCAGCGAAAGGGGGCTGTTGAGATGTCTTCCAACGCGAGTCAGGTCTGCAGGAGCTTTGTACCAGAGGTCCTTCTCGTTTCTGATGACGACCTGCACCTCGACTGCTTTGTGCAGCATCTCGATGCGTGATTGTGAGAGTGTCACACGGGAACGAGTGTGACCGTTGTCGCCTAGGAAGTAGCTCATGGCGCAGGCTGATCCAAACCTCAACACAGTCTTGCTGGTAACGAACTTCTCGACCTCATCTCTCACGCTGATGCAGGTGACAAGAAGCCCAAAGTGCATTCGCACAAGATTTTGCAGGCTGTACAAGTTGGTACGAGTCTCTGCTCCTGGAGCTTGGGGTCTGGTACGTTCGTTAATGATGTACGTGTCGGCTCCGGTGGTGGGGTCTGCGTCTCCAGTGAATAGAGCCAATTTGTAGATGTGGATTCGGAGCTCCAGAGGGAGCTTGAAGAGAATGCTCTGAGACTGAGCACAAGCAGTCGTTGTTGACGGGCTGGACATGACAACCGCAATGTTCAGAGCGAGCTGTTTCATGACTTCGACGAGAGTGCCATCCATAGACGGACTGGTTGTGATGGGAACTACTGGATATATCAGTATGGTTATGTAGCTGGTGCGCGTATCTGGTCTTACCTGGATTGGCGTGACTACAGTTGGCAGTGTTCAGAGCGACCTGTTGCATGAGTCGAGTAAGTGTATCGTTGGTGGCTTCCAGAGACGAGCTGGTCTTGACGGGACCTGCTGACAGTGTCAGTATGATCGAGTATCTGACGCGCGCGACGAATCTCACCAGGGGTGTAATCGGCGCAAACGGGGGTGCTTGAGATGACTTGATCTGCGCCCTCGATTGCGCGCTGGCAGATGGCGTTGCTTGCCTCCATGTTCCTGCTCTCCATGATCAGGACAAGTGGGTGTAAGGGATGTGGAAGAAGCTGTTTGGTTGAGATGCGAGGATGAAGTTGTGTGCGGAAAACGAGGAAAACAAGGGGACGAATGGGCTTGGCTACGAGTTTCACATAACGGCAAGACTCGGCCAACTAACGACTCGAAAAAATGTTCGTTCTTTCGCCTACAATTTCCTCGCAAACACATAGCAGTCTGATCACGCTATTCAAATGCAAAGAATCCTGCGTATGACGGTGTAGACCGAAGAAGGCACTAAAGACGAGGGGAAAAAGATGTCTCTGCGGTACAAACTCAATGCATACACAGTACGATGCATGCCGATGTGTTGGATTGACGACACAAGTCACAAGATATGTAACATGTCCTGATGTCTTCTTCTTCTACTCCTACACAAACAGAGGTATTGCAGTAGGAAACAATCATACTCCTCTCAATCATCCCTGAACATGTGCTCAAAGCCCTTCATGTCCTCCTCGTTCTCAGCCGGGATCTGCTCGAGTGCACCCTCGTGCTTCTCCTCCAACTCCTGAATTCTCTCCTCCTCAGCGACACGATCGGCCCAGCTCTCCTCCCACTGGACGTCAAAGACCTCCTGTACATCGAGGCATCTCTCACACCAGCAAGGCCACTTGTCGTCGTGCTGCATGACCAGGGACACGATGCTTTGGCCGTTGGCGAGACGAGCGAGCACACGGCCACGGAAGTCATGGTTGACGTTGTTGACGTCGTCGTTACTCAAACGGACGTGCTGAACGTTTGTGAGGTTGGTGAGAGCACGGAGACCGGGATAGATGCTGCGCTGTCTCAGGAAAAGGTCCAGGTCTGTGGTGCGTTGGAACGAGAAGGTGCTCATGAACCAAAAGGTTGGCTTGGCCTCGTTGTAAAGTTGTCTGCAAGTTGCCAGGATGCTGAGGCTGTTGTACTTGAAGTCTACCGCGAAGGGGCGGACAGGACAGCCGACGGGGCGCGAGAGGTAGAGCTCGTCTGAACCCATGTTGATGACGTTGTTGTTGTCGTCGTTGGGAGTGCCCTGGACAAACAGGCAGTGGTAGATCATGTACCGGACCTCACTGGACAAGCCATCAGCTCTTGGTCATCGTGCATTCGTGCTGTGCTGCGACTTACGTGGGCATGTCGAGAAGGCTCAGCTTCTCGCCGTTGTGGTTGAAGAAGGGGATGCGAATGCAGGTCATGTTGGCGTTGATCTCTGTGTTGCTGTTTGTTGGCAGATGCTTGAACAAAATGCACAGTCGGTATGGACTTACAAAAAAGCGACGTTGTTGATTGAGAGGAGAGAGAACGAGATTGAAAAGGTCCAGGTTCAAGCCTCGACGACACATCCAAGTGAGCAATCTTCACCAGCGTCATGTCGCGTCAACTACGGTAAACAAACAGCACAAAGCATTCACACTTTGTTTACTGTCGCCCGAGACGATAGCATGGCCCTATCTCCAGAAGAGTGTATACTTCATGGACCACTTCGTGTCTCTTAATAGCTACAATACTACTTCTCGAGTACCATCGAGAATAGCACTCCATAGTGAGATATCAGGGGGCATATAATGTTTTCGAACTTTTCTCGCATACTCTGAATTGAGTGAATGCTGTACTCATGTGCTATGCCGAAAGTCCGTAACCATTCGTGACTCGAGACTCTATCGATCATATTGTTGTTGATTCAATCCTCACTCACTCACCTGCACGACGACGAAGCTCAGACCCCGTTCCGTCACTACAAAAGACGCACCGAACCTTTGCTCAACCGTCCCTTCTCCTTCTTCTTAAGCATCAGAAAATCCAATGTCTTCGAACGACCACCAGACCACCCTCCTCGCCTGCTCCCGCCGCCACAATGCAGCGTAAGTTACTTCCTGCATCCCTAGATCATCTGCTTGTCTAACGTGTTGTGTGCAAAAGAAGATCTTGCCCCTGCTGGCACTGGCGCTGCTGGCCCTACCCCTGCTCCCGCCGCCGGCACCACCTCTGCCACCATCGAGGACCCCCATGCCGCCGCCCCCGCCGGCGTGCAGTGTGACGGTGCACCTTTCAGGGTGTACATCCTCCAACTGGTGGTTCCTCGCCTCAAGGAGGGTGCGAGGCTCTTGCGTCTTCACGAGCCTGAAAAGCCCCTGAAGGCGCTTGCTGAGTTCCTCCTTGGGGAGGACAACATCACCGGTGCCACCAGGGTCCCCTTCCATCGCGTCGGGGTCGCCGCTCTGGTCGTGGAGGGCACTAAGTTGCTCGCCATGACCAAGCCAGAGCGGCCACTGGAGTGGTTGAGTAAGTGGTTGCTGGCGCGCAGCGCGGAATACGAAGGTTAGGCACCTTGATCGTCACCACGTGAGTTTTCCATCAGACCCCTCTCTTTGTCCTATATTCTACTAACAAACTCATAGAACCCTTCTTGGCAAGACGAGTAGCTCTTCGGAGAGGGCTCTGAGCCGCAAGTGAATGATGATCGAGGCTGCAAGCATGTACAAGGAGTTTTTCTAAGGGTTCTACCCTTTTTCTCCTTTTTTTTTTTGCTTTCGTGGGGTTGAAACTCCCTTTTGCTGCTCTCCTCTCCATCTTGAGAGCCAATACTACTTTTTTCTTTCCGCTCATTGCATCCTGTTCCACTTCAAAAATTCTTCAAACATGTGCACACTTGAGACGCCCCTACTCAGGAGGCTGCCTTCCACTTGCCCACCCTCTTGCCTGAAAACTGCCTTGATACTTTTCTCCGAACATGGTGTCTCACGTATACAATTATTTGTTGTTCATGTTATGGAAAGGCAAAGATCCATGATCGCTATCAGTATGGGTCACTGAAGGCCCTAGAAACCACCATAACAGCAGACGTTTCTATGGTATCGATCCCACTATCATACTGTTTCATGCATTTCGATATGTAACAATCACTGCAGACGATGACTTCGGGGCTCAAGAGTCAATCACAGGTGATCTGCTCGTGTGATATCTCTTCAATTCTTCCCTAATATGCCCGTGCGATCTGCGGCCCAGGATCTGGAACCTCCATATGCAATCACTTCTCACCTCTTGACAACAAAAGCAGCTGTGGCTCAATCGGTAGAGCATCACTCAACTGCCCCTTTCGGCATTGGAGTCCGGTCGCCCTATTGGATAGAGGGGTTCTGCAGGACAGATCGTGGCACGTAGGTGAGGATTCAGGGTTCGAGTCCCTGCAGTTGCGCTTTCTTTTTGGCTTTGTTTTCTTGGTTTTGCTTCCATGGCTAATGAGTGGGTGGTTATCTGGTTGTGTTTGCGTGAAGGTGATGTTCTTCGTAAGGTTAACGCAAAGGTTTCGGTGCGTAGAGATATTGAGAGCAATGATGTGTCCGCATTCTCTTAATCCTGACTAGCGTCTACCGCCTGATTCTGTGGTTCTGGACAGTAATTACCTCGCTACAGCATCACCACCGGTACAATCTGATTCTCTAGGTTTGTTCCTATCATGCCCAGCTTAGTCGATCTTCTCGTCAAGTTTGTAGCCAAAATCCTGTAAAAGCTTGAGTATGGCGACTTGCTAAGCATGCGAGCCGCAAGGAAAGCCTCCCAACTTTGTCGTCGTCCATAACTTAGGACTCAAAGCAACAACCCTTGATCCGTCAAAGGACAATCGATGCCGCCGCCGCCAGGAGACTCGTGGAGCTACGTACCCGGGCAAGGAAGATCATGGAGTGTTGCGAGCACTACCGCAGTCCTCTTGATCGATCACATCAACCGCAGAATATTGCTGTAAGTTTCAAAATCCCCCTCTTCTTTACCAGTACGAGCAGAAGCAATTGATCGAACCTACCATGACAAACACTTCCTCTCGAAAACGCGCTCGCCGATATCTCCAACCACTGCCTACCGAGACACCCAGCACAACTTCAAAAAACCTCAAGTGGTGTCTCACGCTGTTGACAGTATTACCCAGCGCCTCTTACCCCTATCCTACCATCTTCAAATCTGCAAGTGGCAAATCTATCTCCGCCTCCACAAGCATGATTAGCACGGTGCATGGGACGAGATACCTCCCTTGGTACTCGAGATCTGTACAAGCTCTTCCGATACGCATGATATGTTGATGACCCAGGAATTTCACAATGTACACATATTGTGGCTGTTCATGTCGAGAGGACAAGGGCACTCACCCAACGATCAGATCTCGAAGAAACACCAGAAGCCTTGGTCAAAGGCCTGAACGAAAAGCGCTTGTTGCTCTCGAGCTTGTCGGCATTCCAGCTCTCCAACTTCTGCGTTTAAAAGAGGCCTGTCTTGTATCCGCTGGCGGCAGAACACGAGGGCGAAAATCATCAAGAAGCGGCGAGCAGAACAAGACACAAGCCGAGGACGACCATTAAAACAGGTGAGTACTAGCACCTTTCGACAGCGGAAGGCGATGATGGGATAGATGGATATGTGCGCGCCTGACCTAGGTGAAGGCAGAGCTGGGAATCTTTATCTCTCGGGAAGACAGTATAACTGAATCGCGAAATGAGGGAGAAGTCATACCCAGGGATGAGAAGAAGCTACACAAGGCGTGAAGACAACGTTGGAGTTGGATTTAAGGATACAGGCTTTCTCCAAGGACACATCCTCGCTTCACCCAACAACTACGCTCGTCAACAGCGACCATTCCCAGGTATCACCTCACTGACAACACATCGCCTTTCAAGCGACCCTCTCCAGCTCTCCAAGTTTTTAATGTCGTGGGTTCGTCTGCTTAGTTCCTGTTACGGCAACATTAAGCGCAGTCTCCTGAAAAATGATTACACGTGGTGGGTAATGTCTTGAGGTCGCGACCATAAAGTTTGTGGGGTGAAGGAGGGTTGATGGAGGGGATGACGAGGGAGGATGAAGTTTAATGAAGTAGGGAGAGACGGGGAGATCAAATACTTATATAACTACAGCCATCTCTCCTTTCGATCCCTTTCACGACGCACTGTTCGTTTCTGCATTTGATAGAGAATGCTCGTTCGAGAAGCTATGCTCCTCATCGCCATTCTCACCTCGATCTCAGCACCTCGGCCAGCTCGACGAATAATTATGCCTTGCCTATCAGTCGCCCCACCGCTATTGCCATTGATGAGGTGAAGCACATTGGCTCCAGGCAGCACTCAATGATCACAGTTCTTCAATAACGTTCGAAGTGAAACTAACGACCTGTTGATGGAGACCTAACCGCTATGTTATCATCCCACCACCACGCTACACCACACCGCTCTACCATCCATAATGCGCCTTTTCAGTACTGCTTCTATCCCAGATGTATACCGCAGCTACTATAACTATTCAACCCTCGGATGCGTCACTCCACCACTCTAAAGAAAGGAGCATTACCGTTTAATTTGAGCATTGGTCCAACATGGGTACAGTCTTGGGCGGGATCAGGCTGATCACAGGCCTGGATTTCAATTCTCGGTGAAGCCGACAAGTGATCGCGTGGTGAAGGATTTATGGTTCGATGGCGACGGAGCGTTCACACGGACGGAACGGAAACACATGTCAAGTCCTCGTGGCACTTTGCTGCTAACAAGGCAAGAGAATTGAGAGTCTTGCATGACCGCGGGGGCCTGGAGTGTTGATGTTCCATTAATAAGGCTGGATTATTTGGTTTCCGAGTGCGGTGGTCGAGCGGCAAAGCTGATGTATGAGGAGACGTCGTAATCCTCCTTCAGGAGTGCAGCTAAATCGTGCATATGAAAGACTTCTCTCACCAAGCCATTTCGGTTAGACTCGCTTTTGATACGCCATTTTTGCACAAAGCGAGTTGAGCCCCTCTTCCGGAACACACGAACGCCATCTTCCGCGTCACGGAAAAATACTTAGAAACGAACATGATTGGACTTGCCAGGTTACAAACCATCAGATCTGCTTGGTGTCGGGTCCCACAGCGGTAAACTGAACAGACAGTGCCTGTGCTTTGCGTTTCGGCGGTCTGAAGGATTGAAATGCTCCTCGCACGCGGTTTCCGTTGACATCCATTCACTCCGCATATCAAGCGTTTTCCTTGTTATTTTTCCGATCAAGGTGTCAGGCAGTCTCAGCTCATCCGATGGGTATGGAAGTCTACAACTATAATCCCCATTATCCCGACACAAATAAGAGGCATGAGCAAGGCGGATTCGATGGGTAGGGTGGTCAAATGCGATGCCGTATGTGCACAAGGTGAGGCGTGAGGCCCTCCATCCTCCACAACACACAAATGGCAGTTCTCCGAGGTCCTCTCAATCAAAGTGGGATAGTGCATGAGTAGCCCTGCGATTTACGCATCTGTGTCGCATTGCAGGCCCGTCTAGATTTGAGTGATTTAGCAATAGGCCTAGATCACTCAATTTAAATTAATTAGCCTAAATCACTCAATTTGGCTGGTCATACGAATTATTGCATGAAAGAGATACCAAGGGCCGACCTCTACTGTTGCATTTAGCGAGGGGACATTGTTGTATAAATACAGACCTTCTCCTCCGTATGAGGAGAAGGACACACAGAATCAAAACAACGTTTTTGTTCCTTGTCACCTTGGAAGCAATTGCCACAACTTCCTATCCCTTTGGTATTTTCCCAATACTTTTCTTCACAACTTCCCAATCTCTCAAACTCATTTTCCAGACACTATTACAGTGCTGACACTTCCACGCACAGCCAAGTTCACTCCCAACAATACACCATGCACGTTACTACAGTCATCCTCTCCACCGGCCTCGCCTTGGCCCTAGCACCCGCCGGGGTTCTTGGCTGGGCTCAAGCTGCCGATGGAGTCTGGGTCGCTAGCAACACCTGGTACGGTCGGGTCGGAAACTGTAAGTCCGCTACGAGCACTGGCTCTCGCTCTCTAGAAATCTGGATGTAGATATCCTGACTAGTGTCTATCCATCAGACAACAACGTCCACGAGTCCTGCACCAGAATGAACAGCCAAATCGTCTTGACCAGCGGCGATTGCGCTTACTGGACTGACGGCCAAGGCCACATGAACCACGGACGTAAGTTTCGTATTCCTTGATCTAACGCAAAATCGTCCGTGTGCTGACATAGCTGACCACTCCCCTTAGAATGTTGGGTTGAAGACAACAAAGTTGGTTGTGAATCATGCAATGAGGATGGCCGTGCCAAATGCCTTGTAGGTTGTCAAAGTACCTGTGCCTTTGTTGGAGGGGCGGGTTCGGTAGCATCATGCATTGGACGATGCCGTAAGCTTCCTCGATCCTATTTATCTATACGTTTGAAGTTCTAACTCTCCCAGGTGACCTATGCAAAAAGCAAAACTTTTGCACCACAGGTTAGTGGTAGAAAGGCGGATTTAGGGCCATACAGAAGATTAAGAAAATGGCTGTTTTGGTAGCCTGGAACCGTAGCTAGGTGCGCGCCAAATCAGAATCTTGACTTTTGTATATCCTCTAATAGACTACAGGGAGTGACTTCCCAGGATTTTTGATTCTTCTAGTGACCAACGTCCAGAATGATTCAAGACAATTTTCCCGTCTTTCTCTCCTTTGGCCGCTATTACATATGTCTTGTATTTTTCCCTTTCCCAAGATCATACCGGTAAGCCAGCATCGTCATGATTGCCCTTTTCCACAGCTCAAATCTTTTATACACTCCACAGCAATACGACTGCTGTGCCTGCCGAAATCGCAACGAAGATCTTGAATGCATCATGCGGAACGCTCGGCCGCTACCGTTTGGCGGCGGTGCCACAAGACAGAGCTCTAGGTTTAGGTGAGACCATAATCGTCTGACTCTTGCTACCCAATCCCGTAATCACTTGACCTTGGGGTAGAAGACTTATTGAACAATGCAGCTGCATTCAAAAGACCTGTACGAGTTCCTCTGACATCTACGATACCTCTACGACCAAAACACTTCGCGATCACTGTGGCTGTTCCTCGCAACCATCTTCTGCAGTTGAAAAAAGTCTGTCTTGAACACGGCGGCGAGGATCCTACGCGAGTTACGAGAGAATTCATTTGGCGTTTCGCATTCTCTTGGACTAAGTTGGGTTGATTGGATGATAGAGTCGTTAACGAGACAGAATTTTTCTAGCGGTGATGCTGTGGTGAAGTCGACGTCTGTTATGATGATCGGGTTGTTGAGATAGCTCGCTAGGCTCAAAACCCTCGGATCCAACAAAATTGTGGTGTTGTACATGCATACAGATATGTTTGGTATGTTGGGTTGACGCATATGTCACCTTGTCAATTCAGGAAGGGGTTTTCTTTATAGAATGTGATTGTCGAGCCTGAATTATCGACTTTTCATTTGCCGCTCCCGTGTTTGAAACAGTTTGTGTACCTTCGATGGAGAAAAGAAGCTACATAACCCATCATTTCTTAGTTCCATTCCCAGCATCGAAGACCAAGCTGCATTTTGGACGATCTCCTGTCGATAGCATTATTTCACGAAGCCCCTACTTCCTTAAGACGAAAGCACACCGATGACAGCAGCCTGAAGCATCCTGCGGCCCCTTTATACCACGAAAGAACTCTCCCTTTTTTAGTCTTGCTCATCTGTAGCATCTTTCTGAACAAAGCCCCTTTGCAGGTACTACGTGCAACCCTCTTCTGCACTACAAAGCTCCGCTCATCTACCAGAACTTCTGCAAACTGCACAGTGGAAGCAAAGCGCACGGTGGTATTCTCTGAGATGCCGCTCGACCCCTGACTTGATCACTGCGCCCAGGAGTATCGATACCAGGTTGTTTTCTGCCTCTCTCAGACGTCAAGGTTGACTGAGACGCCTTCGACCTTGCTGTGCAGCAAACCACGATGAGGTGGCATGACGTTGCGAGAAATAGTGGCACTTCTTAGAGGCTGCGTGGCCTGAGAGGGTTCGGAGGTGGCTGCTGCAGTCTCTGTGTTGTATCTGGTCCGCAATTACATCCTTCTCAGCTCTTCCCAGTCGTCATATAAGACACGCTGCTGGAATCTGCTGGTATGCCGCTGTCCTTTTGCTGACTTCATATAGAAGCATATTCGAGAAGCTTGTTCGACAAGCCTCTTGTCGAAAGCATGTGGATGCATCAGGCGTCCCACTCGAACACAACATCGCAGGACTTCGTCATATTGGCTGTCTGGCGACCAAAGATCCGCTTGGTTAGAACAGTCTGCGCTTCCTTGTCGACCTCGCAACAGTCAGAGGTTTCCGCCAGGCGAGTAGATGGGCAGAAGTGGTTTGGCGAGGAAGCTACGGTGTGGGGGAACGACGACTCGACGGTCTGTAGTACGTTTAAAACCATTGTTCGTGTTTGCTGGGCCGGTCTTCAAGGCCTGAGGCATACGTTTGCTCTCGAGTGGAGGACTGGAAGAAGTAGCAGAGTCCTTCGAACCAGGAGTGTGATGGATTTCATGGTTGTATGGTGTGATGTGTTTGAAGGGTTGGTTTCCATAGCGGATTGTCGTTGGTCGAGATGATCTTCATTGTGGTCGTGAGCTGGGTCCAAGTTCGAGACTTTGGAGTTCTCGTTGGACGCGTCGAGGTATCGCTGATGATTCAGGTACCACTCTTCAGCCAAGAGATCTTCGTGCTTGTATTGAGCTTCTAATTCGACATCTAACGGTTCTGTAGGCGAGAACAGGCGGGGTCGGCGAGGTTTTAGGGGTCAATGTGGTCTATACCGACGGGATTCTCTTCGGATCTTGAAGATATCTGAGAATCATCGTCAGTGCTTATGATAGACAAAGGAACATGGAAGAAAGGACTCACCACTTTCTGCTGCTGTTCCTCAGTGGCCATGGTGAGGGAGTCCCGCCTCGTAGTGTGCTCGGTGGCAGCTGTGACCTTGTCGAGAGGACACATTCTAGGGATGTGTTTGAAGAGCCACTCCACGCACTCAGCTTCAGGAACTACGTCTGTATCCTGGGACATGTCGACTGCGAAGGTAATGTCCCCGTTGATGAACGTTCTTCTGGTCTTCTCGTTTCCTGAAGGCCCCGTGGAAGTGTTCCAACGAGGGTATGTGGATGGCTTGTCTTCATCGACCTTCATGCTTCTTGCAGTCGGATACTCTAGATGATATGTGAGGTGTTCCTTGAAGACAGCATGGCCGGCCACGATGAACTTGTGCCAATCGATCGGGTGCTCTCGTATTGTGGCTGGGTCGATGTAAGCGAATCCCCACTCTGAGGTATAGTGCAAGTGTCCGTCTCCTTTCTTGGAATATCGATGCTTCGGACGCACACAACCCTCGCTGCCATTGTGTTGTTACCAATCAGTAATGTTTGTAACTTGCAGGAGCTTTCTCACAAATCCACCGAGAAGAGTCTGCGGTTGAGACCCTCCAAGGGCATCAGGCCCAACTTGATCATCGTTTTGATGGCGAGTACCAGCGTCAGAAACGCATCGTCCTGGCCATTGTGGTGCATTGGCAGTCGCTCCTTGCGAACCATCTGAGAAACCGAGTTCCGATAGGTGAGAACCAGCTTTTCTTGAGTCATCATCTTGAGGCCGAACTCTTCGACCGCCTCAACGAGCTCTGGTAGCAATAAGCTATGGCAGTCGTGTTAAGGCTACGGCCGACTTACTGTGCATTGATCCCGATGGCTTTGTCCTCAGAATACCGTCAGGCTTGAGCTGTCTTGCAATGGGTTGAATGTCGACTCCTCTGTAGAAAGTCTCCCACCTACAAAACATGTTAGAAGACCTTAAGTTGCGAGGTATGTTTACATACAAATGGATGCCAGCTTCTTTCATCTTCCGCGCATCTCCTGTCGCGGCCCAGAGTACGAGAATAGTTGGTATGTGATCATCTGAGAAGTCGGGGTCCTTTTCGGTGAGGAGCCTGACCAGATCTTTAGCGCGCTTGAGGGAGCCACAACGGCGCTGAAAGGTCTTATTGCCGGCGTGATCGTGGCTCAGAGAATCAAGTGCAAGGTCCATGGGTTTTACTAATAGCATCTGGGTTAGGGGCTGGTCATAACAAAAGCAGAAAGCACCAAAGCACGAGAGGAACATATCAAGGAGTCGTGTGAGCGAGTGATCTCGCGAAGTCAAGCATGAGACTTCGAAGACATGCGTACTTTATGCCGGCGAGTATGCAGGGTAGACGCAGAGCAGGCCAACAATCAAGACGCTACGCAACCAGGATTTGGAAGAAGGAAGAGGAGATGAGAACAGTGTACTTACATCAGCTAATCGATGGAGGTTCGACTGCGCACAAGGTTGAAGGGACGTCGATTGATGGAGATGCACTTGTCAAGAAGATGTTAATGGTTGCGGATGTAAACGTCAGATGGAAGTTGACGGGCGCAGAGGAGAAAGCTCGGCATAACAGGGGTCGATTAACTACCTAGTTTCAACCACTCCGCCGTCCGCCGTCGAATCTCGTGTCTGTGCTCTGTAAAACTGGCATCACTTTCTCATACTCCCACACGTTGACTGTGTGCACTCTAGGCTGTACCGCTAATCAAAGCCCTGTTGCACGTCGAACCAATCATGCCTTGGGCTTAGCCTTGTCTTCCTAGTCCACGGTATGCATTGGTGCTCGACATGATCTTGCCGCAGGACTTGGGCATCCTGTCTTCGTGGTCGACATTCTCATTGTCACCTGTCTCCTTAGAACAGCTCAGCTGTGGCTTCTCTTCAGACTCAGTAAGTGGTTCTTTGCGTGGATCAAGGACCCACCGTTTGGTGGCCAGAAGGATCCCACCTCAACCATTATCATGACGGCTCGAATGAGTATACAGTAGGCATCCTTCAGGCCGTTATACTGAATTGGCAAGATTTCTGCGCGAACAAAGTAGACATCTAGGATCGGGTCAAACGGATGTGGTTGTTGACCAATGCCTGATTCCAGTTCCGACTCCCAATCTATCAAGGCGAGGGGCTCTAGATATTCTCCCAGGGTCTCGGATAATACAAATCAGAAACCCTGGCTTGATGGCATATACTCTTCCCAAGGGTAACTGTATATACGTCTTCGCTAAGGGCGTTATGGTAACCAGCATCTCAGCAATCAGGTCGAGCGATGTCTCGAAGATGTTCCAGCGAATCAATGGCATCTGGCAGAAAGCCATGTAGTTTGTAGGACAGCGCGAGTATATCGTAAGAAGCCATGTTGATCTGGTATTTTCCACAGTGGAAGCCGCAAGAGAGGTTGAAAGTGAGTCGTAGAAGGCCGGGAGATGCAACTTACCGGTCGAGCATCGAACCCAGCAGCAAAGCAGTTTGTATATGGCCCCCTCACGAAAATCATCGCCAGACATGCATGCAGTATAGCCCATGTCAAGAAATATATGGAAACCTCATCCTATTCATTCCCATCTGCAAAAGCTTTTGCGCCTATATAGGTTTTGCTTTGCTACAAAGACTGTCTTTACCAAGTTACCACAGCGGCATACTTTCGATCTTCCATCTGTAACGATAAGAATTGAGTTGGGCAAAGCGGTTGATCTTTTTGTAGAAGAGATGATGCCTCGAATGACATTGATAGGACATGAATGGTTGTGACATTCGAGTGTAAGAGATCAATCATGTATTGGTCTGTCGGAAGCAAACATGTCATCACTTTCAACACAAGACAAAGAGATATAAGAAGTGATAGAGAAAGAGGTATCATTCGCAAATATTTGCACATTCCAACATTTCACACTGCCATCCCTGAGCTCTTGGAAAAACAGAAACTCGAGACTGACAGAAAGGACATCATATATCCCAGCAATATTAACACAAACATCTACTCATCATCATTGACATCAATATCGGTCTTGGCCCAGTGACGAGCAGAAACCTTGCGCTTGAACAAAATGTCAATCTCACGGTACGACCTGCCCTTCATCTCAGGAACGCAGAAGTATGCGGTGACGAGACAGATGAAACCGGTAGCGCCCCAGACGTAACCGCACTTGCCACCAACTGTGATTGAAGGTCAGTGATTTGTTGATAAGATTACGAGATTGAGGGATGAACTTACGGTTACCGCCAGTGGGGTTGAGCATGTACGACGCGAGGAAGATGCAAGGAATTTCGACAATGTAGTAGGTAGCACGACCAATACCGGTGGTGAGGGGACGGAGACGGATGGCAGAGGTCTCTCCGATGATAACCCAAGAAGCGGGAGCGGGACCGAGGGTGAAGAGGACCGAAATCATGAGACCGAGCGAGGCTTGTGCCAACGAAGCGGGGTCGCCACCACCGACCGAAGCAGCGATACCAAGACAGATGAGGAGAAAGGTGTTGACGGCCGAACCCCACAGGTAGATGGAACGTCTTCCGTAGTAGGTGGTGAGGATCCAGGACAGCATGACGAAAATCATCTGGAGGGCGGAGGTGATGAGACCGAGAGCGAAGGCGAGGTTGTCACCGATACCAGCCTGCTGGAAGAAGTAGACGGCCTGGTTGGCGATCAAGTTACCAGTCAAGTTCTGAGCGGCGTAAACAAAGCAGACGATAAAGGTGCGGCGGAGGTCGGTTCCCTTGAAGAGCTCGATGTAACCAGGCTTCTTTGCAGAGGCCTCCATCTCAATGACACGACGCATCATAGAAACTTGATCGGCCGAGTTGACCTGAGACCTGCGACCAAGGCGCTCTACAGAGTGTGCGGCCTGCTCGTACTTGCCCTTGCGGACCAACCACCAGGGAGACTCGGGGGCGAAGAAGATGAGGATGGCGAGAGGTGTGGGGAACATCCATTGGAGAGCGATTGGAATCTTGTAGGCCCTGGGCTCTGTGATGGGGTTGTACACGTAGGTAACGGCGCCGACGATGATACTGCCAATGGCCCAGAACATTTGCAGCATCTGGGTGGCAGGAGCTCTGAGTCTGAGAGGCACAATCTCGGAACAGTATGCGGGAGCGTTGGCGATGAAGATACCCCATGGGATACCCTCGAGAATCTGGGCGGCAAAGATGACGGGCATGGTTTCAGCAAAGTAGAAGACGAAAATGAAGGCGTTCAGAAGCATGAGGCCAGTCAGAGTGGCGTAGCGATAACCGATGCGGGAGGTCAAGGGGCCAGCGACAAAGACACCGATGAGAGCGCCGAGTTGTCCAGAGACCTGGAGAGCAGACTGCCATTTGGTTTCGACGACTTTGTCTGCGTGTCCAGCGACTACGACTCCAAACTTGGCCTTGAATGCAGGCAGGGCGAGGAAGTTACCGATGAGGAAGACGTCGTAGGATTCCATGATCTGCAGATGTAAGCAGGTGCATAATTAATCATATTTGTGAAAGAGATATCCTACAATTGTGCAAGAAAAGACAAAGGCCCAGAATGAAGCCATGGGGTAAGCCTTGACGGCCTCCAACACAGTCATGTTGTGTTCGACATTTTCGGCCTGGATGGCCTCGGCCCTGTGAGCAGCATCTGTCTTTTCGTTCTCATTGTATTCGATGCCGGGCTTCTCAAGCTCCTCGGTGTAGGCCGGCTTGGATTCGTGGTCGCGATTCATGGTGTCGGAAGCCTCTCCTGAGAAGCTGGGGGATTGGCGAGAGGTGGGTATTGATCTAGATGAAAAGGAAGATTACAGGTGGGGATGGGCCACTTATAACTAAGTGGAGGTGAACGGAGACATGTGGAGAGTTCGGGGCGTGGGGTAGTAACGTCCGGGGGGAATCATCGTCCGGGGAAGGAACGCGCACACGCTACGCATTCAGCCGTGTCAGCCGATGCGGTGGTTTGGTCGCTGAATGTACCGAGTAGAGGGCCGGTTCACGCCGCCACCCGGTGGGAGGCACGCCCTACCACTTGTTGCTGTGAAGAGAGTATGGATGCCCGTGGCCATCAGACGTTTGCATCCTTCGCTAGGTACAGACTCTCGCTACATGAGCGAATCAGGTATAGCGTGTAGATATTGGCCGGAGGGGTGAAGTGCTTATCTACCATTCAAGCCGAGTTAAGCCGGCATAAGCGCGCCAACAAAAGACTTGTTGCATTCAACCGTGAACCGATCTCGAGTCTCAGACGTCCTTTGCAGTCACACAGGAGAGGTTTTTGGTGGAGGACGGTGATTGACACGCGGATATCGAAGAACAAGCGCGGCGCGTGCGCTTCGAACATGCCTTCTATCGCGAACGGCCACTTCTGGGCTCGGATGCGGTGGCCAGTGAGAATGACCCCTTGCAGTAGGGCTCTCTGTCGACGCCGTGCCGCATACTCGACCCGAAGAGGTGAGATCTTCGTCACATCAACGCCGAGGCCATCACATGGTGTTCAGCCTCGACTCTGCAGATGCAGCGAGTGCATCAGCCGACAGTTCGAGGCATCTCAGACTCAAGCTTTTGATTCAAGCATCAAAAAGAGCCGGAGAGCATGGCTGGAATTCGAAAACTGTCAAGGTCGGCCCCTTGCGACGGCTGATGCGTGAAGCAAAGGGCGTTCAAGATTGGTGACGAACAGCAACAGAGAGCAAAGGAGACCGGTGGGAGGTGGAAACGGCACGAGGATCAATACAACTGCTAGACTTGCCTTCGTATCCGGAAAGTGTGGACGCCATTTTGTCGCGTGTTGCGGCGGCACGACCAACGAGAAATTACAAATACGGGATACAAGAGTTGTTGCAATCGTTTGTCGGTAGAAGGAATGGAAAGAAATGGATTGGAGGTGAGATAATGGCCTGATGGTTGATGGGGTGGTCGAACGAGGGCGGCCGAGAAGAGAAGGAGGCATTTGGCGGAGACTTTTGGCCGATGGGAAAGAAGTTTCGCCGCATCGTCGTACCTTCCGCTTTCGTCGCTCCCATCGCATTCCGCCGTTTGCAACTCTTGCTACTGTTCGGTGTCCTCGTCTTCTCCCCATCTCGGTCTCTCTCAAGCTTGCGAACAGCAGGAAAAATCCTCCGCGGATAGCGTTGCCGTACATGTATCAAAAACACGAATTGTACATGGATACAGTCGACAACGATGTAAAGTCTGTCTCGACCGCCAGGGAGCCCATTCAGCCTGATTACACGATTGGTGGAAGACGATGAGACCTTGTTCCATCGCGATCGCCCCTCCCGCGAGATCCTTTATCAAAACACGAGCTCGCCCATGGGGTGCTCCATGCGGGGTGTGTCGCATCTACGGTTCATCGCTGTCACCATGTTGATCATGCCCCTCGGGCTCGTAAATAGGTTCCGAAGCCCCGGACAGTTATGAAGATGACTTTAGGGCTTGGTCGGGATGGCTATGCTGTCGTTGCTGCTGTCAGTCTCTTGGACACCTTTGTCGCTGCCTCTACCTTGTGTTCTGCTGTCAATACAACACATACCGATCTGATACTGCCTGACTTTCAACCAGATCCCAACCGCATCTTCGTCAAAAAGAAAAAAAAAAAGAAAAAATAGCCTGATACCTTCTTTCGCGCCTCATGTAGCTTCGAAGCATTTCCTAGCATACCAATTTACGCCCTAGAAACACTCACAGAACTGGAAGCTCGTCGGTAATCTCTTGGACAGGCCAGAAAAATTGCCAGGTCTCGGATATACCAAACAGGTCACCCTGCCACGATGATACTTTCCGGCTACGTACCACCCTCGTCTTTTGACAATGCTTTCAACAAGCCTTATGATGGGACAACCAACATACATTCCCAATCCCCAAAACTCGAATACCCTGTCCTCTCGCTCGAACCCCGTACGCTTCCTTTGCAAGTGCTACGGCACTTCGCGTCCAAGAACTCCACCACTCCTCCCTCCTCCCTCCGAGGATCAAGACATACACAGGAGGCTCTAATGGCTGACACCGCAACCTTCGATATCTAGCAACGAGACCTTCAACGAAAAGACCTCCAAGCTGCGCCCATCTCCAGACCAGCCAGCCGAGCATCTCTACAACAACCAGACACTCGTTCTTCATATCTACAAGAAAGAGTATTCAATGATAGCAAAGAAAAGTACACGTCTACCTCACACGTAAATCATGCCACGTTCAATGGATTTGAATGAGCCGTACATACCTCCCACTCGACCAACGCAGATACACGAGACATGCTCGATACTACTCACCATCAGCAGAGAAAAAACACATCCAACCCACAAAAGAAACCACGCCATGGACGGAGAGATATTAATGAGCATACACCTTGTACTCCAACCACTCACTTCACCCTCACATGTACAACAAAGATTATCTGATGATAGCAGAGAAAAACATATTCAACTCACGAAAGAAACCACGGCACTTTCAACAAAACATTCATGGTCTGTACACTACATGATACTCGTACTGCAACCATCCACTTCGCCAACCCACTCCAATATCTCTTTTGACCAATTCACTCGACCGACGCAAACACGACACGGTCTGGGCATGCAAATCTCTTTCAACACGCGGCTGGAAACTGGTGGTTAGTCGCTCTCACTCTTCCTCTCTCATCGCTCGAGACATGATTATATCATATCACGTGCCGCAGCGGCAGAGAAACAATGCTGAAACCAGTCTCATGGCTTCAAAACTCATACTCCATCCTCGACCCCATTCGAGGAACACAGCGCGGTTTTCTCTCACACCGCAGACGGGAAAATGTCTTTTTTGGGATATGTGAAAGACAGACTGTTGGGACTCTATGGTGAGGTTGATGTCAGTCAATGCATGCACTCCACAGGTCACAGTCGTGGACAAGCCAACAAGTGTTGCAATGGAAACTTCTTCATTATCATTCTCAAGCGAGCAAGCTAATTACGAGCGCTCTCAGGCAAGCTAAGCCGGTAATCTCATGCTGTTAGAACACACGAAGCGATTTTCTGTTCTCATCTCCTCAACTGAGGAATGCTCCTCCTCTCATTCCGAAATCTCTTACTGGGAACCGCCTCTCTTCTCAAGGTCAATGTGCACCTCCTGCTCAGTGACCTCACCGTGCTTGGTCATGCCCATGTCGTTGGCAAAGGTGGTGGTGGGCTTCCAGCCAGCAGAGTTGCGAGGGGTGACCTCTTCGAGCATCTTGTCGACCTGCTCGAGCGACAGGCCCTTGGTCTCGGGGACGAGGAAGTAGGCGTAGACGCAAGCGCAGGTGCAGAGAGTGCCCCAGACGAAAAAGACCTTGGGGCCGAGGTCGCCCTGGCCCTTTTCCTTGCCGACCATGAACGGGGTGATGGCAGCAATGATTGTGTTCCAGAGCCAGTTGCTGGCCGTGGAGAGACCGACAGCGCGCGAACGGATGGGCAGAGGGAAGATTTCGCCAATCAGGACCCAAGCGCCGGGACCCCAGGTGGAGGCGAAGAAGGCGATGGCCAAACAGATGAAGGCAATCTGGGCCTGGGTGGCGGCCTGGTTCTCGGTCGAGATGGCGGTGCCCAGGATGGCGGTGAGGAATTGGCAGATGAGCATGCCCAGGGCGCCCCAGATGAGCAGGGGACGGCGGCCGAAACGTTCAATGGTCCAGAACGAGATGGGGGTTGACAGGACGTTGACAAGGGTGGTGATGAGACCGATCAGGAAAGGGTTGGAGATGGTGCCCTGGTCTCGTTAGTCACTTTTGTTGGAGAGAAGAGTTCTTGTTGGTCTTTTTTGACAAGAGTCGAGATGAGGAGAGAAGAAAATCAAAGAGAAAAGAGGGCAAGAGAAGAGAAGAGAACAAAAGAAGAGAAGAAAGAAAAGATCAGAAACTCACGAGCTGCTGGAAGAAAGTGGTGCCAAAGAAAAAGATAAAGTTGACGCCGGTCCACTGCTGCATCATCTGCAGAGAGGTGCCGAGAATGGTGCGGCGCAGGTTGCTGTTGGCCTTCCACAGCGAGCCCTTGAAGCAGTTGGCCCACGACGACAGGTAGCTGCCCTGAGGCACGACCGACAGTTCGTAGTCGTGGTTGGCGATGATCTCGGCCAGCTCCTGCGTGACAAAGTCCGAGTCGACGGGCTGACCGCGCACAGAAGCGAGCGCCTTGGCCGCCTTTTCGTGCTCGCCCTTCTTGACAAAGTAACGGGGCGACTCGGGCAGGCAGGCAATGCCGCCGCCGAGGATGAGGGCCCACGCGAGCTGAACGGCGACGGGGATGCGGTAAGAGCCGCTGTCCATGCGGTTCTGCGTGGCGTAGACGACGACTGAGGCCAGCAGGATGCCGATGGTGATGCAGAACTGGTAGCAGGCGATGAGGGCGCCGCGCACCTTTCTGGGGCAGATTTCCGACATGTACAGGATGACGACGGCAGACTCGAAGCCGACACCGAGGCCGGCGACGAAGCGACCAGCTGCCATGAGGCTGATTGTAGTCGACATGATTTCCATGATGACTCCAATGACAAAGATCAAGCAGCCGATCATGATGGTGGTACGACGACCGAAGAAATCGGCAAGGTCACCAGCAATGAGGGCGCCTGCTGTTTGTTAGAAGGAGCTGACAGTCAGACGTTACACAATGTCACGCACCAAAGAAGGTGCCAGCAGACAAAATCGACGTGACGAGGGCCTTGTCACTGGCGCCGACGACAAAGTCTTCGGCGGGCGTGTCGTAAGGGAGGCCGGCAAACGTGTGGATGGCGTACTTCATGCCCATGACACCGCTGTTGAACTTGATCAGAAAGGTCAAGCAGAGCATAAACATTGACACTCACCTGATCCAGCCGACGTCGTAGCCAAAGTAGATGCCACCGAACGATGCAAAGGCGCACATGAGGTAGGCCTTGAGCGTGACGGGCGCCTCGATACGCTCGACATCACTAGTGCCGCGGATGGTAGGAGGAGCCATGTTAGCTGAAGCTGAGTAAGGTTGGACTCTGCGCAGACTCAATCCCGGCGATTCAGTCGCCGTGCGGAGAGTCGAAGGAGATGGTTCTGAAGATGGAAGGGAAGTGTCGTAGAGAGAAAGAGGATGGCCGAGGGGAGGGAAAGTGAACGAGGCAGACATTTTATACTCGACCCCGTGTCAGTGCGCGTCTTGTCTGGCAGGGGGAAGGCACGACTTGGGAAGGTGCAAACAAACTTCCACCGCCCTCTGGCTTGACGTTGCTCCTTCCCTTCTCAATCGTTCGGGGTCCCCACGTTAGGACATGGCCATCGTCTGTCTTTCTTGTTCCCCATCAAACTCAATCTGCAAGAGACTTTGGCCTTATCTCCTTCGAGAACACCTCCACGTGCCGCTGTCATTCTCTTTCCGTCACTGATCTGCTCCATCTGTGAATCTCGTCCGTGCAACACTCGTCATACCAGACAAGGCCGTCTCAGAGCAAACATGTCGTTGCACACCCTGCAGCCTCCCCCAGTGTCTCGAGACAGGCCCAATGAGACTCGACCAGGTGTAACCAACACCAGCAATACGGCATCCACCTCCCTCTCGCTTGCAACCTCCTCGCAAACAATCAAGCTCCAAGCCTTGCTCACACAGCCAAGCAAAGGCGTCAAACAACCCTCTCGTGGCGTAGAGTATACCCATCGTCCCATCACCATTTCGCCGTCTCTAACCCTCCACTCATTTCCCCAGAACTTGCAGAGTTTTTCTCCACGTCGGTATAGTATGCAACCCACCAGAAACGTTGACAAGATGGAGGTGTTCGTTGTGGGAGAGAGGAGAGGAAGGTTCCCCCCAGACAAACCCCAAGACCCGTTTCCTGGGGAAATTGATCTGGAAGAAGTCTATTCGCAAATCTGCCATGTAACTTTTTCAAGCATCCACGACGGTTTCTTCCTTTGCAGCGGTTGCTCTCGTGTCTCTTCCAAATCACGATATAGCCAAGAAACCCTTTTCCCTCCATCTTTGAAATTCCTCTTAGCGGTTTAAAAGTGTGAAAGTGTGGAGGTTGCGACAATCGGGCCTTCTGCGGGGTCGAGAGGTTCGTGGGAAAATCGCCTGCAGAAAGACGCCCTTGAGTTGTATCTTTGCGGTCGGAGTCTCGAAGAGAAGCTATACAGAACAATAACTAGTTCTCTCATGACAGACGTGCGGAATCAGTGCATCAATTTCGCCAATGCACAAGCAACAAGCAACGACGAGTGCGAGCGTCGTGAGGCGTCGTCCCTCGACCTCCTCACACACAACACCCATTCCTCCAAATCGAATTTCGCTGCACCGCAAACAATATCCTAGCAAATATTATCCCAATCCATTACGATGGTATTGATCGCTCTACTCGCCCATGAGAATGAGAAAGTAATCAAGAAAGACATGAGAGTCTTGCGAGAATGTAGATCTGTCTAGTCAGGCCAGCTTCCTCGAAGGTAGAGGTAACTATGTTTAATTGTCTTGAGACGCCGTCGCTTGCCGTGAGACCCGTGGCTTTGGTGTCTATGCATTGCTAACGTTAGTTGGCTGCAATCAATTTCTTCGATTCAGAAATGCTTTCATGTTCTGACTGGCATGTACAAGCAGTTCATCCCATATTCGACGCACGAGATGCTCCCTCCGGAATCACGCTCGCATGCATCATTTGCATAAGAGTATATATATTCATCAAGCAAAAAGTGCTTCAACAACATCCGATATGGTCTAGTGGCTAGGATTTCTCGCTCTCAAACCGTGTTTACTAAAACACAACCAGGTCCGAGGAGGCCGGGGTTCAATTCCCCGTGTCGGAATCTTCTTTTTGCTTTTTGTTACCCACCATCTAAAGAGCGGTGGACTGGTGGTGGAACCGCAGAAAAAAAGAAAGGCTTTTTTTTTTGCTTGGATGCGTGCCAAGGTTTTGGGATTTTTTGGGTGGTGGAGCTTGGCGGACAGGGTTGTGCTGCGGACGAGCGGTTTTTGAGGTAAAGTGATGGTTGTCGACGACGAGGGTGGATTGTGTAGACGGCAAAGTGGTTGGGGGATGTAGAGAAGTATATTTACTATATTTCACAAAGTTTAGGTCATTCTGTATGGTTTCTCGGTTGATATTTTCGGTCGGAGGAGTTTTTCCTGTCCTTTATTATATCATGGAACGAGACCATATGAATATCTCTCACTCTGCTGGCACCTACGCATGATTCAATCTTGTCAGATCTCGACATGAAAAGGGTGGTAGTAGTAATAGATGTCGAAACTAACGTGTTAAAGAAGTATATAGTTGTCTCTAAGCCCGAAAGATAAAGATGCGGTTGATGCGATGTAAGAATGGGAATTGTCGTTGTATACTAGGCAGCACGGAAAACTCGAGGATTGAGCTTGGAACCAAAGTGCAAAATTATCATCGTGCTATGATATTTCTGCATGAGTCGGCCATGTATAAATAAATACTGTGGGCCCCATATCGTGGTGTAGCTGCTTAAGTAACAGTTTCTAGCATACCAACTGGATGGAGAAAGTGCAGAGCAGGAAACAAACCAACACGGCATGAACAACTAGAAAGATTGGATAAATGGATGGATGAATGAGATAAATGCGTCACGATACTCATCATAACCGCTCATAAGGCACCGTCGCCCTCCCACTCTCCTGATCCTCCGTAATAGTATCCTGCCTCCCCCTCCCCGCCTGCTCCTGCCCCATCCCCGCCACAGCAGTCCCCCTATTAATCCTCCGCTCCTCCTCCTCCCCTAAACTACTCCCATCACTGTCCTCGCTCACCGCGCTCCGAATCTCCACACTCTGCACCACCTCGCTGGTCTTCCACGCCCCAAGGCCCGGCGACGGCAACGGCGGCATTTCATGGCCATGGCCAAACCCACCCGCAATCACGACTTCGGTTTTTCCATCGTCTTGGCCGCCAGCGCGGAGCTCGTCGAGCGTGACGAGCGTTTGGTCATCCATGTCCATGCGTTTGCTCCGTTTGGCGCCGCCTCTGCTGACTGTGCCGCCCAGGGGTCGGGAGCCGGTGGCTGTGGAGGGCACGCCAAAGTGCGAGCGGAAGCGCGATAGCAGGGGGCGCAAGGTGGCGGCGTTTGCGGCCGTGGCGCCGATGCCGAGTTCGACGGTTGTCCAGATGGCGACGTCGGCCGTGTTGTAGAGGAATTCGCCTTTGAAGTCCTTGAGGGTGTGGACGAAGGGGGTGCGGATAATTGTTGCTGTGCTTCCTCTGTTTGCGTACATGTCCGTCAGCTGACATTGTTCCTGGTTCTGTGGGTTTGGTTATCGGTGGAACTTACAGGGCAGCAAATCCCAAAATAGACGCCACCAAAACCTTGGTCTGCCTCTTCATCTGCAACTTCCTCACAATAAAGAAAGGCAAAATTCCAAACGTCCAATCCGCCACAGAGTTCAACACCGAAATGATATACGTGTTGATAACGATGACCTTTGGACTCAAGCAATGTCCATGGTGATCAGGATGCAAGTCCCACCAGAAAGAGATGGGTCGGCATTGGAAGGTGACGAGCAAACAGTAAGGGACAGCGAAGATGACGTTGAAAATCATGATCCAGCGGATGATCCAGATGTGAGTGCGGTCGACGGCGATGCGGAGAAGGAAGAGCCCGATGCTGATTTTTAGGGTTGCGGTGGCGAGGGTGTAGGCGATTTCGCAGAAGAACCAGTACTGTTTAGGAAAGGGACGATAAGTATTGTTCTCGCTGGTTGGCGCGGAAGGGTAAGAGACTAACCATCAGACCTGTTTGTGCCGTGTCGTCATCTAGGAGTTTCCTCTTCTTGCCACTCCCATGCACGACACCGAGGAGTTGGCAGACCAGATATGTGAGGTAGAGGGCAAACGCAGCCACCATGGCAACATCATCGCGTCCGGCTTGACTACGAAGAATCCTCGTTCTGTTATGATGACGGTCAGCATGATGTTAGGAAAAGAGGGCAAGTAGTAAAGTTCAACCTTGTGTAAACTCGTAATGCAGTAGATAATGCAGTGGGGATCAAGAAAGCAATAGCCACGCCAAGGATCTGGCCGCTTCGGTCATCTGTACCCATCTGTACTAAACATGTGCGGTTGTCTTTCTCCTTGGGGGAATAATTGTGCGCACGGAACGAATGAGGATAGAGGTAAAAATAGGAAATGCTGTCAAGTCGACATCGTGTATGCAGTTGGTGACAAAGAGGGAAAGGAGAGTAAAAGAAAGGAGAATGATCAGGAAAAGGAGAAAACGTGAATAGAACAGGCAAGACAAGGCCTACTGTGTCAGATGCCTAGCTCTCCCCGCGCCAAAGGTGGGATCAGGCCTCCTATATAGCATGGTGAACCTGGATCAACATCACTAACCGCAAGAAGGGTCCAAGAAGGAAGAGCATGCCGAGTCAAGGCGGCCTAAACGAGCACTTTCGTGGGGTGAGCATGGTCTGTTCTTTCTAAGTCAAGTTGTTAACAATGGATCAGCAAGACTGTGTTGGGTGAAGATGTTCGAACCCTCGGACCTACACATCACCTGTGCTTGTCTACGCAATCTACTCGTCTTGCTGCCGAGCCCGTGTTGCAGAGTGTCGATGACTGTCAAACGAGGAAGCGTCGGTTGACCTTGTCTGCGTTTCATCAATGACACTCATACCACGCGATGGACGACCTAGAGAAGCTGTCAGTATACAGTTACAAAAAGCCTGGAGGATTTGACACTTCATCAAAAGTCCCGAGTACCCAGCACAGCAGTCGCATTCGATGCAGGGAGAACGCCTCGCAGGAAGGATGATCGGCAACGTGGGCAGGGACAATGCATACAGAGGCAATCTGCGATTACTGTGATTGTCAACGCGACGAGTCAAGAGATGTGCGCCTTAGATTGTGTATAGATTGATTGCCGCGCTGCTTTTCAAAGCAAATCGATTCTCAATGTCGGTACTCCATTGTCAATCTGTAGCGCAAGGAATATCGACTCTGTGGACGCAACGAGCGGTCCAGTGCACTCGACAAAGCAAATCTGTCCGTCTTGTGTCGAAAAGAGTCTTGCCAGAAGAAAACAAAGGTAGTCGAATTTCCATGACTCGAAGCGACAGGTGTCAGACTCGGGACCGACGGTCGGTCAATGCGGCCACTGCGCCATAACTCTGATCTCAGCGTTTTAGCCTTTGAGCTTCTCAGCTTCTCAGCCTCTCGGCCTCTCAGCTAGCTGTTAGTAATAAATATTAGTAGCAATTTAACGTCAGTATATCACCAAATTTTGCAAGGTAATTAGTAGAGGAACAAAGACTTCGTTAATTAGTAGTATCTAGCCACGCAATTAACCGCGTAGCTTATCGACTTCGCCTTCGAGTATAGCGATACGCTCCTCCTACTACATACTAATAGTAGCGTAGTCTACTAGTCTCTATCTTTAATTAGCGATAAGAGCGTCCTAGCCCTAGACGTGTTATTAGAGGCGAGTAACAGTCTCCTCGAGGGCTTCGAGACGGCTAGTAAGGTCCTTTTAAGGTTAGTAATTATATATAGTAGTAGTATAGTAGTATATATAGTAAAAACTTATATCTACTTTAGGCTCCTTTTCTATTACATTATAACTACTAGTACCCTTTAATCTATAGAAGGTATAGGTAACACTCTAACCTTCTACCTTCTTAGTAAAGACATAATAGACTCTCTTAGGCTCTCTATCCTTATTAACGTAGTTCTTATAAGGGCCGGTAGGAGTAGGCTTACTAACATCTAATATTATAATAGCATTAGCGTCGTAGTACTTACGTAGAGTGTTAATAGCATTACGGCGGACGTTCTTAATAGTGCTCTAAGCCTTAGTAACTAACTCGTCCTAGCGCACTTAAGAAATTAACTACCACTCTAACTCGACTATAGGTCTAGCTAGATCTACGATAGAGGTAGGTAGAGTAAGAGTAGTAGTAGGTATAGTAGTAGCTATAAAGGAAGGACTAGTAGTAGGCATGCCGAAACCTACGATAGAGGCGGGTAGAGTAGGAATAGTAGTAGGTATAGTAGTAGCTATAGAAGAGGGACCGGCGGAAGGCGAGTTAATAGTAGTCTACGAACGCGGTAAACTTAGCTCCTCGTCCTCGTCCTTATTAATAGCCTTACTATATATTAAACGATAATTAGTTATGTTAAAAGCGATAAGTAATAGTAGCTAATTACCGCTTAGCCGACCTTCTCTAAGTAAGAGGAGTACCCTCGTCCTTATCCTTATTATTATCTACTACCTTACGAGTAGTAATAAAGCGCGTAAGGCGCGCGGCATTAATCTTCTTAGGCTTCTCGCTAGCGACACCTCTAGCGGCGAGGGTAGTAGCTCTAGTAGCGCTAATACGCGTAGAGGCGCGAGGAATAGTAGTAGTAGTAGTCTTCTTAGGAGTTATATTATAATGTTAGTACTAATGCTAATACTAATGTTATAGTTATAGAAGAGGTAGAAGTTAGTAGAAGTTATATAATAAATCTAATTAGTAAAGCGAGCGACGGAGACGAAGAATTAACATATAATAGCCTAAGAGGTAGATAATTTTACTACACTATAGCTATAATACTAAGGGAAGGAATACTATTGCTTTTATTGCTATTTAGATAAGTAAATTATAAGCCGAGAGAGGTATAATAAAGGAAATAGTATAGTACTATAGTAAAACAACGAATATTATGCTCCTCTTTAAGCCTATCGACGAGTAACTACCTAAAGAGGTACTATAGGAGTAGTACGAGGACGTCTCTAAGGCCTCTACTAATGCTAAGGCTACTATTCCGTCTACTAGACGAATAAGGTCTCGTTAGTATTAGTACTAGTAGGTATAGCAATCTTAGGAGGCTAATAACTTAGTATAGTAGCTAGCTCGAATATAAAGGACGGAGCATATAAAGGAGGCGGATTAGCCTCCTACTTATGCTTACGATACTAGCGAGTATAGTCCTTAATACGTTCTATACGCTGCTAATTAGTCTATTCCTTAGTAGGACGGCCGTAACGGTCTCGATCTAAGGCATTAAGCAACTCCTTAGTAGTCGGAGAAGTAGTAAGAAAGTCGGTATAATTAAATATTAAGGGAGGAGGAGAGAGAGAGCGAGCGGTAAGGTCGATATGCTTAGAAGTATTACGTTAAGCTTTAAGTTAAGCTCTTCCTTCGTTAATATTAGCTAGTCTCTACCTAGGAGAGTTAGCTTCTTAGCTATAACTACTACTACACTACTACTATATATAAATCTTAAACTTACTATACTAAAATGTAATGGCGAAGGAGGCTCCTACTTAGGCGACGATAGGCTTCCGCCGTCTAGATAATACTTAAAGTAGAGTCTAACGATAGTAACCTTACTAGCCGTCTTCGAGAAAGGAGATAGCATTATAGTAAAGCTATTACACTAAGAATCTTATAGATTAACCATAATAGGTTAATTAGTTATAGCTTAGTTACTACGAGGCTTTATAGCAAAGTTAGTAACTAGAAACTAGTCCTTAAGAGATAACATCCTATTAGGATAGCGCTTAAGGCACTAATTTAGTAGGAAACAATAACGACTAAGTCTCGAAGTAGCCTCGATATCCTTATCGACTTCCTCCTTATTATAGCTCGTTAACTAGAGAACTAGTAGATCTAGTTCTTACTATTACTTTACTCCTCTTTCGTTACGCGTTATCGCTATCTTAAAGGCTTTAACTTATACGCGGATCTAGTCCTTTTATACTCTAAGTTTTAGAGCAATAGCTCTATCGATAGCTAGAGAGGGATGCGATATAAGAGATAGGCTAGTAATAGCTTAAGGGATCGAGCTAGTATAAGTACTACGAGCGGCATTACTTCGAGTAATAGTAGAGCTCGATTGTCTTACTTATTCTACTATAGTAAGACCCCTCCTTAGGAAGATATGTTAGCCTCGGCGAGAGTAGGTAGTTAGCGGTAGACGACTAATAGTAGGCACTAGAACTAGAGCTAAAACTAAGCTAGTAGTTATTACTTAAGTGCTTAGTTACGACTTGTCGTCCTCTAGTAGCGATGGATTAATAAGGCTATATGTTAAGTAAGATAGCTCGTCGCGGTAGCGTAAGTGTAGCTCTCTATTATTAGGATAGTATTTACCCTAGAAGGAAGAAACTATAGTAAGCGTATAGTTAATAATTCGAGGAAGAAGGAAGAGGTAAATAGTTATAATATAACATACTAACTTATTTTACTATAATAGCTACTATAATAGTAAGGCGCGTAAATTCTACGATATAATTAGTTATGTTATATAGCATAATATTAGTTAGATTTATTATCTAGCCCTATAGAGGCGTTATAGTAGTACGTATAGTGCCGACGCACTAATTTATATAAGTGGATCCGGTGTATATTTGTTAATGCTTTTAGGAAGGATATTACCTATGCTATATAGCGCTTCTAGTAGTCCTATATGCTATAGCTGCTAATTAGTAGCTCTAAGAGGTCGATTAGACTTATATAGTACCGGATTAATGTTACTAGTATACTTATAGTCGAATATCTCCTACCGGAGGTACTTATATACTTCTACGTATAGACGGCATCTCTCTCTATTAATCTCGATAATCTAATCGACCTCCTTAGCTTTAATAATGCCGTTAGTACTAGGGAATTACGTAGCTAATTTATCCTTACACTATTCGAGTACGTAAGCTAGAAGATACTCGTTACTATTAAACTCCTTAAGGTACTAGTTCTAGGGCTTAAGTTACTATACGTTAATGTCTAAACCCTACTTATAGCCTCTAAAGAGCTCTAGCTAGCGATATAGTGCCGTAGGAGAGCCTAGAATAGTATAAGATCGCTAGCTCTATATCTAAATTAGGTAGTTATTCTATAGAGTAGCGAACATCGAGCTAGCTCGACGAATAATTAGCATATATATAGTAAGGAAAGCTATCCTCTCGAATAGGTGGCGACTATTATATAGTAAGGTTTCGAAGAAGGTAGTCTACGTACTAATACTACTAGTAGTTATCTAGAACTACTAAGCCTTAATACGCTAGTTTTGTTTACTAGTTCTATACTTAAAGTAGTTAGTAAAGGAGAGCTTAATGCCGCCGGCTTAAGCCTCGCGAAGGCTATAGTACGTATTAGTAGCTATTATAGTCTCGCTTCTATAATTAGTACGGACGAATTAAGGAAGAAATCCGGTCTCTTATATAGTCTTAACTTACTAATTAAGTACTAAGACCGCTAAACGCGTAGATATACTAGCGTAGAACTAGACAATTAACCTTAAGAAGTAGTTAATAGCTACGTATACTTAAATACCCTAGCGCTTAAGCTTATAGTGCGCATCTATTAACTATATATAGTTAGGCCCTAGTAAATTAGCCTTACTACGATGGTTCTTAATCTTCTTTTAACGACGAGAGAGGCCTTAACTATAGCCCTCTTAGTTTAGCGAGCGAGTAATACGGTATAGTCGTTCTCTTAAATTAATATTAGCTAAAGTTATCTCTATAGTAGTAGTGTAGTAGTATATATAGTAAAGAGAAAGGCTACGAGAAGCGAGGCAAAATAGAGAAATATATTACTATACTATTCTCTATACTACTACTATACTACTACTATACGATTAAATAGATGCACTATTAACTTACTTGCCGACTATATAGTATTTTATACGCATATATAAGTATAATAAGCCCTTGCTAAGGTTATTAATGTCGCCTCTTCTATACTCGCTAATTAGCGCCTCGCGTATAGCTTATTTAAGCTACTCCTTATACTCTAGTAGTATACGCTAAGGAAGGCTATATTCGATTTAGATACGGCGGATAGTACGAGTACTAATATAACTATAACTATTAAGCTTAAGGATGTCGCTAATAGTACTATCGCTAAATTAAAACTGCTAGAAGAGATCCTTAATCTTCTTAGTAAGTAGAGTATAGTCGTTCTAAGCTAAGCTTAAGTTCTACTACTAAAGCCTTCTTTAAAGCGTCCTTCGCGGTACCGAAACATTATGCTCTTTAGCTAGCTTTAGTAGTATTATACCGACTATAGCGCCCTCGTTAATCTAGCTCTTAATATAGTCCTTCTATAGCTTAAGGTCGGTTATTAGACGCGGCATAATAGCGAATAATAATAGGTAAGTAGCGATAGTAAGGTAGTTTGTAGTAGTGATGGCGAGGTAGTTCGTAGTAGCGACGACGAGGTAGATAAGCGCGTAGATTAACAAGTAAACAACGTTATAATTAGTGGATAGAGGTAAAAGGCTAAAAGGCTGAGAGGCTAAGAGGCTGAGAAGCTAAGAAGCTAAAAGGCTGAAACGCTAAGATCGATAGTTATGGCGCAGTGGCCGCATCGACCGACCGTCGGACCGTGCACAACCAGCATCGAGCGCAACCATGAAACCGCCATACCAAGAACCTTCTTTGCTGTACCTGTCGATCATAGCAACCAGATATATGAATTCGTCACAAGCGAGGTATATTCCTCTGTTAAACTTGCCAGAGGTCGCAGGGGAAGAAACCACCATCGCTTGAACGTCAAACGCAAAAACCCAGATCAATATACCAGAAAATGCACGACTCGAAAACTCGGCCGAGTTGAGACAAAAAGACAAAAAAGCACCAACACAAACACTCGGCCAAGAAGGCCGGACGAAGGAGACAGAGACTAGTTATACAATGGCAGGGCGATCGTCAACCTATTACAGTGCTACCGCCTCTCTATCAGCACAGCCTCAGCCGCTTGCATTTCAAAGCAGACTCGACCATGTCCGCCAACGACGACTTCTTCTCTTTCGAGGGTACCGATCTGACCTCCAGTCTGTGATTTGAAACTGACGCCAGAGACTTTTATCTCGCTTTTTGCGTTTGTACCTGGAGCTTGAAGACGCACGATGTCAAGGCGAGTGCCCGGACGCCAGGTCGTGCTGACGGAGACTTCGCGGACGGGACGTTCGCCCGCAGAGTGAATGGTCGAGTCAGTGATGCTGAGCGTCGAAGGGTTTGACAGACCCTGAGTGCCGTTCCAGACTTGTAGATCGACGAAGACGAGTTTGTTGAGTTCTTCATGGTGACGATGGCCAGACGAATAGATGGCATACCCGCTAAAGTCGGAGCTGTTTGCGGTAGGGATTTGAGCAATCCGCTGTTGCTTGTTGGAAGCCAGTACGTGAGCCATGAAGTAGTGGCCGTAGAACAGACTTCTGATACCTGCCTGGAGACTTTCGTTATTGTGTTGATACGGCAGCGGGACAAAGCTGGAGTATTCGGCATTGGCACCAAGGTGGAAGTATACCTTGGGCATACCGATGCTGGCTGCTAGCAAGACATAGTCGACGTTCCAGAGTGCAGCACCAAACGTGTCGCTGATGCCACTACGACCAGAGCATGAAGCTGAGTTGGTCTCGCCGAACACGAGAGGAATACCCGCCTTGTCCGCTGCAGCGACCTGTGGCACGTATTGCGAGACGTTGTGCCAGAGCACGCTGTGGTTCGACAGCAGATTCAGACTCAATCTATACCAGCGTTTCGTGTCGCAAGTTGACTGAGGGTATAGATGAACAGCATATGATCCGATCTTGTCTTGGTCAGTCAGACCAGCGCGAGTAAGGTTGATGATATCAAAGTCATCGATTTCGTCTTGTTGGTCGGGCACCCAAGGAGGGTCGGCAAAGACCGCAGCTTGGAACTTGGGAGGATGTTTTGCTGCTTTGTACCAAGAGGACTGCCCGATTTGATCGGAAATATTTCGCCATTGCTGAATGTACATGGCAACGTCCCAGGTAGATGGTCGCCATCCCTTGTTGATGAAATGGTCGATCTCGTTGCCTAGTTCGAACAGCTTGAGCTTGTCCCCGAGAACGCTGTGAGCTGCCGCCGCTTCTTGTACGGCGTTCGCCCATGCGCTCGAGTTATCCTTGAGATTCAGGGTGTAGAGGAAGTCTGTTCCTTCGGGAAAGTAACTAGCCCATTGCTCAAACCATGCATTGCTGATGTTGAAAGTGTTTGTGACCGTCGTGTTTGGTAATGCCACAGCCGAGACATTCAACTCCGGGTGGTAGTATGTCTGATCGCCGGTGTTTCCTCCGACTCGGAATGTTGGTGGCTTGCCAGTCACGTCTGCAATGAGATTCATAAGATTGCGAGTCAGGTTGGAGGAGATGTAGTCCTGAGTCCAGACTGGTTCGAGAGAGTATGCATAGGCATCGCGCAAGAGCTCACGGGTGGGAAGATGCTTGGGGACGAGTACATCCGTAGCGCCTGCAATGACAGCGACTGCTGAGAGCAAAGAAAGATGTAATGACTTGACCATGATGAATGACTGTAATGTACCTACTCATGTCTCACGGTACCTTTATGTAGTTGCTGAAGCTTGCAATTCTTCCGGATAGTCCACAGTGATGCGACTACGGGGTGTCACGTCAGAGGAAGCAGGGCAGACACGAGAGATGCAGTGCTGATCAGATCCAAGGTTGGCGAGGTGTGCGGGGTCTCGGATAAATCACAGTGGTAGGCCCAGGTCTTCGGTGTTGAGATGTCGCGAGGGTCCAAGACGACTTGAAGGGATTCGAAAGATGCAGCGTGCGGAGTTGAAGGCGTTGATATGAACGTCCTGTTGTTCAGACTCAGCGGATGCTGGTTTGTTGGTGGTAAAAGAGGAAGACGACCGACGTCTCCTGCTGTTCAGATTGCGCCCGGGGACGCTCCATTGTCGAGTCGTCCAGTTGAAAATGCCATGTCCGACATTCCCAGATGGATATCTATGTCTTTTGTGATACGCATCAAGCTCTGTTACTCGACAAGCAATGCATGGTGATAATCTGATTTCGGTGTCGATATGTCGCAGTTGGGAAAAGGCAGCAGGAGCTCCTTCAGTCCCTGTACCCTCAACGTCTGGCCAACATTTCTGACCAAAACAATGACGCACTCGAAACACCTCGATGGTTAGGCAAGAGCTCTCCCTTCTGCTTCAACGGTCGTACCTTCCCTACAAACAATCGTACTTTCCCTACCAACCTCGATATGCGGATCCTCATCACCGGCTCCAGTGATGGCCTCGGCCTCCTGACGGCAAAACTCCTGACCTCGCGCTCCCACCAAGTGATTCTCCACGCCCGCAACAGCTCCCGCGCCCACGATGCCTCTACCGCATGCCCCTCTGCCCACGCCACCATCACCGGCGACCTCTCTTCCATCTCTGGCATCAAAGCCTTTGCTCAAGAAGCAGACAAACACGGTCCCTACGATGCAGTGATGCACAATGCAGGTCTCTACCTCGGTCCCTTCCGCCGCACAGAAGATGATCTGCCGGCTCTGGTTGCGGTCAACACGGTAGCGCCTTATATACTCGCCTGCATGATGAAGAAGCCTGGTCGGCTCATCTTTGTCTCTAGTGGTCTGCATCAAAACGGCAACGCCAAACTCGACGACATAACTTGGCAGCAGCGAGGAGAAAGCGCTTGGAACTCTGGACAGGCATACGCAGACAGCAAGCTCCACAATATCATGTTTGCGTTTGCCTTTAACAGGAGGTATGGCATTCCTACCGCGAGTGTGGATCCGGGGTGGGTCAAGACGAAGATGGGTGGTGAGAATGCAATGGACGATTTGGATGCTGCCGTCGAGACGTTTGCCATGGTCTGCACGGGAGAGGGTGAGGCGGGAAAGACGAGTGCGGGGCATTATTATCAGATGAAGGAGAGAGGCTTTAGGGAAGAGGCTAAAGATGTTGATGCTCAGGAAAAGTTGTTGAAGATTTTGGAGGGCGTGACGGGCTTCAAGGTGCCTGAGTAGGTTGAATAATACACCGGACGCTTCGAGACGAGTCACGAAATTAAAGAGGCGGATGCAACAGAGATGCTGGAAGACTGGATGATTCCAACAAGTTCATGCTGAATTGCTGTAGGTCCAGAGGACAGATGAAACTCGAGATTGTCCGCTCTCCAATCCTTATCCGTCCTCGAATGAACGAGACTGTGATTGTAGACAGCTAAACTTGGAAGACTGAGATGCCTTGGAGTGTTTGCAAGCGACGCTCGACTCGACTGGACCCGACTCGTTCGATTTGATTGACACACACCGTCGCTCGCTGCTTTGCAACACACACGCATTGTTTCCAGCAGCTTCATTGACGCATCAGTATCACTGCAACCCATCAAGATGCTCGCGATCAACAACCGAACAAGAGAACTCTATCTGTACCGCCAGACAACTACAACCCTCCGTCCTCCGTCTCACCTTGCAGGGGTCGCTCCGCTGGCTCCTCGCAGATCTGGGAGACGACTAGAGAGGAAGCTGCTGCTTCCCCTGGCGACTGGAACTGTCTCGACCACCGACAACCCACTCGATAGGGGTCCCGTACTGCTCATCAACATTATCCCTGTGAGCGCCGCACGCGTGTCAACCACAACAGGCCATCAAGAGAACCAACCCTGTCCACCACGCATAGGTGACCCTTCGATTCCGCCTCCCAATGGCGACTGCAAGTTCACACAGCTCCCTGTGGAGCTCTTGTTGGGTATCTTCAAACACCTGACAAGCATGTCCCTCAAGTCCTTGTCGTGGACCTGCAAGTGCTTCAACGAGCCGGCGCAGACCATCTTGTGGCTTGATTCTGATACAAGCAGTTACAAGGCGCTTGTCAACATGGAGCTCGACAAGCAAGCCAAGTTCGCTGCGAGAGTGCGCACGCAGTCCTTCGTTCTTGGTAATTCCAGCGACCTGCGATCTGCAGATCTGTCGATACCATTGCCTTCGCTCCAGAAACTGAACATCTACCCCTCTTCTCCGACGACCAGGGAGGAAGAGATCAACGTTAGCAGATTCATCACCCCCGAACTCACTGGCATTTCGATAGAGGGTGTTAGAACGGATGACTTTTTCCCGGCCCTGAGCCGGGCTCGCCGATTCAAGTATCTGTGTATTATGACAGGAGTCCAAGTTGCAGGATCTGATCCGGCTCAGTTCTTGCGCTCGATCAAAGCCCTGCCATATCTGGTCTTCCTGTGTCCCGGGCGCTTCTCAAGCCAACAAATCCTCGTCGAAGCGGCCGAGCATCGCCACCTAAAGTCTCTTGTCCTCAATGCTCACGTCGGAATCGCCACCGTCATCAAGGCTCTGAAGTGCCCCCAACCTTTTTTTCGATTGAAAGCGCTGGAAGTCGCTGCAGAAGCAGATGCAGCAACGCTACTGCTGCCCCATCTCTCTCAGCTTCGTGACTTGTGGCTCTCCGTCACACCCTCCCAATCTTTGCCTCAGAATCAGATGTCCATCCCCATCGACCTCATCAAAGCTATTGGAAACATGCAAGACCTTTCGGAGCTAGTGCTCATGTTCGACAGAGACTTTCGCGGAACCATCTATAATGCAGACTTTGCGCCTCTGCGAAAACTGCACCACCTGACATTCTTCAAATTGGTGCATGACTTTTCCGTCAAACGCCGCAAGAGCGATGACCATCTTCCCATCTCCGCATCGTGTCCCCTGGACAGGCTCATGGTGTCGGTTCGCTACAAACTCCCCAAAGGCTGCCTCGACCGTATCGCATCACAATTCCCAACTCTGACATCCCTCCGTGTTGGAAGATGCTTCGATATCAACCACATCTCTGCACGATTTCCCGCTTTGGAAGAATTGACCGTGCGCTCACTAGAAGTCCTTGTGACCGAGGCAAACGTGTAAGTTGACCATACAGATCTTGAAGTTGCGGTTGGAGAGTGCTGACAATCTCTTGTCTAGTTATGCCGATGCCAAAGCCCTGGCCAAACAGCTCATCGCTATTGCGCCTAGACTCAAGCTCTTCCGCGCCCACGAGGGTCTTCGCGATGAACTCCAGATCCTCTTCGACCATACTCAGATCTCGATCTCGTGCATCTGCAGCCACAGGTGGAATGAGTATGATATCGGCTTTACTCTCTGAGAGTCCCTCGCCTGCTGAGCCATCGGTTGCTGTTGGTCTCGCTTGCCATCGCGGCCCTCCGGTGAAGAACGTCTCTCAGCACTACAGCTCCTGCAAACGAATGGCAGCGAAGACATCGGAAGAAGGAGCAAGCAAGTACACCGTCAAGGAGGATTGCAAGTTGTGGCGTGACTCTATTTTCAGGGCAAAGAGTCATATGTCGTTCGCCTCAGCAGAAGCGGACAAGCACTTCATCTTTCTTCGCATTCCGGGAACCGCGTCCTTCCACCTTCCTCGAAAGGAAATGTCACGAGGCCAGGTACCTGCTCGGCTCATATACGTGGACCACAATATTCAATAAGAAAACAAACAGCAAAAAGAAAATCATGGAGGAAGATAGATAGCAGCGAGTGTCTGCGTGGATGACGTCTTTCGTTTTGTTTGTCGAAGGCTTTTCCTTTTCTGGCACCTCCTACCGAAAGGTTGCGACTGCCTTTTTCTGTTTCTTCCCTTCGTGTCCGTAGTTGTTGATACTGCCGATGGCAATAATTTCAAAACTGCTTCTATACATAACTTCGAAGTTCCCGAAGAGCAAAGAGCTCAATGACATGAGATGTTGTATCATTTTCTTGCACCAACTGTGCAGCATGTGTTGTCTAACAACCATCAATTTTGCTTCATACCCAGATGATGGGTAGAATGTATTATATCCAAACAACACATACATCAACAACATCCGATATGGTCTAGTGGCTAGGATTTCTCGCTCTCAAACTGTTCTTCCGCGAAAGAACGACTAGGTCCGAGGAGGCCGGGGTTCAATTCCCCGTGTCGGAATATTCTTTTGCATCGTCTGCGCTATCTCGATTTTTGCTACGACTTGAGGGAACTCGTTTCGCGAGACAGATGGAAAAGTTTTTTGCGGGACGGTGGTCGGTCCTGCGGGGCTTTTTCGGTCTAAGGTTTTGAGGTTTATGAGCTTGACATTTCTTATGAGTGTGGAGGTTCTTGTCTCGCTTGGAAATATTGTTCTGTTACAATGTGTTAAAAAGTTGGATATTTGGGTGTTGCATAGAGGAAGTGTATAGGGCGAACAAATTTGACAGCTTGATGAGCAGGAACACGAATTTGGGTGAACTATAGAAACACAAGGCCGATTATCACAGCCGGTTCGTCCATCCCAAACCTGCAATGCGAGAAGAAGGAGCTCTCATGGCGAAATTTTATTGTGATACGTATATCATTCGCCTGCTCGCCTGGCTCGGTGAACACGGCGTGCGCCCTTATCCCGTTCTTCGACAAAAAGCATCGACCACGCCTCCAACCCTAGATCTTGATAACCACCTTGCCCACATGAGCGCCAGAGTAGAGGTAGTCGAAAGCCTTGCGAGAGTCGTCGAAAGAAAAGACCTTGTCAATGGTGGGGCCGAGATGAACGTTCTTCTCGCCAAGGAAGTTGCAGAGGTCTTGGTGGTCTTGCTTTGTTCCTGTTGCGATGCCTCTTTTGCTTATATCAGTATGTTTCTCACACTTTCCAGCTAGAGGAAACCATACGGCGGGGGTGGAGAAGGGGAGAAGGGGGAGGTAAGAAGCAAAGGAGAGGCAGAGAAGAAAGTGCAAAGGATATATCGAAACTTACTGCAGACGAGCACCCTTCTTGAGGACTTCCATTACCACATCGGGCATTTTCTCAGGAGTACCGCCGAGGAAGCCCACGAGACTGATGATACCAAATCTCTTCAGTGCCTTGATGTTTTGGTCAAAGGAGCTGGTGCCCACGTTGTTGACAACAACATCTACGCCTTCTCCGTTGGTGAGTTTGAGTGCTTCCTCAGCCCAGTCAGGGTTCTTGCGGTAGTTGATGGTATGAATCTCCTCTCCCTTCTTTGCGAACTTCTTGAGCCCGTCAAGCTTTTCATCCGACGAGGAAGTGATGATTGGTGTGATACCAGCACCTAGACAGATGAGCAGGGAGAATAGGGAAACACCGCCCGTTCCCTCCATCAAAGCCGTCTTGACACTCTTTGCCTTCTTCCAGTCATCTTGAGCCAGAGATGTCCATGCAGTAGTGCCTGCGCAGGGGATGGTGGAAGCTTCTTCGTAAGACAAGAAATCCGGGTTTTTGACCAGAGCATCGGATTCGAATACTGCATAGTCACGGAGTACGCCCTCGACATCGCCGCCGAGAGCTCTGAGGACACCATCGTCGGTTGCCCAGCGGAAGGTAGGAGAAACATTGTCGCCTTTTTTGAAGTCGGCCACAGAGCTGCCAACTGCGACGACAGTCGCTCCAGCATCAGAGCAGGGGATTCCACCGGGAGTGCTGGGGGCTGGATATCTGTTGTGCAACATGGCGACATCGCGAAAGTTGAGCGATACGGCGTGGATCTGGATGAGCACTTCTGTGGGCTTGAGTTCTCTGGGCAAGTCCTCTGTCGTTTGTGCAATGTTATTGTTGTCCATGTTGCGTCGAAAGACGCGTGCGGTGGTGGGGAGTGACATGATTGAAGTTGTTTATGTGTTTGTGTAGATGCAATTCCGAGAATGCCAGGTGAGGTTGGTGATGGAGGTGAGAATACGATAGAGAGGGAGTTGTTCTTTATACCGTACGAATGCACCCACAAGCTTTTCACGAACACTCGGTGTAGACGTGCTTATCAAGCAGTCCGACAGATCTCTGTCATCACTTACTTGCAACGTGAGCAAAGATGTTCCGACGGGTGCTCTCTGTCGCCATGACGGAGCGTTGATCGAAGAGGGACAGAGTCGGTGCGAAACGAACCGTGAACTTCCCGAATGGAGATTCGGGATTGCTTCGCGGGGTAGACCGGGGCGCGGGAGAGGCTCCGGGGGTCGGACCGTGGCCTTTCCGAGCAACCGCTTGGCTGCAAAGTCGGTCCGCCGCCTCTTCTGTTGCCGTCTATGTAGCCAGCTCTGCCCGTCTCACCGCGCTTGCTCTCTTTCCACGGGCACCCCATCATCGAGAATGGCCAAGTAGCAACGTTGAAATCATAACAGAGCTGCAAGGCTACACTGATGATCTCGTTCTGAGACTCGTCGTGTTTACCACCATCATCGTTCGTTCCACTCGTGCTCCTGTTCATTTGCCCTCTATGTTAGGACAGGCTTGCGCAGTCTAACGATGGATTGCTGCGTCTACGGGCCCTCTGCAAACGCGCCCTCCCGAGTCTCATCGACCACCTGCCTCAGCTAGAACTCCTCAACCTTTACCATGACACTCTTCATGTCTTCTGCCGCAACTGGTAGCTCATCCTTCGATTCATGATGTTGCTCTGAGGGGCGACACCGACATTCAGCTAGTTCGCCGCGCCTTGAAAACATCTCGACCATTCGTAGAGCTCGAAGCCTTCGACATCATCATTGATGTTGAAGCTGACATTACTGCACATCGAATTCGTGTACTTCAATCTGCCTGCCGACATGCGACCGCTCCGTGAATTGACCTCCGTCACCAATCTCAAATTCGACCCGGTTCACTCCAATCATGCTACCTTATAAGACAAACATCGAACGATCAAAAAATCCTGGGACCAGTCCGTCTCGAGATGAATGAACAAAGCAAAAACTGCCGGATCCCGCACTTGCGGTCAAGTTCGTTATAATATGCATATCTCGACTGTAATCTCCAAGAACTCGAGCCATGTTCCAACAGCGTGGAAAGTCATGAATACCGACTTCAAGCGGTTCCAATCTCTCCGCGGGGTGGAGCAGAACACAGTCACTGTTGTATACTCGTCGATTACGAATAAGACCCTCTTCGAGGGCTTTGCCCGAACAAAGAAATACTGAAGTCAAACCCTCCTCCGTCATTGGGGATTCTCCTTGACAGTTTGACAAAGCCACTGGGGGGAAAACCAGGGGATGGTGGGTGAAGCAACTGATACAGACTGGACGGCAGAAAACGAGCGCTCAAGGTGCATGTGTACTCAAAATGGCGTACAATGAATCTCTCCAGCTGGCTTTCTCGAAAGAAGAACACACCCGATCGAAATGATGTTCGGGGACGATCTGTGCCAACGAAGACGGGGTATTGGAAGTGACCCGATATCAACCCTGTACCACATCTGTAATAGCTCGTATGAGAACTCTTTGTTATTTGACATGGAAGGGTAGAACGTAGGGAGCCCATCGCGGATGGAATGAACAAAGACCAGGCTTCGTTCATTTTCCAGATCCGGCGATGCTGATATTTGTAAGCTTTTTCTTGACGACCGATATCTTCCAGTGTCTTCTTGCTGACATTAGCTGTGTCTTGCATTCTACTCAATATCGCGCAGTTTAGCTTCAGTCTGGATATCGCACTATGGCAATCCCTGCTGCTTCGCACGTTGCCAGTGCTCCTGGGTCTTTCTCAGCTACAAAATCGCACCCTCTTCCTGTTACTGCGAGGATTCGGGGGTTGTATCGGGATGTCAAGACTCGTTAGATGGGTTGGTTTAGCGTGATAGGCGTGTGTTTATAGTGCATGACCATTTGATATGTTTGATTGATTGAGTGTGTGCGACAAATTTCCGGCCGTTGCGCCTAATTGTGCATATGAGAGTGACAGAAAATGAACCGACAAGTGTGCCTCTCTGCAATGCCCAAACAGGCATGAATGAGAAGAGGAAAAGCAAACTCAACTCCATAATCGACCACCCACCATGCCAGTGTCGCCTCAGAACGCACTGCTCAAACCACCATCCCGCCATCGACACTGACCTTCCCGCGCTCTGACTTGCCCAAGCTCAAACATGCCATAGTCTTTACAGTGCAGGTGCAGACGAGACAGGTTTGGACAGCCTTGAAGGATGATTCCGACGTGGGTGGGATCAACAGCATCCTCGTCTACCAATCTTATCGTCGGCCTCACCTGCGAACTGGGACTGGGCCACTGCGTCTGACGCTCGGTACCGCCCCAGGTGTCACCGTATTCTCCATGCGTCAAGGTGAAGGTCTGTAAATTGTTGAAGGTGGGTTCCTCTCGCATTCCCACAAGATTCAATGTCGACGGCAGTGGCTAGATTGCACGTCTCGAGCAAAGGACAGTTCTTTGCCAAAGATGTCAGAGCAGGTAGCGAGAGCTCGCAATGTATCTTGAGCTCAAACTTCCGCAAGAGAGGCAATCCGGATGTCATTGCGTCGAAGTCGTCGTCCGTGAATGGCGTATCTTGAACAAACTGCCTAGGGTGGTTCAGGTCATAAAGTTGTATCGTCAGACTATTGAGGCTGTGCAGTTTGCCCAGACACAAGATAGAGTACATGCTGAGAACGTCGAGGCAGCCCACAATGATCAGAGATTTCAGGCATGTGAACTGAGTGACTAGAGGAAAAACAGGTTCAGCCAGACTTCCGGTAACAATGTAGAGATTGGAGAGTGTGGAAGGCAGGTAAGCAAACAAGACCCTCGCCGCATCGAAATCAATCTGGGATCCGAAGCGCTCCAGCTTGGGAAACATGGGTCCTTCGGGAGGCGTGGAGACTCGGCGTTCGAAAACTTCCATGTCCAGTGCGGGTTCCCAGATAAACAATTCTTCGTAGTTCCCATGGGTTGCCGGGTTTCTAAAGTCATTATCGGCCTTGTGTTCGAGGATCCCTTGGGCGGAGAGGAGCGAGCGCAGCTTGGGACCATTGATCAAAAACGGGCTGCAATCCTCTGACAAGGCTCTGCGTGGAGCCTGCCGGCGGTCGAGCTTATCTTCAAAGTGGCCCTGTCGCCAATATCGCTTCCTGTTTTCGGGGGCGTCTGCGCAGTTGAGCCACATGTCGAGATACTGTGGTGACGATTGGAAGAAAGGCGGCAGAAACTGACGCCAATCGGGAAAGTCAAAGAGCGGTGCCACCTCGAACAGACATCGTTCGAGTGAGGGAAATGACAAGGTGTCGAGCTCAGCGGGATAGTGTTCATTCCAGGAAAACGAGTTTCGAATCATGTTTGCATAGTGCTGCTGTCGAGAGGGTTCAATCGCTGCCAGGGAAGAAAGGGGGGCATTGCCCCAGAGCACTTCGCGGGTATATCGAGCCCAGGTCGTGTTGACCAGATGTGCCGAGTACAGTGCTGCTCGGTCAAACTCGAGATGGTCGATGATTACAGACAAGATCTCGGGTAGAGACAAGACTCGGTTGGTGGCTGACATGTCTTGTTGGTGACAATCGAGACAAGATGAGCATGCAGTTGGGAGGGAGAAAGAAAGATGGCGAGATGCGGTCGAGTTGGCGCCAGTCAAGATTAAGCGCCGGGTCTGCCAAGCCGTGGAGTTTCAGCCAATGGACGTTATGCAGAGAGACGGGGATACACGACAAGGTGATGGATGCAGAAGTTGATTAATCGTGAATCTTGCAAGCCGAGCCGCGATGAGAAAGAAAGACAAGTAGAGCAAAGAACCATGTGGGTATCACCTAAAGCAACAAAAAAGTAAAAGCAAGCTCCAGTCACTATCGCATGCACTGCGTCCCCAGAGAGCACCGATCAAGATTGCGGATGCTGGATATGAGGCATGTAAGCGCTCATGATGAGTTGAGTCAGGTTGTTGACGGTCTGTTCGAGCGAAGCGATGCGGTCCTGAACTTGAACCGAGCTTTCGAGGGCTTGAACACGGTGATTGAGGTCGCTGTTGATGCGATGTTGTTCAACGGCAGCCTGATAACCAGCTTGGTAGGCAGCTCGAGTGGCTTCAGGGTTTGGCTGTTGAATGGGCATGCCGAGAGGTTGCATGGGGTGTTGCTGGGGGTGAGGGTGAGGCAGCGGCTGCTGAGCTTGGGGGTGCTGGATGTGAGCATGTTGAGTATTGTGAGGCGCACTGGAAGCAGCATTGGCAGAAGCAGAAGGCGCGGCTGCCAGGGGCGAGTTGTCGGGAGTCGCTTCAGGGGTCAGTCTCGAAGCGCCAATCTTTTGGGCAAAAGTCTTTGCAAAGTTGCCAATATCCTGACGAGTAACGAGAGCGTCTGGCCAGTGTTGGCGGACGAGCTGCAGCGTTTCCGATCTCGACAGGCCCTGACGCAGTTGCGTGGCCATGAAGACGTCCATCTCGTGAGTGCGAGTGCGGCGGCGGACGGCAGGAAAAGACTCTGCATTGTCCGGGCCGTGGTTGTGGCCGTTGCGCCCGCAGTGTCTGATCTGCCACTCGCCCTGGGGGACTTGAGGCTCGACGGCGACAAGGACGATGCGCATGCGACAGCCAATTCTCACCGAACCTCTGGCAGCACGCTGGCGGCGGTCAGGGGTCAGCTTGCGAGTGTTTGCGGGCTTGCCGTGGCGCTTGCATTCCCACAAGAACTTGTAAGTGACGCCTTGAGGGTTGCGGCCTTGCTTGCCTTTGTTGATGCGCACGAGGTCAAAGCCATTGTCGCGCGACCACTGATTGCCGAACTCTATGGCTGCCTCGAACGAAGGGAAGCGTCGCTCGGGGGGTGCAGCCTCACAAATGACCTTGTATGTGGAAGGAACAGCGTCGTTGTCATCATCGTTGTCGCCGTCATTGTCATTGTCATTGGTGTCGGTGAGGTCGCCCTCGTGGTCGGCAGCGTCGATGGGTAAGGCCGCCGCAGTCGACTCGGTCAGCGCCGAGAGGTCGGCCATGTCTGTCACTGGTATGGAGAGGCTTGCAGAGGTGGGTAAGGAAACCTCACGGCTGCCAGGGGGTATCAGAGGTAGGGAAGTGTCGGGTGGACGTCGTCGGTCGGTGTGGACACTCTCGGGCGCGTTGGTAGACGCGTGCAGCAGCTCCTTCCTCAATGTCGCAATCCAAGACTGTTGCTGCATACAGTCGCTCTTTCCCAATCTGCCTGTGAAATCCCACGCGCTTTCCTTTCTCGAAAATGCTGTTGCCTCCTGCCGGCCGCGACTTCCTTGTCGCTTGCTGGCCGAGGGCGCGCGTCACTCTGGCTCCTTCCCCACGCGGAGTTTCCCGACCGAAGCATCTCTTGGCACCGGCAGTCCCGCCCCTGCCTGCCTTTTCCACTCCCTCAATCGAAGCCTTCTTTGTCTATTGAGTCCACGGAAAGCTGCCACGACATGCTTGCGGATATGCCTTTCTGTGTGACTATCTGCAATGCTTGGCAGGTTGGTCGTTTTCCACTGTAAAGCCGTAACCGAGCTGTCATGGCTGTTTGTGCTCGCGACCGGTCAAGCATCAGCGCAGGATCAAGCTCTTCTCCTATGCACCTCTCGTCTCACCACGTCTTAGAAGGATTTTGGCTGAATCCATCGCTTTCTCTGGATGGTTGATAGATCCTAGTCAGATCGTAATTCCTCCCATCCTTGTCCTGGTGATCTGGTAGAATGGTAAGCATCACAAAAGCAACAGGTAAGCGCGCTCTGTAAGAGCAGAACTAGCTCCACCATTTTCCACTCTCGTCAAGTCTGAGGTGAGCACTGTCGATCCGTGTATTGCACTGCCGCGTCACCAGTCCTCAAATATCCGTGTGCATTGTTCTCTACTTTTCTGCTCTCGATCCATGTGCTACTCCCGAAACTCCTTCTTCCTTTCACCAAACTCAAAGACGATTTTCTGAGCCATGTCAAACAGTCTGAAAGTCATCATCGCGGGAGGTGGTATTGCTGGCCTCACCCTTGCAAATTCTCTCGAGGTGCGTCCTGCAAAGACTACTCTCAATCATCCTGTAACCTTGTCAATAGCAAGCGAACATCGACTATGTCCTCCTCGAGCGTCGCAAGGAAATAGCACCGCAAGTCGGTGCATCCATCGGCGTTTTATCAAACGGATGTAGAGTTAGTCAGCCACCATGGCGTCAGAGTCCCTGTCACAGTCGACTCACCATCCCCAGATCCTGGACCAGCTTGGTTGCAGAGAACCTCTTTACGCATGCGTGGTACTTCATGTCGGACCTCTATCGCTGTTGGCATTGACTGATTGGAGCAGGAACCCGTCCTCTGGATGCACGATCGTGACAAGCATGGCCGACTGTTGGCGAAACCGTCGGGTGTCTCTCAACTCATGAGGGCTAGGTACAAGCAGCGCTCCCGTCTATCGTTCCAGAGCTCACCCCTTGTAGGAGCGGCTATGCCTTCGCATTCAGCGACCGACAAAATATCCTCCAGGTCCTTTACGATAATCTCCAGGACAAGAGCAAGATCCTGCTTGGCAAGAACCTCAACATGGTCCGTCAACACGCCAGTGGTGTCACAGTCATCTGCGAGGACGGCACTTCGTACATGGGCGACATACTCGCTGGCGCCGATGGAGTCAACTCCAAGGCCAGAAGCGAAATGTGGCGGCTCGCTGACGAACACGATCCGGAGCTCGTCAAGAGTGACAAAAGCTGTAAGATCTTCATCACTCGTGTGTCAAGCAAAGCTGACTCTTGGGAAAGCTCTCGAAAGTCAGTACCAGTGTCTTTACGGCATCACCTCTTGTTCCTCCGGTCTGCCCGCTGGTGAGATTGATATTGGTTACGACGAGAAGCGCAGCACTATGGCCATTGTTGGTAAGAACGACCGAACATACTACTTTGTTTTCGAGAAGATGGACAAGATCTACAAGCCTCCTCACATCCCAAAGTATACCGAAACCGACAAGATCGAGTTTGCCGAGCGTCATGGCAACATGAAAGTCACAGAAAACGTCCTTGTCCGAGATCTCTACAAGAACAGTGTGTCTAGTACGCTGGTTGGTGTCGAGACTGCGGTTTACAAAGTATCGCCACTGCCCTTGATGTTTCCCACTGTCCCGCTGACGAGATGTAGATCTGGACATGGGGTCGCATAGCTTGCCTTGGTGATTCTGCCCATAAGATGACGCCGAATGCTGGTATGCTCTGCCTGGTTTTACACAAGAGGCTCAGGGAGTATTGACAACATTGCAGGTTTTGGCGGAAACCAAGCCATCGAAAGTGCTGCCGCGCTTGCGAACTCCATCAAGAAGCTGTCGGACAAATCCAACGGACAACGCCCGTCTCAGGACCAGATCGTTGCTTGCCTCCAAGACTACCAGAAAAGGCGCGAAGTACGAGCTGCAGCTGCCATCGAAGCTTCAAACTTCCTCACCCACGTTCAAGCCCTTGCAACATGGGGCCACGCTCTTTTTGCTCGATACGGCCTGAACTACATGGGTGACTTTCTCGAGAACCTCACCAGCGATGTCACAGTAGGTGCGATTATGATCGACTATCTCCCCCTACCCAAAGATTCGTTGCTAGGCAACATGCCTTTCAATCCTGAGCAAGGTCAAGGTCACAAGGAAAGTTTTCTTGTCAGAGCTTTGCTTGCATCTCCCTTCCTTGTTTCTTTCGCATATGCTTGGAAGCTTAGCAATCCCGCACTTGTCACCAGTGGTGGCAGCCTCATCAACGCTGCATCGTACCCTGCTGCACTCATGCCTTCGTCTTTGACTGGAAGCATCTTGGGCTTTGGTGGAGAGAACAATAGGTACGTCCTCTGGGGACTTTTGAGTTGTCATCACTGATTTCCCTCAGATCTGCAATCATGGAAGATGTGTTCGCATCCGCTGCTTCCAATCTTGACCCTGCCGCGGGAATTCGTACTGCGAGTTTCCTTGCCTATTTTGGTGTTGTTCTAGCTATCTGGTCTATCGAAGCTGTTCGTTGCTGCAACGCATTGATGCCTGTTCAGCTGTAGGTACCACGCAGACACCGACGAGCCTGACTAACGATTCACAGACCTGGTCTCTTTGCCTTTTTTGCCCAAAGAAAAGGCGTCGGTATGGTAGCACCTCTATACTACTTTGTCCACTGGGTCTTGACACCAATCGACACCTTCAAGTCTACCGACATGCGATTGACCAAGATGCACTACACTCGCGCCATTCTCCCATCCCTGCTCATGGTCTACTATCTTCCTCTCGCGCAGAGCTATCTCCTGCCCGAGGTCGGTCAACGTCAACCATGGCTACAGCTGTGGCATCTGTTCCCCATCGCACACTCCCTTGCACAGCTAGCCATCAGCAAGATTTGGAAAGACACGGTCGATCAAGACAAGATTCATGCGCCAAAGCGAGACGTCTCGATCATCAGATACACCATCGCTATTCCTGCCATCATCTCCACCTTCGTCTGGCTACGTACCCTTCTAGCACCCACTGCATCTCTATCTCAGGTCTTCTTGCCGCAGCACATCCTCACCTCTCTGACTGATCTCCATACTTTTACGTCCGACATCATGCAATGGAACTACCTCCTCACCATCTCATCGACATACCTCTGGCTCTTGTACTTTGCCTGGGATGCCAAGAATGCTGGTATGGTTACCCACAACTGGATCACTGTGCTTGCTGTCATGGCTGTAGCGACTGTTGTGCTCGGACCTGGTGGTGCGGTTGGTGGCGGGTTCTTGTACAGGGAGTATATCATCACAGAGAAGAGACATAGGGCTGCGTTGACGGTGGAGAGTGTGAGGAAGAGATGTTCGGTTGGTGGTGGGAAGTAGGGCTGAAGCGTGGGGAGTTGCAGGTTTGGGAGATGTTTGATGTTTCTTCGCGTTTCAGTCGACGCTCGCCACTAAATGCTGTATTCCCCGTACGGAGATGTTTGTAACGCGCAGACTTGTCTATGGATGGAGTGGAGTGGAGTAAGGGTCGACTCCACTCCACTCCAGTGGATCTTGGCTGGAGTGGAGTCCAGTGCTGGAGTCCACTGGAGTCCAGTGATAGGGGTGACCCTGGCTGAAAATGACGACCACCGTTCGAATTGCGGTCCTAGAACCTGGATTCTTTTTACACTTCTTCATGTGGGGTATGCTTGGCACGTATCTGACCAATCGGAGAGCCGCCTGCCTAAGTCTTGGCGCCTACTGGAGTCCACTGGAGTACTGGAGTTGAGCGACCTTCAATCCACTCCAGTCCAACAGCTACTGGAGTCCAGGAACTTGGACTCCACTGGAGTGGACTCCAGTGGAGTGAATTTTCTCTCCATCCATAGACAAGTCTGGTAACGCGTTTAGCTATGAAGATACACAGTCTCTATCATGGATGAATTGGACCCACACAGAGTCGTGATTTCATCGGTTCTCTGTGGACATGTCTGGCGCCTGGAAACGATTGTGCATGTCGGAAGCTCCATTTTCACTTGTAAGTAGATGCGAGAGTGAGATGGGGGTTACAGATACTAGCCCACAGAGGAATACGATAGAACGTCGACATGTTTCCCCAGGCCGAAGGCAATCTCTTCGCGAGATGATGCTGTGGAAACTCATGGCTGTAAACGTGCTTGTCCCTGTGGAGAGAAGATGTCGTTCTGGTATCTCCTAGTGACGGGAGTCCGTCGTTCGGGCTCTCGCACGTCGAGGCGACGAACATCCTCTTCACTGTCACGCTACAGAGAAGGAATTTCTTCTTTCTTCTTCGTCACCCCGTTCCCAGCGCTTTGAGCAATTCCTTGGCGACGACAACCTGGTTAAATACAGGGTTCGCGCCTCGATATCTCACCACAACATGACGCCTTCCACAGAACTTGTCGGCACAACTTCAACAATGGTGCCACCCAACGATGCCACGCCTGGCGGTCGCAACATCGAGCTTCCGCTTGAGGTCATCAACATGATCCTCGAAAATCTGGAAGGAGACAAGGCCACTCTCTCCTCCGTCATCTGTGCCAGCAAGGCAATGTTTGAGCACACGGCCAAGCTGTTCTGGGCGACGACAAGTCTCCAGATGATTCCGAGATTGCTGGCAGCCCGCGGGGATCGTCGGGCGCGCTACGCAGGTTACATACGCGAGCTCAACTTCAACGTGGGCACCGGGTACATGCTGCCATCTCTGCGCGGTTTCAAGTTTCCCCGAGTCCAGCGACTCAACGTCTTTTACGACCAAGTGACACCGCCTTCACTTCCAGATGATTTCTATCTGAAGCTCACACGCATCATGCAACCGAGTCTGGAGGAGGTCACCATCATCCAGGCTAAACAAACAACTGGCCTACTCTTCACAGACAACTTTCTGCCGCGCCTGGGTCTCAAAGCTACTCATCTTCGCACACTCAGACTGGATGCCGACGTCGTGGGGGCCCAGCCCAGTGACTTGACCAGAGTCCTCGGCAGCTGCAAAGAGCTAGAAACACTCAGCTTGGGAGGAGATGCAGTCCATTCGATGCTCACAGACGACACGTTCGCCCAAATCTTGATGCTCCCCCGCCTTGATTCTCTTGACCTGGATCCTTGGATCACTCGCTCGATGATCAACAAAGCTCTTTCTCATGACACAAAACCAGCACTCGGTAGCCTCACCAGCTTGTGCTTGGCTGCCGAGTCTGGATCAATTACTCTTCTGCTGTCGCAAATGACGTGTCTGGAGAATCTCACCCTCGTCTTGGACTGCAGTACCAGCGTCTTCCTCACCCTATCCCAAATGACCACCTTGGTCAAGCTGCATCTCGATTTCGACATCGATTACGTCCTTCTGCCGTCTGACGTCGAGGAACTCTACAGCCTGGAGAACCTCACACACCTCACCATCGCAGCGCGTAGAACTGCCCGCCCTCTCCAGAATACCAACACGCCAACCAACCCCTGCAAACTTGACAAGCTAGAATGTTTGGAGCTCAACTTCTGGGCAGCATCGCGGTTCTCACAACAATTGACCACCATTGCTCACACTGCTCGCCAACTGAAGCGCCTGACCACCAATGGAACCCTCGACCTCGGATTCATGGAGTGTTCAGACTCTATCCTATTCCCAGAGCTGCGAGTGCTGTCCGTAACTCACATCTGGGACGATCCCTTAGCTAGCGATCCCGACCTGTAAGTCCTCCTGACTCAAAGACTAGCAAGAGAAGATTGCTGATTTACCATTTCAACAGGGCAGACGATAACTTACAAAGAGCGGATGACATGGCCGACTTGGTTTCCTGGCACGCACCCAAGCTCGAGGCGTTTTGGTCCAGTGGTGTCGAAGACTTTTCCTACGATGTAGTCACTGCTTGGAGGTTGATGTGCGGCAAACCTCTGAATTACGACACGACTGGAGAAGGGTGGAAATGAAGGAGAACTTCAACGGTGCTGCCGTTTCAGGCACAGCAAGGTGATAAAGAGGAAGAAGAGTGGAGAAAAAAGAGTGGAGGAAGAGGATATAGTGGTGTTGAGGGAGCTGTTGGTAGCATGACATGCCGACGGGCGGCTTTTCGCTAAAACAGGCTTTGCTTCTGTGCATACAGCATACAGCTGGTTCTTCTCAAGCCACAGAAAATGCCGTCGTTGCTCGTACATACACAATCAGAATGGCAGTCCTTGTGTAATGCTCATTCACAGATCTCCCAGCTCTTGCCGCTCTAGTCTTATGGACAGCCTTATAATTTAACGAATCCCCTATGTCCCGTACAATGCCTACAAGAACATCCATTGACCATCGCAACGATTTCTAATCTACATTACTTTTCTTTCCATTGTTAGCGAATGGACGTTCGCTAGCTGTTATGTACCGCTCATCCATCACTCTCCTACCCCTTACTACTTTAGCCCTTCGAACAGCCTCATGATACGAAAGATCTTTGATGTCCTAAGATGATGCTAAGAAGAGTATTCGTCAACCATCGCAACGAGTTTTGTCCTTGGATCGCTTGCTTTTGCTCTCTTACCAAATGTGTGTTCACCAGCTGTCAGAAGTTAGAATGACACCGTCGGGCACATACCTGCTGACGATCAGATTTCGCAGATGTTTAGAGATGCTTCCTCGATATGGGAGAAGATCTGTGCAGGAGGTAGTATGAACGAGTCGAAACATCAGGGTCCACATGTCGTCTCCACTTACCTTTTGGAACCAGCACCAGTCAAACTCAAGACACACAAGGAGCAACAATCAAGTAAAAGCAAGTATCATTCGTATACATTTGACTGTTCAGCGGTCTTAACCATCTACAAAGCCTTCGCAACAGCATCCATCTTTTTCCTAAAGAAACCGCCTTGTTGTTCCACATCCATACCACTCGAATACTGCTCAACTTCCTTGCCATGACTAACCACATTACTCGAATCCTCTTCATCAGGCTCCGGCGCCTCCAACCAACTTCCCACAGGATTAGGTGCTTGTACCGGTGCAACCATACAAAGAGCATAATAAACACCTCCACTGACCAAGAAGCCAGTGAAGAAGTTCAAGCGGTAGATGTAGGTTGCGCCAATGGGCACGGAAGCCCCGCACGCGCCGGCAAAGCCAACGACATTGATGAGGATGCCGCAGATGTAGGCCACGTAGCCACGCCACTGGATGCCGAAGTTGCCGTAGTAAGGTTCATTGGCGTCGGCGCTGTACAAGTCGCGGGCTTGGAGGTATCCCTTGCGCACGCAGTAGTAGTCGATGATCATGGGACCAGCGATGGCGGACAAAAAGACAGAGTAAGCGGATAAATACGTGGTGAAGGTGCTAGAGCCAGCGACGAATTGCCAGGGACAGATGACGATACCAATGACAGCGCAGATGTACCCGCCCCGCCGGATGTTGACGTAGCGGGGTAGGAGCGCGGTCAGGTCTGTACCGGCGGAGATGGAGTTTGCGGCAATGTTGGTGCCGAGTTGGGCGACTACGAAGGCGGCGGCGATGAGGAAGACACCTGCTCTTGCGCCTGCACTGCCGTGGCCATCTTCGGTGATGAAAGCCTTGAGGAGTTCCAGGGGGTTCCACACAGCGCCGAGTTCGGGATAGATGACTGCTGAAGCCGAGCCGACCAGAATGCCGATGAGAGAAGTGAGGCCGAAACCGAGGGGAATGGTGATGAACTGGGGCAGCAACGCGTCGCTAGGCTTGCTGGCAAAACGAGAGAAATCAGGGTCGTTTACGATGAGAGTGGCAAAGTTGGACACGGAAGACATGATGCCCGTGATGATGGCCCACGCGAGCTCGGAGCCCTGAGCTTTGGCGGGTTGGTGGATGATCTTGCCTGCACCTCCCGCTCTGACCAGCGCCCAAATGAGGAAGGCAATACCTGCAGTGGGTGCGACGATTGCCTTGACAGTGAACAGATGGCGAACTTTGTGGACCGGAAACCAGATGAAAGGGAGGGAGCCTGCCCAGAACAGGATGAAGCCGATCAGGTAGTTGACTGTGCCTCCAAGAGCGATCTCCTTGGTCAACGACGGACGTGTACCGAAGGAAGGCCAGATGGCGAGAATCATGAGGTATACACACTCTCCACCGATCCAGCCTTGAACACCGTACCAGATGCTGACAGCTTCTTAGATAGATCGTCGAAAGACCCAGAAATAGTACGACTTACCATGCCATCAGAGCGCGATTCAACACCGGCCACAACGAACCAAAGATACCAAACGAAGCCCTATTCATGACCGGGAAGGAAATGTGATAGACCGCTCCCACACGACCGGTCAAGCAGATGAAGAATGCCGAGATACTGTAGCCGATCCTGCAGGACAGGTCAGATAAAGCACCGTCAAGTCCTCCGAAAACAATTCATACCAGACACAGATCCAAGCCTGCCACCATGACAAGCCAACGTCAAGCGAAGAAGCAGCAATCATCCATGTGTTGATGTTGAACGAGTCGGCAATCCAGAAACCGACAAAGTTGAAGGCTGTCCATTGACGCCGTTCGGGCTCGACAATCTTCAAGTCATGGTTGGTGAGAAACAATTCCTTGTTCGACAGACCACTGTCATGTTCGACTTCCTAAAGGATGATTAGCGACGTGCAACTAGTGTGGAAGCATGGCTTGGATACAGACTATTTTTTGCAAGATGGAAGGCATAATTATCGTGTGTCAGAGGAAAGAGACAGCGACGAACGAGCATGATTATATGCCTATTGTTTTGCCAGATGTCGTTGTAGATAAGACGTACCCTGCATAGGTCAATGCGCAGCAAAAGGATGGGGATGTGGCTTGCAGGTCGATCACCAAAACCTTAGATAAGGATATCCTGTCACTTTTCTTACAGGTCGGTCCAGAAGGTGGGAACGTGTGTAGGACCAGATGAGCTCTCTAGCAAAAGAAAGTCGTTTGGAATCAGGCCTGTCGAGAAGATATCACAGGAGGCTTCGCGTGCAGTTCCGGAGGATGTGTCAATTACGCAAGCAGGTGAGTAAAGCTGAGGCCCAGCGCACCAATAGATGCACGTCTCAACATCACTTGGCTTGAGATATCCAAGCAATCTGGCGTGTTCGTGTATCTCTCTACCTTTTGTTGTGTTGTCCAGAGTTATACCTGCGCCGGGCGTGTTACTCGATCTGATCGAGCAAAATCATGGAGACAAGGTTTGCGCCCGTCAAATAGAGTTCGTGCGACATGTACCGAGAGCCCTTATCTCGACAGATCGTGGAGAGGTGACGGTAGGCGATTCGGGAGATGATTTCACAGAAGCTATGGAACAACAGAAAGCTCGTATCATGCATCTTGGCCTTCTTCTGTATGTATTGGTATCTCGCAAGATATAGCTGAGGTGTGATTTCACGATGAGCGTTGATCGAATCTTGCCAAGTTTTTATCGCCACAACCACCACCCTGTCCTGGTTGATAGAACTTCAGAACTCTGTATTCCTGGCCCAACCCCCGTCCTTTGGAACGCTATGTGATTATCTGTTGAAAGTTGTCAACAGACTGGCATTCAAGCGTACAAGCAGGGTGTTGTTGAAGAAAAACATCCTTCGTAGAAGGAAGCGTCGGTTTAGCCAAACCGGCACGCTTTGACGCATTGAAACCTCATCAAATTTGGTAGGATAAAGGCATGGAATTCCTTGTCTAGCAAAAGAGTGCACCAAGCAATATCTCGATCATTTGTCCTTCGCTGCAAACATCCATCCGGCAACAACGATGATTAGCTTTCTTTGCGCATCGTGGCTTTGTAACTCAGATTACTAGTTTTTCCAGCTTCTATCTCCGCTTCGGTCGGGCTCTTTCTTTTAGTCTGCCATCCTTGTTCGCAATTCTGCTTGCTTACCCCCTCGCTTTTGCGTTTCAATTTCTGCGTTTTGGTTTGGCCGTCTTGATTGAAACGAAGACTCCTTTCCAGCGCTACGTTTCCTCCATTCTGTCCATAAAGAGGCATTTTCCTCTATTTTGTATGACCGCGAAGTGAAACATGGCCGGGTAAGCAACTAGCTATGTTGTGGACAAGCGACAAACAGGAGAGATCAAACATGAAAGAGGAATAGAAAATTCCACAACCTGGAAAAAAAGCATGAATTGGTCACTGCAATAGAAGCGGGATATATAACGGGTAAAGGCCGCAAGCTTGAGAATCACTAACGTGCCATAGCTCTGCTCGCTCCTATATCTGCCAGGTCAATATGAGAGACGAGACCTTTTGTTTTGGACAGATCTCCACAGTGTTATAATCTGTAGAATCTCTGTAATCTCTTATCACCTTTTCCTTCTCAATCTACTCACGTTGGTTATATACATCCAGCAGCAACAGCGGAGAAAGAATTGATCTACATCCTAGCAGCCTGATTACGACGCCATAACCATGACTCACGAAGATGAAACTCCAGTCGGGTTCTCGACCATGTCGGTGACCATAACGGTGACCATCGAGAGAAAGCTGACCATCTTGATGGCTGAAGGATATCCAAGACTGGAGAGACTACTGCTGTCATTTGAACGCCTCGATCTCTTCTCAAACGCTATACTTTTCTTACATCTTGTCCATCGACCCGGTAACCTGAGTCTTGCACCCGGGGAAAAATCCGTCTGTAGGATTCTTGCGAGTGTCACTTCTTCCCTGCGCCAAACAAAGAAACCACTCCTTCCCCAACCATCCTCGCGTAAGACAACCAACACACATCACCACGGCATCCTCCAGCAAGAAATCGTTCTCCGAAGCCTCTGCAGAGGAGCGCAGCAACCTTGCAAACAACCAGCACCTGGAGAACATGTCCGACGAGCAAGCCGATCGCAGCAGTCCCGCAGACGAGAACCCACAACCTTGTAAACGTCCAGCACAGCTTTCATTGACAGCCGCCATTGTTTGATTCTGCAGTAGAGATTGCAGTGACCTAAGACAAGGAGGCCGGTTCCGGTTGAGGTTGTTTTTCTTCTTTTCCTTGTTCTCCTTGTTCTCCTGCTTAACCTTCAGCTTCTTTTATACTGGTATGATAAAGAAGAATTCTCATCAATCCTGAAAGAGCCTGGTTGTATATTACCCATCTCCAGTGGAACCATTGCATGCCTATGGATGCGAAGTGGAGCATAAGAAATCGAGTCATCCACCGTCTCACGTACGTTTAGGCACTTCGACTGCCTGCGAGAACTACGACACGCTTAAGCGTGACTCCAACACTTACCTCGATGACGGTGACACGTCCTAATACATGGGCGCACGAGACAGGGCACTCACTGCTCAAAAGGGAAACAAGGTCTCATCAAAGAGAAGCAATCTATCAGAGACTCACATCAAATCAGACAAACAGGAGAGCTTGGATGATGTGTGATTCAGCGGTCGATAGGGATCCTGGATTGCACACGACAGTAGCTGTCAGCTCACTACTCATCTCCCGGCGGCCCACGCGCCATGGCAACCATCCTAGCATTGACCGAATCTGGAAGTACGCTGACAGCCGTTTGGAGCGCCCAGTTGTTCCAACCAACCACGCGAGATGCAGCATTATCCTCCAAGGCGTCCACCGCGACTTTGGCAACATCGGCAGGTTTGTCGACACCAATCTTCTCGAAGGGACCTCGTTTTTCGCCATGTCCATCGCCGTTAAGGTTGGTATCAGTGACACCCGGCACGACACAAGCGACTCGAACTCCGGTATCGCCTTGGAGGTTCTCCTCGCGGACTGCTTGCGAGAAGGAGAGGACAAAGGCCTTGCCTGCGTCGTAGACGGCTGTGTACGGGACTGGTTGGTCGCAAGCGGTGGAGCTGATGTTCAGAATGCCGCCCTTACGTCTCTCCCTCATTCCTGGCAAGAAGAGTAGACTCATCTCGACGACTGCACGGACGACGAGATCGACGCAGGCCAGCGAGGTGTCGTTCTCAGGATCCTCGGCAAAGACGTACTTTCTGGCAAAGCCAGCGTTGTTGACCAGAAGATCAACCTTCCAGTCCCATTCCTGAATTTTCTTCTGGATATCCTTGGCGGCGTCTTTGGTAGCCAGGTTTGCTTTGATCGTTCGGACTTCCAGACCGGATTTGCTTGCTTGGATCTCGCTGGCTGCTTGAGAGAGTTTGCTTTCGTCTTGTGCGACGATTATAAGTTGACGGACTCCACGTCCGACGAGTTCTTCTGCGATCGCGCGGCCGATGCCAGACGAGCCACCGGTCACGAGTGCGGTTGATGCAGAAAAGTCAATGTCCTCGAGACCCATGGTTGCGTTATGTGTTTGGTACTGTCGGAGAGTGACTTGAGTGTTCGGGAGTAGATTCTTGGTTGACACGAGGGTGATTCGAAGACTTGTAGCTGAGCAGAAAGGAGGGATTACTCATGGTAATGCAGGTACGTTCTTGTACCCCACGGACCGACGTTATATGGCGGTGTGTTTACAGACGATCGTGCGCGTCATTGATGCTCTCCTCGGTGAGTCTATCCTGCCAAGCCGTTCTGACGTACGTGAAACGGTTTAGCTCCGCATGTTGAACTTTATCTACTTATTATTGTCCCCGGCATGAAGGATGTAGTGTCAACAGAAGTGGACAGTAAAGGCAGAGAGGCTTTAACAGAGAAGGGATCACAGTGGAAGGAAAGACTACTCACAGACGAATCTGACACAGATCGCATCTCGGCGAGTAGATTTGACTTCTCCAAGTACAACGAGAAACTGTCACGACACAGACCCATTGCCGTGGAAGCCTCGCTCTCTATATCACCTTCCTCAGCTATCTAGCATAATCACAGAGAAGAATGAGGAAAGAGCTGAGTATCTGGTATGGGGAGAGGAGTCAGACCAGCCTCCCGATTCCAACGACAACGATGATTCTACTGACCTCGAAGATACAAATGCGGCTCACGAAGAGAACAGAATCGTTTGCACAGGTGTGGATGCACTCACCCATCAACTTGGTTACAGTTATCATCGCAGCCCCCCCTTTATCGCCCAGGACCCGCCAAACACAGAGAGACGATAGTGAATGGAAACAGAGAACAGAGTCTTTCTTGGACATCCATCTGGCTTTTGCGAACGTTCGTGCAAGCAAGAGGTGATCCTTGGGTAAGCTATAAACACCTGGATTACCGCTCGCATCCTAGCAAACCAGTCCTTGATCACTCTCGAGTTGCACGGCCTTAACACAACGGAAGCGCTTGCTACCCTGAAGGAAAGTGTGGTGGTATTGGAATGCTTCATGACCTGTAGGCTCTCAGTACTGTCGTGGATGACAACGCCTGCAAGACTGTTGTGAGCTCTTTGCTGGATAACGTGCTCAGCTTGGGTATCCTGGATCTGGCTATCCGTCATACCACATCAAGCACTCCCCGGGCCATCCAAGAGACAATGTTCCTTGCGATAAATCGCCCCAAACATCTGAGACGCCTTAGAATGCGCCTCGATGCCAACTCCTCTAACGGCTATCCTAAGTACACGGTGATCGCTAGTCGGGACCTAATGGCCTTAGCCAGTCTTCCACTCTAGACTCTGTCGGTAAGATCCAGTAAGAGCAAGCCGGAGCTGGAGCATATCTTCATCGAGCTGCGCCAAATCAGTGGTGCAGATCTCCTTCATGCCCTCTCTCGCTGGGCAAACCTGGATCCACTCGAGCTGAGTGTTTCTGTGGAGGAGATTTCTTGCGACCTCCGACAGAAGGAGGCTATCTGCAAGCTCATTCCCTCCTTGCGACTTGGCACCTTGGTCTGGGTGGCTTCACCCTCTGACACCCTCTGAAACCCCGCTTGGCCGTTCTAGAAGCTTTCTTTGCCTACGCATCACAATCGCCGAAGTTCACGTTTCCTCTCTTATACACCCGACCAGTTTGTTGCTGTCTCGTGTAGGCAGAAGTTTGTCGGAAGGAGTTTGTGTTATCCTGTTTTCGCAATAGCAAAGGACTCATTGCCAGAGAGATATCGGAGTCCAAGGTGACGTATCAATCCTCTATATCTGCTTCCATGGAAGTCATCTTCTCCTTGTTGTTTGCAGGCTTTTATGTTTGTTCTTGCAAATTCCAACAATCATTTTATCATGTCTACATCAGCATCGGTCACTACAGTTGGTCTGGCCTGTTATCATACCTCGTATGACTATGATAAGGAAATCAATCTCCAATAGCTACGCGGTATTGGGAATGGATGCCTTTGGGGTTTCAAGCCTCAAGGTCAACGGTGATACTGTTATTTGATACCGTGTCCGCATGGGGCATTATACATCTTCCAGTCTCTTGGGAACAAGCACGCGATTCACGTCAATAATATACAAGCGACTAGAGAGTATAACAAGGGGCCGAATATGGCTACGGAAACATCTCAGATCCATGCGTCCAGAGCTTCCCAAGATCTGAGTGGGATGTCCAAGCACCTTGATGTGCTTCAGGAGGGATTGCTTCGTTTTATCTGGCTGAGCTGGGAGCAATGCTATGTTGGCTGTCTCGGCGGCCTCGTTCGTCTGTCGACTTGAAAACATCAAACCACAACATCGCGCCTCGAGTCACCTGCAACACGTCTACACGCAACACTCTCGTCACCCGCTCTCCCGAACTCGCACAGCGTTTGCCGCAAGAGCCGAGTGTTCCCATACCACCAGGTCAACCTGATTCCAGCAGGTCATCGCCAGAGATCTCAAGCGACTGATACGTCAGACAGGCGCCACCCCCTTCCCCCTTTGTCTCTTCGTTCGCCTTGCCCCATCGGATCGGGTCTTCATCATTCTCTACAGAATCCGAAGTGATCATCTACACCGCAACAATAGCTGTGATCATGGCACCATCCAGTTATCCTTTGGCCTTCCGCTTTGCGCAAAACAAACAGCAGTAAGTCGTGAAGGACCACCCACACGCGCACAAGTATTGACACGGGAGCACAGAGAGGCTTTCGCAAAGCGTCAGAAGGAAAGAAAACGCGCCAGAATGCTACTTGTCGCTCGACAGGTGTTCCATTGCCCTGAGCTCCTGAGCATGATCTTCTCGCACTTCCAGCACGAGTGAGCACTCGGACGTGCATCTCTGGTCTGCCAAGGATGGTACCTAGAGGCATCTCGCCACCAGTGGGCAACTTGTCATCATCTCCTCGGCCTTGAGCACAACGTTCGCCCCGAGAACCATGGTCGCATTGTAACCATGGTTCGTCAGCTGGATCTCAGTCAAGCTGATGCGCTGTGGACAGGCGCCCCTGCATCTATGCCCGCCTTCAACAATCTTCAGACCGTAGTCGTAGACGCCAAGGTCTTCGACCTCGAGACTGGTGCACAATATCTTTCAAAACTGCTCGTTGCATCGTTACGTGGACTGCACATTGAATCATCGTACAACATTGATCCTATCCCTCTGGAGTCAAGCACTTGTGCACGTTGACTACGCACGCTGAGCCAGGACTGCATCAATGTGCGTGAAATCACCCTGTATGTCCTTCTTCCAGTGTCAGCACGCACGGAGCTCGAGCGTTTCCTGCTCAGCACCAACCTTGAGCAGCTGACCCTTGGACCTCTGGTCAACGACTCTATCGATAACTGGCGCTTGGCCCTCATACTGACTCAGCAATCTCTGGTTACCCTCCAGGTCCATCAACCCATCTCTATGGAGACTCTCAACATCCTGCGCTGCCAGTGCAGCGGCCAAACGACTCTTGCCAACCTGCAGGCCCTCAGCGCCCCTGTCGAGGTCGTCGATGAGGCCGTAGTGGGCTCCTTGCTGCGTCTCACGCCCAACTTGGTAGCTTTGAGCCTCATCTTTGATCACACCACCGACATTGCTCCTTGGGTTCACAACAGGTCCATGTCCGTCGCGGTTGCAGCACTGCAGCAGCTTCGTCATCTGCACATCTCAATCAACACCGTCTTCCGCAATGGCAAGCCGACTTTTGCTGCGATCACCAGTGCCGCCCTTCTTGCATTGAATGCCCTTCCCATCGTATCACTTTCCATTGCGGCGCACCCGTCAGAACTGAGGTACGCGCTGCAGATGAAGCAAATCTCTGGCGCGGAGCTTGTGCAGCTGTTATCCCGCTGAAAAACACTGTCATCGCTCAAGGTGGCCATGGTTTGTGACGAGATTGTATGTGATCACAAACAAGAGGAAGAGATCCGCCAACTTCTTTCGACACTGGAGCTGCATTCGCTTGGTGTGGTTTCATTCGCCACCAACGACAACACGGTGGATCCCTCTGTCTGGCTGGGCTGCAACAAAAGCTTCTGTCCTGATCTCCTGGAGTGGACTCCTCGCCAACTCTACCACTCGGCTGAGGGAAAGCGTGTTCCTTATTTGGAGGACGAGGGAGAAGAAGAGGATGAGTTACTGGTGTGGGGAGACGAGGTGCAGCACAGGTGTGTTGCCGACGAACCCCTCGGAGCTCCTGATGAGGGCTCGAGTGTTACCGCCGCCCTTCACGATGTTGACGCTGATGACATCAATACATCTGCTGAGCCTGACAACCATCGACTACCCGACTCCACCACAAGCTCACCATGCTCAAAGCAAGCCTGTTGATTGGCAACAGGCCCGGCCACATCTCACAGCCCCGAACCAGGATATCGACAGAGACAACAGACGTCGAGTGGGCTCCGACAAGTCCAGCTTTCTCATGACTCTCTAGAACATGTTTTCAACACCCATTGAGCGGCGTTCATTCGATACCCGACTTTCATCGTCCTGCTTTCTATTTGTTTGGTACATCAAGTCTTCTTCCTGGTCTCTCTGCACGGCATCGACAAGGAGTGTTGCGTTTTGATTTCTTCTGTACTTTTCTTTCTTTCCACGACTCCAGACATCCGAGAGGCAGCCCTGATCAAGTGTCAGCGTTCAACTTTGCTTATGACGAAGGGGTGTTTTCACGGGAAGTGTTTGTCTTGTTTTCTTTTGTTGTACTTTGGCCGGAGCACATGAGGCGGAGAAGACGGGCGGCTTGTTGCCTTTGCATTTGTTTTGCTAGCGCTTAACGAGTGAAAGACGAATCGTCCTCAAAGTTTTTAGAGCGTTTGCCTTGATGCGTAGTTTCTTGATTATCATAGGGTTCCTACATTTCCTATTGACAAGCTTTGTTTCTGTACCAAATCTTGTGCCGCAGTTCCAGAAAGTGCCTCGAGAAATGATACACGCCCCTGTGATGTATGTTACTATCGCGACTCAGACCAAAGGTTCTTGCTCGTATACCAGCAGAGACAATTACCTTGTGGCAGTCTCACTCAGTAGCTCGCCTTTGTCTGCATACCCTTTGACCCATATCCACCTTGCTTTCATGGTTTCTTTGACGTTTGTAAGTGTTCTCTGTTTCTCATTGATAGCACTCGAAGTCCTTTGTCTATAATCTGGACATCCATTGTTGGTTGTTCCGGACAGACTGTGGTCAAGACAGTCTTCGCTCGATATAAAATGCTACAGCTGCTCCCAGATAGCACTCTGCGACAACAACAACTTTACAGACACTAACAAAGTACTATCGAGATACTCACACTATTGAACCACTAAGATGTCTTACCGCACTTACGAGACCCGTCCTGGCCAGTCCAGCTCTTCTCGTCAATCCAGTCGCAGTTCTCAGTCATCCCAACCTCGCCAGTACTCGCAATCTCAACAGCACTCGCAATCTCAAGTGCATGGCGCAAGAAGACCTGCCATCTCATCTCACCGCCCCATCTTTCGCGACTCCGATTCTGACGACTCTTCGTCTGATCAATACGAGTCCGATTCCGACGACGACGACGACGACGACGATCAGCCCCGCGAGCGCTACTATAAGACTTCACACGTTTCTGTCCACGAGCAGGAGCGCGCTCTAAACGTCCAAAGACACCGTGAGCTGCTCGCACGTCAAGAATCCCAGCGTGTACTCGAGACAGGCTATGGCGCCGTCCACACTGCCTCCACTAGACCTATGAATATGCTGACTCAAGGCTTGTATGCCCACACTACTGCTGGCCAACACTATGCTGATCACCAGAGAGCCGATCAACTCAGCGCTTATCAACAGAGGTCTGCTCAGCCCCAACAGCCTTCTTCCCGTGGTTATCTTACTCACAATGTGCAGGGCTCTGGCTCTGGTGTTGATCCTAGAGTTCAGATACCGAGACGTGGTGCTTCTCGTGAACCTTCTCGTCGCCGTTACTACTGATTTTCATCTGATAAGTTTCCTTCGATCTCGGCTGCTTTGACACTGTCTTTGGTTGTTCGGTAGTTGCACTTTGCTTTTTTATCAGAGAAAATATTTATCTGTATCCTTTTCTGATTTCTTGATCCTGTTACGTGTCTCCACTGTGAACTACTCTACGCCCACGCCCATCAGTCAAGCATCAGCCCAATTTTAACCTTGCCGGAGCGCATCTTCGCACATCACAATGGTTCTCCCCAAGACATCTCATGCCGCCATAAGATTATATCAAAATGCAAGAACGTTTTCAGAAGACAAGAAGTTCCGAAGAAATGGTTCTTTGATAGGTTCCCCTGTCCACGCTCATGTGGATAAAACACTTCGTGCAATTCTACAGACAGTCATGTTAAGGTGCTTGAGAGCCGGAGTGAAACTCACTCAGGGGCTGTGCGGTCGACGACGCGACGCAACCGGACTCGAGTCGACGCATGCTGCGTCGTCCGAGAAAGCTCACTTCTGTACAGACACAACAACTTCTTCGTAACCACTACATCCTCTTTGCGACAGCACGCCGGTCCGCAGCCACGACAACCATCATGACTCGGCCTTTCGCACCCCCATCCGCCCATATGCCTCTCCTTCACCCCGCAGAGTTCGCGTATGTTCATCATCCACATTCGCTGTGTGAGAAGCAGTACTGATCGCCTTGTCACAGCCTTCACCCCTCTCAACTCCGCAACCCCTGGCTCTACAGCACAGAAAACCACCCGCTTCTCAACCCCGACATCATGGCCAGCATCTTCCCTCACCTCCTGCATGACCTGTGGACCGTCGTTCAGAGCACCGAGGTCTGCCGCCTGTGGTGGCAGGAAGGTCACCAGCATGTCTGGCACCACGTGCAACTCAGAGACCTGTTCCTCCACGTCCAGAATATCACCCGCCGCGAGTATCTGGCATCCCTGGTCGAGCATATTACCTTCCAACCTGGTGACACCATTCTGGCCAGCGAACAGATGGCACTCCAACCCTTGAGTTTCCCTCGTCTGGCATCCGTCCACATCAACAGGTCAAACCTTGCCGATGTCCGATTCGTGAACATCCAATGTCTGATCGTTCCCTCACTCCGCTCTTGGTGCCTGAAGTATGACAACATTCTTACCACTGGCGATCGCGCGACAGACAAATCTATTTTCCTGAACGCCTTGATCACAGGCTGTACGACATTAACCACGCTCGAGGTGGAATTTGTATGTGATGCGTCTACGGGGCCATTAGTACTCGCATTGCTTGACCGCGTCACCGCCATTGAGCACCTGGATCTGGGTTACCTGGCAGAGTCTCTATATTCGAGCTTTCCGCCTGAAATTCTCCTACAAAGAATGCTGCATAAGAAGCCGAGCCTGATATCCTTGAGCTTCACTAACGGCCTTGACTTCTCCGAGGACGCCATCGACACCTTCTTCGACAGGGTGGGACCGGATTGGTCTATCCCATCCCTTCGCTCGATCGGCAATCTTGGAGTCAACACTCCCGCCGCGGCTGCTCGCCTTCTGGCTTCGATGCCGAATTTGGAGTATCTCTGCTTCTCCCTACCGCCGCAATTTGATGTCTCGAGTGACGCTCTGGGTCCCTTCTTCGTCTCGCTATCGAACATGGAGAACCTGAAGGGTCTTCAGTTGGACTTATGCGTGGACGATTGTGATCTGGACGATTCATGGCTCGAACAGCTTGCCAACCTCAGAAAGCTCGAGGTTCTCAGCCTAAATTATCACAGCCCAGCTACCTTCTCGATCACGGGCGCGAAGCTGGCATACTTCTTGACTAATCTGCCAAAACTAAACCGCCTTTCTCTCGTAACTTTCCACATGGAATGGTGGGAGGTCTACTGCTTCCCCGATCAGAGAATCATCATCGAGGATGCCCTGGCAAAGATCAAGAAAGTCAGTCTCGATGGTATGACTTTGATCACTCAGTACCTGGTTTAAAGAGGAACGATGTTGTTTGACGAGCGTTCCCAGGTAATTTGATCACCCGGGGTTTTTTCTGTCTTCCATAGCGCACAGCTCACAGCCCTCATCCCCTTCCAATCTTTGCCCAGTTCCTAGCAATAACGACGATTCAAGTCAAAGGTTTCTGTCTTTTGCCTTTTCCGCGTGTGTCTAGACAGCCGCAGAAACAGTCATTGGTTATTGTGTCTTAGTGATGTTCAGTCACAGCGTGATAGGCGGTCTTTCTTCCGCACGAACCGGCGACGGACTCGCTCTCCCGCTGCCCACGGTCGCTGCTTCTACCTAAATAACACTGAGCTGTGCGCACCCATCTGCGTACCTTACCCATCATGCGCTAAATTGTGAGTTCTCGGAAAGTCGGTACATTCAAGATCTTCATCACTGCTCAAGGTTCTTTCATGCAGTGGTTGAGGTCGGAAGTAGTGCCGCCCCTCGAGCGCCCGTGGATAACGTTTCCTTCCATCACAACATTCATCTTGGCGCCGACAGGTTCGCGCCTAAGCTAGGTGGTAGAGGCTCACCCCTACTTCCAACATCCAGTCAGATCTTGTTTTCTTCACCACTCCGCCGTCCACGTACACGCTTGCCGGAACATCCTTCAACACCTTTGACGAGAGCAAAGAACAATTTGAAGTTATCTACGCAACACATCGTCTCCGCCACAATACCTTCAACCCGGAGATCTCCAACCTTCAACCTCCAACCTCGCACCTACATGGACCTTGTTGTGGTCTTCTGCAACACGTATCACGTGATCGTCGCCGCCGTTATCGCCATCAGCAACACTCCTATCCCTGCCTGCTAGCATTTCGTAGCTAGTATCAACAACACTATCTCTGATGGCAGCCCCTTCGCCACTGCCTCTTCCACGTTTCCTGAATGCGAGGAGGCGAAGATATTCAAGAAAGAGGTGAGGGACGGGCAAAAAGTACGCGGTTGTTACCGACGCGATCGTTGTCGCTTCCAAGTGCGAGCACGAAGAGGAGGATCAATGAGGTAGACTTGGCTCGCTTAAGAGATCAGCTCGAGTGATGTGCCCACCAACTAAAACGGTATGGATGTTCCCGATGGAGCTGATCGTGTCTTTAGCTCGCCTTCTGAGCTCTTCTGGCAAGAGCTGCTGCGAAATCCGCTAGGTAGCGGAAACCTAGTACCTCCTCGTCAACGCACTTATGAACTAGGCGTCACTGGAACAGCGCACACCCCTAATGGAATCTTTTCTGATGTCCCATTTCCATGCCTCGTCATCTAGCTCCTTGACTGGCAGGTACGTGACTCTGCTCTTTTCGTCTTTAGCCTCTTACTGACCCAACATCTCAGAGCGGGTACCGCAACCCCGTTGTCAACATGCAAGATCTCAGCAGTATCTCAGCAAGCGTAATGATCGCAACAACCGCGCCAGCATACCGTTACGAATCTCCACTTCCCAAATCTGCTGGACCTGGTCAGCGGCTCCATCTCTACAGATGACTCAAACTAAAAGCTCCTCCGCTAGAGCTCACCGACAATCCCTCGCTTCTCGACAGAAATTGTGCAGCGTCTCAGGAGGAGGCGCTCGGTCAAGTTTTCAGAGAACTTCCGATGCCATTTGCAGCTCGTCCCTGCTTCGGAACTATACCGCTGCGCACTCCACCGTGACACATACCTTGACCACATCCGAGGGTACAACAGCATATCCGTCAGTATCGCACTCGATCCATTTTTGCACACGACCTGCGACGCGTTTCGACACGTGTATCTCCTTTGTGCAATCTACTCACTGGGCTGGACAAAAGGGCGGATCAGCGAACCAAACAAGTGTCAACACCACCACCTCCTCCAAGTCCTTTCGCAATCGCTTCCCAGGCAGTCAGAAGAACCAACCACGAGAAAGACAGCACCACCATCAATCTGCTACGGATACTATTGCCAGTACCTGGTTGGCCACCAAGGCCAAGCTCAAGATCAAAATTGTCGCCGGCAACATTATCAGGAAGGTCAATGACCAGAGGCTGGTTGCTGGTCCACGGACTTTGAGAATAACTCTCAAAAAGAGATGCCGCGGCGTTTCGTGTCCTCAAAAGAGTTCACTGATGAAGAGTGAATGTGCCGTACTGTTCTAATCCGCAGCCCCAGCATAATGCTGCTTATTGACACGGATGTTGCACACAAGCGACCGTTCCTCGTCTAGAGAAACGTGACAGTCCTGGACCCTTGGGCTGCCCTTCGACAACATCCACCATCAGTCGTCAATCGTGTTGCAGAGGTTCACAAGCTGATGCTGACCATCACCGCTGCCACCGACACCAAAACCAGGCATTTCGTGGAGACGTCGACCGAGTACTCCACGCTTCGAGGAATCGCCACCACCGATGTGATAACCGCCGAAAATGAAGCGCTGGATTGCGAAATTAAGTCCGCTGCCTACGCCGCCAGCTGCGCACGGTCGGAGGCTTCTAACAGCTTTGATTTCAGTCCGTCCTACTTCAGTAATGCCGGGTCAGGCAGCTCATATAGTCACATTGCCACATTTCTCCTGCTCGAAGCTCGTGTGATAACAGCGATTCATATACATAGAGCCTCGAGGATCCTGGAACCTGCTCGAGCAATGGAGTGGCAAGGATCGACTTTTTATGATCAAGTTTACCCAAGAAGAACGTCATGGATATCGCCAGCTTCTCGAAGACGATCCAGAGCCATCGCTCGAAGAATGCTCGAAAGAAATCAAGTCACACTCGGACTTCCAGCAAGGTAGAAAACATATCATGGAATACGTTCGATGGGAACTCGGTGATCTTGTCGCGGACGGTTGGAGTGTGGAGTCTGAGGATTACGATACAGCCAAGAGGATCATGGCCAGCGCAAAGAAGAGAATGAGGGAGCAGCCGGCGACTGATGCTGCGGGACGCGAAGAATGGCGGGAGCGGTGGCCGTTTGACGATTAGAAGCTTCATTGAGCTCGCTGATAGCACACAATAAGCACAAGACCGCGCGAATCAGTGCTTGCATCACCACATCTGCTCGCCGATCCACGATTGCAATTGTCGGGCCTTACTCTGTCCTCGAGGTGCAACATCCCGATGGAGACAGGGTCTCGAGAAATCAAGCAATCTAGCAGACCTCCGCCTACCCCAACTTCGTAAGGCAGAGCCGTGGAATGGCAGAGAGGATTTGCTGCAGCTTCTCCAGATGACCGATACCCCCTCTAGAAATTCGTCGTCAGCTTGCCTCGACTGGATCATGTCTACCTGGACTAGGATCTTAATAATCGTGTCTCAGAGGTCTCGATTGACGCTCTCTCAAGGTCTTGTCCTGTCCTAGAGAGTATTTTGCTCATGCGAAAGGCGAAAGTGCATTTGCTGCAGATGGCCAGTCGATAGAAGGAGAATGGATACACAACCTCAACAGCTGGCAAAATCTCAAGAAGCCGTTGTTCTTGAAGCCAGATAACTCGGTCTAAGCAGCGTATACGGGTTCGCCGGCGGCAGGCAAGCCCTCTAACTCTTGTTGATCTTCACTTCACTAACGGTCGTGTAATTACAGCGATGCTCTCTAACAAGTGGAACAGTTTGCAGCGATGACAAAGGTCTTGGTATTCGCTATACGAGGGTTTGCGATCTACTCCCACCAAGACTCAGAACACATCTATGCTAATGCGCTGTCGAATCTCATCAGATTCAGTGCTTGAGTTAGACCCATGGAGTCGTCAGATGCCGAATCAACGAGCTCCCTAGGAGATTTTGGCGAAGAATATGCGGGGGAAGAGCAGGAGGAGTGAGCTTTTAGAGCAGCGTGCTCCATCTAGTACGTCTGTTGAGTTTGAACTGTGTGAGGAAGATCGTTCACGGACTCCGGCGGCAGATGAGATATAATAATAGATTCGGCGACCCCGAGCTGACTGTAGCTGTTGGGACCAAATGCGCTTGCGTCGTACCCGGCTGATCGCCGCCTTTGATATAGGTAGCCACGAAGCCGACATCGATGAAAAGGTCGTCGTTGTAATCGTTCAATTTCACCATGGGCAAGACAAAACTAAGCTCTCTCATCCTGCCAATCGTGACGTATCCTCGTTTTGAGCGCGGTAACATTCTCAAGACAAGAAACTCAGTCGATTGTGAGGCCAATATGTCGAAGCGAAGATTCTGGAGCATAGCTGGGCCGGGGCCGTGGTTGGAAGAGAGGAGGTAGCGCTTTTGACAGTCGGCGATGGGGCCCATCGGAATTGTGAGTGTAAGCTGGGTGAGTTGGTGTATGTAGCTGAGGTCTGATTCCGGGGTGCAGATCGCAAAGACCAGATCAATTGGATAAGGCGACTTCGTAGGGAGAGCGGCAAAAGGGTAGAGTAGAGGGTAGATCCTGACGGACAACTGTGGCGGTTGCCCGGCATCCCCCCATCTTGATGTAATGCGTGGAGCTGTCATTGCAATGCTGAGGTTCTCAGTTGTAGGGAGAGCCATTTGTGCTGTGTTGAGTTGGGACTGCATAAGAGAGGAATGCGCTGCTCGCTCAGGGAATAGTTGCGCGGTGGTTAAGAGGTGAGGAAAGCAAGGAGGTACCTCTTTGGAGACGTCTGCGGAGATCCCGGTGAGCGGCGATTCCGTGTTACTAAGATCCACGTGCATGGCAGCGGCATCCGACGGGAATGCAGAGGACTTGAGGTCGGTCTGCGCGGCATCCATAGTAAACATCGCAGGTGACACGCTTGCAGTAGTTGGATTGAGTACGTTTCCAGCGGAAACCAGACCAAGTCGATATACGTGACTGCCGAGCTGATGACCAACAAGGCTGGATGTCACCTCATCGTCGTCATAATACTTCCCGCTTGTGCCGCCATTTATTTGAACGATTTCCTTGATTTCATTCCCAAAGCTGACCATATTCAAAAAGCGAAGCTCACTATTGTCGCCCCATATGAAAATCTGTCGCTTCCGTAAGTTCTGAGCATCGGGACCGTACTGGTGCTGAGCAATTATCTTATCCCGTGCATCACCTCTATCCTTGGTAAAGGCTCGTGAATACGAAATGCTCAACACCTTATCTGTAATGGCGTCACCCAAGGTGTAGAACTGCTGATGGGCTGGTTGAGTAAAGGTCAGTGTACCTAAGTCCTGCGAGCCGGGCTCTCGATCAAAGAGACAGAGCAAAAGGTCGTCAGCAATCTTCTCCTGGCGAAGAATCTCGGCTTTCTGACCTGCTTTCGGGCCGTCACCTGCAGAGTAAGATGCGGGTGGTAGAGGTGCTGTGACATATAAATCCGGGAGATCTCTCACGATCCGCGAACGAAGTAACAGGCCATATGTAGGCACCTGTGGCCGGTACCCGATCTCAGGATCGACAGTGGCGAGATGAGTGTTCAAGATGCCCTTGATAGCTCTCCGGACTGTATCGTCCTTTCTGTCGATAACACCAAGAGCCCCGTCGATGACCGCCTCGACCCAGTGTGGATCGATGTAGAAGAAGCGCAAGGATTCGGCAGGAAGCCACGATGGCTCGATCAGCATGTTGTGAGTGGGGACGCCGAAGAGGAACATCCGATCCATCATGAATCTTAAAACACAGGTCCAGTCCGAAGACCGTGACGAATTGAGCTCATTGTAGAATCGACTGCCCGCTTCATCGTCACTTGCTGCAAGCTGACGAACGTGCTCATCGACCATTTCTCTCATGGCGGCAACGATCTTAGGATTTGCTGGGGAAAGATCGATGGGCGAAGCCGGTGTATCACTGGGATTACCAGTGGGCAATTCTTTGAGCGGGTTCTCTATGTGGTGTCCGGTCGCCTTCATCAAGGTTTCGATTGACTTGCCAAGTGATTCCAGAGTGGTTGTTCTCGATTTCCAAGCATTGCCAGTCATCAGTCCGGTCTTTTTGTCATGATCGAGTACCATTGCCGTGACAACTGAGCGCAAACGTGATAGAGCAGTTGTGAAATGACGATCAACTAATGCTAAAGTTCTGCCGAGGTTCCATGCCGTTGAGTAAGTAAGATTCATCATACCAAGTTCATCGTCAAAGATTTGCAAGCCACTGCTACTAAAGAAGAGTGCCGTCCATTGCTCGTTGACCGCTTTTGGAGGCACGCAGGGAACACACGCCCCTCGAGCTAGAGCGACAGTCTCTTCACCCGTCTGCATGCGATGCTTGATCAGCGTGTAGCCATCCTGGAAGCGAGACGCTGGCCTTGATCTGAGCTCTTGAATTCCGAACGCTGATATGAATCCTTTGGTGGTCCAAGCAGTGCACTGGTGTCGCCCAAATGCTTGAGGGAATCAAAAACACTCGGAGCACAGGTAGGTAGCACGTTGTATGACCATGAATACAAGGAGGACAGTATTACGTAGTCGCTGGCGGCAAATTCGGAGAATGACTTGGAGAATAGCCCTTCCAGTGAGACGAGATGCACGATGGCACGAGATCGATCTTTGTTGTCCAAGGGTGCTGCTCGATGGGAATGCACAACACTAAACAGACCGTCCTCCGTCGTAGGGAAACTGAATCCCTCAGCCGCAGAGTGCCGTACATGCGCTAAATATTTATAGCGAGTGAGATCGATTATTCCTTGGTCGGATTGTTCGACGCCAAGTTCATCATATGTCGTGGTAAGCTTGGTGATCAGATGCTTCCCTATGAAGATTGCTTTTGCACGGTCACCTGCGTTGGTCGAGGGTGGGACGGGCGACCAACACTTGTCCACCTTGCCGGCTGCAAAATCCGTGACCGGCATGTTGATCGCGTAATCTGCATCCATTTTGATCGTCCCTTGCGTGTCATGCATTTGCTTCGCAAGATCGGATGCCGCAAAGAGACTTTTGTTGCCATTGAGCAATTCACTGTTGAGCTGAAGTTCCGAGGCACTGAAGACCAAAAGCGCGAGCCAAGGTATACGACTGCGCAGGATGATGTTCTGCGCCTTTTCAGCCGCGGGATCGATCGTTCGTTCCCATGGGAGATATGGATCTGTAAACAAGACATGAGGTAGAACGGTAGGCGGTGCCTCAGCGCCATCGGGTGGATAGACGGAATGGACGAGCCCTTCGGGTAGAGAATACTGTGGTGACTGGACTTCAAAAATCTTGTCAGATTTCGTCGACCCGGACAGCTGCTGGACCTGGTCGGCGTGGATGTCGTCCCAAGTGCTAACTTCATAGCGATCACCGGTCAGACTCGGTGGGAAGACAGAATAGAGCATCTCCTCATCTGATTTAAGGTCCTTGAGATAGGATTTTTCTCCGCCATCCTCGCCATACGTGGCGTAGTTTGAAGCCGCGATGTTCGCACACCTAACCTCCTGTGCGCGACCTAATGGGAGGTGCCGGGGAGTGCTGAGCAGATCAAGTGGTAAGGACATGTTTCTTCCCAGGTGTTCATCCAAGAACACAATCCTGGGAGTTTCTTGGATGGTAGAATTAGATGATCGGACTGGGGAAGTGTTGATCCCCATCGGCATCGAATCGTGAACCTGTCATGGCTTCTTGCTTAGTGCGGGGTCGCGCCAAGCTAAGGGAGCTCCAAGCGGTATGAAAAGCTCAGCTGGGCGGTGCTAGATTCCTTGATTTAGCATGAGATGCAATTGGGATGATGCCTAATGTCAACGAAGGTAGGTCACATACATGGCACAGCGGGTCACTCGGATTCTCTCCCTCCAGCGGGCCGCAGCGCCCGCGCCCATCTTTTCCATAGATAGGGAAGATCTCAGGGTCATGCGAACCGAGCTCATGCACTTCTGTCGCGCGAGCCACGCACCTTAGCCTGGCCATGAGCTGCATCGACCGTTCATGGTAGTCTGCCCATCAGCTCGCTTATAGACATAGCAAGCTGACATCGCTTACCCTCAGACGCGGAACATCGTGGCATGAGAAGATGAGGATACTTGCCCGTCGTAAGTGCTTGAAGGGAAGCTTGGCGCATGTTCTGTCGAGGATTCCGCCGTTACAGAAGATTACGACAGTTACTGAAGCGGCTCATCCGTAAACGAATCGCGAATCTCCAGCTGAATACACAGACATAACAACCTGTTTTCAGCGCTACCCTAACTGCAAGCGGCTGCGCGTTTAGCCTGCAGATACGAAGCGAGGGTTTCCCTTGTCCTTCGTGGCTTGCGCGTCGACTCAGGTCTCGCTCCATCATTCCGTTCTTGTTAGCACATGACATTGGGTTTGGTCCTGCGGTTCTGGTGGGTCTATAACATGGCGAAAACATCCAAGCTGCAGCGCATTTCCTTTTCCAGATATTGAATCGTCTTTCGTCTAGATTGCCATCATGACATCCTCATACACCACTGTTTGGAAGCCTAGTGCTTCGCAGAAGCTCTTCATCTTTGGCGTTTCTGTCAATAGTCACTTGACACTTTGCGAATATGACACGGCACTTCCTAACAACACCTGTATTGGACCCAAGACCGATCCCTCTTCAGTTCCTGGTAAGGGTCTCATCGTTGCAGATTCCAGCATTGTAGCCATCAACTACGATGGTTTGGTAATTTTCCAAAGGCAGGAGAAGCTTCTCAATGCAGCTGACACTTCTCCCAGACTCGAGTCTTTGGCTTCATCAGCACCAAGGCAAAGGATGAGACAGATCAGTTGTCCCTGTATCAGCTCAGCCCTGTTTGGCAACCCGTGAAGGCGGACACGCTCAATGCATCAAGCACCGCAGCCGTGGCGGGAGTGGCATCTGGCACTCAGGTCGGATATGTATACTACATGTAAGGCCAGTGAGTGATTTGACGGGTTCCAGTTCTGACCCTCTCCGCAGTAATCGCTTCAGTAATGTGGTTGAGCAGTCCTTGCGCTGGAGCCACCCCAATGTTGTGGAGAATGGTGCCATCCACAAGTCTAGTTATCTAGCAGCTTGTCTGACCAAGACAGGCGGTCGATACATTGTGTACCAGCTTGAGAACAATTATCTCGAGGTCTACGAGATCTCGGGGAGGCATCGTACGTAGCTAGACTCAATGTTGGAGTACGAAAGTCACTAACCAGATCATTGCAGAATGTGGCCAGCTTAAAGGTACGGGAAATGCCAAAGAGTCGACTCCTCTTGCCATCGTGGCATATACCAGGGACACTAAATCCTATATAAATATTTACTGGCAGCAGCGAGACACCAATAAGCTATATCGATCCCAGAGCTCTGATCAAGGCGGTCATTGGGAGGATACCATCTTGGATGTGGCAGACTCACCAGAGAACTCCAGCGTGAGCGCCATCTGTGATGAGGTGGCTCAGAAGGTCATTTTGACATATCGCTGTTCGGATGATGACATCAAGTGCTGGGACGATGATGTTGCTTGAAAGCAATTCTTTCATACAAGAGTTTGGTATCTTTTCTGAATCATCTTTTGTTGACATGTCCTTTCGAGCTCCCAGTCAATAGAATGAAGTGACCAGATGGAAGTCTGAACCAACAACTCGGTCTGGGATACAGGAGCTGGCTCCCGGGTGAGGGAAACGTCACTGGTACACGGTGTGGCATCGATGGTTGCCACTACGTGCCCTTATCCCCGGCTTCCGTTCTCCTGCCTCCAAACAATCCTTGAAGAGTAGTTCCAAGTCTTCTAGTTCCTTTGATTTGTGCTGTGCGTATGGCTAACGCCGTATTGCTTCCCATGACAGCGGATGCTTGGACAAGTTTGTAAAACCAAGGCTCAAAGTTCGACCAAGATCGCGCCAATCAACCAGCAACGGGTCCGGATACAATTCCATAGACTCGGTTCTCGACGAATCGGATCCCTCGAACACACTCATGACGGGCGTGCAACTCCGTCCTTCGGTCTCTCCAGTCTCGGAAGACGAGATCTCACCCTCTGATGTCGAACTCGCCATAGTCAGTAGCTTTGGGTGATTTTCAAGCGAAGAGACCTAGGTTCTTGATCAAGCATCTCGAGGGGTACCTTGAAGCTCGATGGATTTGTTGCTAGGACGTTCCAGAAAGAGCAGAAGCGAAGAACACAACAAGCAAACGGCCATACGAGTAGCAAGAGTGCAAATTGCGCCAACGAAGACATGGACATTCGACGTCTGACAACACAGATCAACAACGAAGTAACAGACTCACAATCAGCTTTCTTGTCGTATACGCCATCCAAGCGTTCCATAGCATGCCTATGGATGGATCTCTCTCGCGTGATGTTATCGAGCGAATGGAAGGATTGATAGACCTGGTTTGACTGTCTTGGCGACGGCCTACGTTCCACTTACATAATATCTTGGCAGCAATGTTTGCTCGATTCCGCCCGCGATGGCGCATGGTCGTCACACGTACTTGCTCCCGCCTCGCAAACCTCCCCTACCCTAATTCAAGTTGCTCTCAGATAATCCCCAGCAAGCAATATGGTGCCCCATCTGCATCCTGTAGTTTGCGCTGCTCCACTCACCAAAGAAGTCAGTGATCACCTCTGTTTCTGCGCCTAGATGCTGAGTTGCTGCTTACCAAGGTCAGCAGATCATGGATCGCTTTATTGTAAACAGTGGTTTCGAGGAAGACTGGTGGGAATGCGTGTTTGTTGACAGCATCAGCCATTGTTACGATGATATCTCAGAGCCACCAGTCGAGTCCGAAAGCGACCCGAATTCGCCATTCATCGGAAGGACGCCTCGGGAATGCCACCAATTGCTGCTGGAACTTTGTGAAAAGACGGAGTCGGAGATCACGACGGACTTTTTCATCATCATGGACGAGAGATCGATGCGAGACGACACTGTACTGCTCGTGAGCGTGACAGGAGATAGAGACGAGGAAGCAGACGGGACAGAGTTACTCACGCTTCGTGCTACTTTTGAAGTCTCGGCCAGGGAATTGATGTTGTATGCAATTGGTCATTGGAGTATCGAGGAGGACGCGGAACGTGCTGCGGACGAAGCGGACAATGTCTATCGCGGTTGATGATGTGTGATCATACTACCTGACGTACACGCGATCATTACTGGAATCTGCTACCTGCGTTGTCAAACATTACTTTGCAAATCATACTCTTCGTGAGATGCCAGATCGTCAAGGCAGAGAGGTGTGGGCCGAGGCCTCGGACCATCAAGGTCGAGCTGTCGCGGTTGTCAAGGCAACGTCGATGTCGCAATTATCGGCCGACGCGCTTTTCCTCTCGAACAATTTTATGGGAAGGAGCGACTCCCTCACAAGTAAGAGATGTTCAAACACACCTATCAGAATCGCCGCGATTGATGCAACGACACTGACAAGACTGTCGACTTCTCCTCCAGTCTATTGCGACTTGCCCAACATTCGAACCGCCGTGTGGGCGCACATTCAAGCGCAGAGCCGACGGCTTTCATAAAGAGCAGGAGCCAAGAACACAACAAGAAACAAGTGGAAGAAACTCAAGACTGCAGATTGCGCCAACGAGAAGATGGAAACTCGGCAGGAGCCACTCGGTGGGCGCGTCAACCTGATACTGCAGCGGCGCTTCTCGCGTGACCGTGATGGGACCGTGTAATCCTGCCAACGATGGTATTACTGATGTTCTCTCAACACATGTATTGATGCTGCTCTTCAAGAAGTCCTCTAGATGGATCAATGACACGTATCGTACAGCCTGCGACAAATTAGTGCAAGGAGAAATCACCACTTACGAGGAAGGCGGTAGAAGGCCTGGTTGCGTGCTTTCCCCAAACACAACTTGGATCGAGAGACACCGAGCTTTGGATTCAAATGTCGCTCGACAGTACATCATTCATTCTTCAAGATGAATGGGCAGTACTCGACAACCGCTGCTTCCGCCTGCTGGAACCCCGCAACAAGAGACAAGGACGGGCCGGGTTCCGCCAGCCAAGACGGACTGAAGCCGCCTCCATCGCTCCTTCCACCGAGATCCGACCTGACGATCGGCTTGTAACGCTCAGATTATGATGACAATGATGTTTCTCCTCTCCACTACTGCTGAGCATTGCCGGGGGAGCCGCAAAGAATCATAAGCAGCTTGCCGCGCAGTACTCGCTGAAGCATCATTTCGGCATTACGACCTTCACAATGAGCGGCCAGAAAGTCAACATTGCCGAGTACCTGTTTACCAGACTCAATCAACTCGGAGTCAAGGACCTTCATGGAGTTCCGGGAGACTTCAACCTCGTCGCTCTTGACTACGTCGAGCCATGCGGTCTTAATTGGGTCGGCAACTGCAACGAACTGAATGCTGGTAAGATGGCTTGATTTGCGGTTCGAATACCCCACTGACAAGGATCCAGGGTACGCGGCGGATGCATACGGTCGACTTATGGGTATGGGAGCTCTGGTGACCACTTTTGGAGTCGGCGAATTGTCCTGTCTCAACGCCATCGCTGGATCCTTTGCCGAGTTCTGCCCTGTTGTGCACATTGTCGGAACGCCGAAGAGGGTGGCTCAGAAGAGTGGAATGCTTCTCCATCACACTGTATGTTGTCGACTCTGCCGTATGCGCGTACAGTCTTCTGATCTGCTGTCAGCTTGGAAATGGCGACTTCAACGTCTTTGCCGACATGTCGAAACCAATCTCCATCGCCCAGACGAACCTGATGGATCCAGCGACGGCTCCGGCTGAGATTGATCGCGTGCTTCAAGCCTGCTATGTCAACAGCCGACCAGTCTACATCCAGCTTCCAGCCGACATGGTCACAGAAGAGGTGGATGCAAAGCTTTTGGACACTCCCATTGTGGTTGAGCCTCCACCGAGCGATCACGAAACAGAGAACTTAGCAGCGGAGCTCATTCTGCGGAAGCTGTATGCTGCGAAGAGACCCACTCTTCTCCTCGATGCTGGTGCACAACGCCATCGGGTCGAGGATCTGACAGAGGAGTTTGCACGCAAGACTGGCCTGCCAACTTTCATAACTCCCATGGGCAAGGGCGTAGCCAACGAGGAGTCGCCCTTGTTCGCTGGCATCTACATCGGCAAGGGGTCGGAAGAGAATGTTCGAACGAGAATCGAGGAGAGTGATCTGGTCATCACCATCGGAAACGTCAAGTCCGATGTCAACAGTTTTGGTTTCTCCTATCGCATCAGTCGCCTTTCGTCTGTCGACCTCCACTTTGATCACGTTGTCATGGATTGTGCCAAGTTCGAGAGTGTTTACATGAAGTGGCTGTTGGAACGTCTAATCAAGGAAGTGGATCCGTCCAAGATGCAGATGGACAAAATCGAGACGCCTCTTCGCAAGAATTCCCAGCTCGCGAATGGCCAGGCAATGACTCAGGATGTCACCCACGACTGGCTGTGGTCGCGCATTTCATCCTGGTTGAGATCTGGAGACGTCGTCATCACAGAGACCGGCACGTCCTTTGTCGGTATCTGGGAGACAAGATTCCCCACAGGCGTGCAAGCCATCAACCAGACCCTGTGGTCATCGATAGGTTACGGCCTCGGCGCGGCTCAAGGTGCGGCTCTGGCGATGAAGACACAGGGCGGTGGTCGCAGAACGGTGTGTTTCGAAGGTGATGGTGAGTTTCTACATCTTGTTCTTCCTCTTTGCACTGTGCTGATGAGATGTAGGATCCTTTCAACTCACAGCTCAAGAGCTGTCGACTATTATTAGACAGGACTTGGATTGCACCATCTTCCTGATCGAGAACGACGGCTACGAGATCGAGCGATGGGTACATGGCATGAAGGCCAAGTACAACGACATCAGCAAATGGCGATACAGCAAGATTGCAGAAGTCTTCACACCCGAGGAAGAGGCTTCGCAACATCGTGTCAGGTCCTACAAAGTCAGCACTCGCTCCGAGCTTGAGGAGTTGTTGGCAGATGAAGACTTCTCGACAGGGAAGGGTTTGCATGTGAGTTTTTGGACGCCATGGCTTGCATCGGCATAACACTAACGATTTGGCAGTTCGTCGAGCTGCACATGCCAAGATATAACGCGCCTCAAACATTAATTGACTTTGCTCAAAGTCTGTCAAAGAAATCGGAGTAAGAAGTGGCTGGAGTCCGGATAACGCTATATCCGAAGGAGCATACCCCGTCGAGCTCAAATTATCGTTGGCCTCGCATGTTCGCACCGCACGCTTCTTTTTCATCTGCAGAGTTTATAGAAGTAGATCCTCCGCAACCCCACGTTGATCGTCGCCATTTCCTCGGCTCATGCACGTTCGCTTCAGACTCCTATACCTCGAATCTTGTACCCCATCAATCCTACGCATGTGAGAAAATACGAGAAACCGATACATCAACCACGCCATTCCGCTACTGCGTCAACACGATTGGTATAGGCCAAGTATATGGAAAATGTCTGTCAAGCTTTTGGCTTCCGCTAGCTCTTTACACGTGCCAACGCGAACGGTTGTTTTGTCATGCCGGCCGTGGAACCTGAGAACTTTATACACAAGATGATGCGCCTACCGAGGCTCGTCAGGCACAAAACGACTTTTTACACCTTCACCTCCGTGGACCCTCGAGAAGATCTGCATGTTTCCCACGCTCCCTACGGGCGTACACAGCGAATGGTGCTGGCTCTATCGCTAAATGGTGCCATGCGCACGATCAGATGCTGACTCCTGCAGCAATTGTCAAGACTCGGGGCTCTCGTGAGGATGTTATGGTTCAAGGGCGAGCGGATGAATTATGCCTCGCCGACAGTTTAGTATAAGACATGACAGTGGCGCACCCTTCCTGTCAACTGTCATCCAACTATCTCTCATCTTATCTCAGGCTTCCGACTCTCATCATGCTGTCTTCCGTTCGAGACATGCTTCCCACTCTCGCTCTCGGGGCTTTGCTCTTGCCATCCACCTTGGCTGCCATTCTTCCTCAGTACGATCCTTTCTACAATGCCCCTGCAGGATACCAGAACAAGGATCCTGGCACCATCCTTCGTACCCGCCGAGTCATCACATCCTACGTTGGGCTCATCCCCGACGGCGTACAAGCATGGCAACTGCTGTACCGCACCACTGCCATCAACGGCACTGCCATCTCTGCCGCCACCACCGTCTTCGAGCCTCAGAACCCCAAGCTGGACAGCTTTGTTAGCTTCCATACTGCTTACGACGGTTCTGCTGTGACTGGTGCCTGCGATCCCAGCTTCAACTACCAGTTGTTCGCTCCGCAGATTGACCTCATCTCTTCGGTTGAATTCTTCCTGCTTCAAGCTTACCTCATGGAGGGTTACATTGTGCAATCTCCTGACTACGAAGGCCCTGACGCTGCTTTTGGTGCCGGTCGTCTCGCTGGCATGGGAGTTCTTGACAGCATGCGCGCTGTTGCCAACTTCAAGTCTACTCTCGGTCTCACCACCTCTACTCCCAAGATTGTCGGATATGGTTATTCTGGTGGTGCTATTGCTACTGGTTGGGCAGCTTCTCTGCTTTCAAGCTACGCTCCCGAGCTCAATGTTCTTGGCTGGGCTCAAGGCGGTACCCCTGCCAACTTGACTGGTACAGCCGTCTTTATCGATGGCACTCTCTTCGCTGGTTTCCTTCCCCAGTCTCTTGTCGGTCTCTCTGCAGACTCCGCTTACGGTGCTCAACTCGACCCTGTCATCGATCGCATCATCACACCCAAAGGCCGCAACACTCTCAAGGTCGCCGAACAGATCTGCGGTGTCCAGAACCTCTTCACCTTTGCTTTTGGCCAGATTCAGAGTACTGATTTCCAAACCCTGGGCAACAAACTCTTCTTTGAACCGACCATCGCAAAGGTCCTCGAACAGACTGTTATGGGCGTCAACCCTAATGAAACACCCAAAGCTCCTGTATACATGTTCCACGCTACCAACGACGAGATCATCCCTTACGCCAATGCCTCAACACTCTACTCTGACTGGTGTGCTGACGGCGCTTCCGTCCATTTCACCACCGTGGCCAACGGCGGCCACGCAACCACCGAAGTCATTGGCTTTGTTGGTGCGTTCAACTTTGTCAAGGCTGCCTTTGCTGGCACAGTCGCTGGTGGCTGTTCGACCTCGACCGAGTTGGGTGATAGTCTTGACCCGTTGGCTTTGGGAGCGCAGTTGGAGCCTGTGATTGTGCAGCTGTTGAATGCGTTGGTTGTTGCTGGAAGGAAGGATATCAACATTAAGAACAATATCCAGACGCTTAATGAGACTATCGGAGCTTGAGGTGGTTACTCTGGTCAACCAAGCTTAGAGAACACAACATGAACATCTGTCTTTGTCGCTCGTTTTCTTCCACCATATCCACTTGTTTCCTACTAGTTTTGCAATCATAGCCTGTTCATTCTTAGAAAGATGTGAACCTTTTCGAGTATCCGCTGCATTGTCCAATATTTTGGAGATTGAACACAGGGTGGCCCTGTCGATGATGACTTCCCAGATGGTCCGTGCGACATTTCTTTGCGACATCGGCAACTCAAAGCTGTTCACATCTCCTTGTTGTCTACCATTCTCAACTGAACTGAACACTCCACACAAGACCTTCAGTAATTCGTCTCACGCGCTCGTACTGGACTCACACGCTGCATACCATCCAGCACACGCGCAGGCCTATCACAAAGCGCTGCACGAGACATTCGCTCCAGAGTTGTTAGCTATCGTCCACATCGTTTCCCGAGTTCAAGTACACATTGGCTTGTAAAGCAGATTCCCCAGAACAAGATCCACACACAATGAGCAGCAATTGTGATGAACCCCCCTGGAAGCCAATCGTGGATGCTGTCGGCAAGTACTACGCATTCCTAGCAAACGATCTAGGAGCCATACCTGCCGATTGCATCGTCGAGCCCCCCAATGGAGGCTGGCCTAGCATCACTCGAGATTCACTCGCTGGGTTAGAAAAGACAGAAGCAGTGATTGAGCTTCTTCGCCATCTGCCGTACATCGAACCCTCAAAGGATTACGATACCCAGATCGCTTTTGCCACCAGTGCGATAGATTACAGAGAGATTGCTGAATACAAGGTTGCCAAAGGTACAAGAACTCAGTTTATACCTGCCGGCAACGAGGAATTCCCGCCCCATGTGGTGGTTTTGACCGATGAGGGTGAAGATTATCATGGCAGCTTGTTACTTTTCGATACGGAGAAAGGTTGGTGCTCACCATCAAAATCGTCTCTCTAGAGTACAATTTATCTGACTCTGCTTTGTCCAGGCACAGCCATTGACTACCAACTACAAGCGCCTCGAAAAAAAGGCGTACCCGACCCGGAATCGACACCAGAAATCTGGCGGTATTCCGAGACGTTACCCGTAGCCGAGCTCTTTGCTTCATGGGAACGAAAGTTTCGCTCTCTAAAGTGGACGGCAGACCCCTTTAATTTAGAGGGTGGCATAATGCTTCGATATGATCGTGCGACAGATGTGCGTTTACGTCTTTTCAATATTGTGTTGGATAGTGCGACAGACTAACAAATGGGTGACCTTGTGTAGGAAATTCGTCAGATGTATCGCGATCATGGCTGGCCTGAGGATTATCGTCACGATGAGTGTCGTGATGCTTTGCGGGAATGGAATAGGACGGTTGATGACCGGGTGTTGCAGCCTGGGAATGACTTGCACGAAATCACTCGTCAGCCTCCAGGCCTGCAAGAAACACAAGATGGATCCGATGCCGAGCAGGACGGCGAAGAGGAAGACGAGAGCTGCATCGAATCAGAGTCGCGAATTTCATTGGAAGTCTGCAACCCCATGGGTGTTACAGACTTCACATCTTCGAACTTTACCAAACATGATTTGTTTATCGCAGTACACGTCTTGTATGATACACATATTGTACTGTTCAAGCTATGGCAAGGCTAAGAACAAACCAAGCCTGCTAATCATTAGATAATTCAGGTGACAGATCGAAAAGCTCTTCGCGAGGAACAGCTCGTGTTTCGCCTAGAGGGACTATCCTCTTTGACAAGAAAAGTTCAACATCTCCATGTGTCGAGACATCTCCATCTCTCCGAGCTTATTAGTTAATGGCATCTGCAGCTTGTCTTGGTAGGTGCGGGGGCTTCGTAAAGGCTCATTAGTTGTAGTCCCGTCAAGGAAAAGTTGTCAACGAGAGAATGATGTGAGACAGACTCTGGACGATGTAGCATCTGCCTACAGAACCCCACTGCCTTTACTCTTTGTCCGCCAATCCCTCGTACGCTGTCTCGTCTTGATCAATATTGGAGATCTTCTTGTGGCAGTGTTGGGCGGTGTTTAGCAGGAAATGAGATCACTCGATCTTCGATCCAATACCTCTACGCTGCTCAACACGAGTTTGTACTTTTCTTTTTCGGGAGAGAGAGTTTAGCTGCTTGAATCCTGGGCCTCGCGACGGCAGAATGGATCATATAGCCAGTTTTGTGCTTGATTCATCGCAGCTAACAAGGGGATGATTACTTTGGACAAGCACTCACTATCAGGTTCCAGACGAACGATCAATGTGAAAGATCAACTCGTGAAGGTGCATATCGTAATATGTATAACGGCCGTGACTCTCTCATTTGTTCATAGCCCTGACAGTCTGGAGGACGTGTGGCTTAAAGACTCCAGCGTGCTACCATATCATAGCTTGAGCTCAACCCTCGCACCTACTTTCTTGGCTTGTTCCACCACTTGCCATGCCCCTTCTTGCCAAACTTGTTCATCTTGACAACAAACACACCCCTCTCAATCGTATTGATCATGATGTATCCAGAAGGGAATCCCGCATAATGACTCCACGTACCCACGAAATCAACCAAGCCATCCGTCGCATCATCTTCAGGGTAAATGTCAAAGTACGCGACTTCGTCCACATTACCACCGGTGGGATCGGAAGGAATGCCACTGACATCGTACACGCGAAGACCGGCTGCGTAGTTGGATTGGTAGACAAGGCCATCGTGGACGTATTGGTTGTGGTCGATGGCCTTTTGCTTGGATTTGTAGAAGCCGGTGTTGACTGGCTTTTCCAGGTTGCGGATGTCGAAGATGTAGGTCACGGGGTATTGGTCAGCGGCCGGACCAGTGCGGTCTTCCTCGTCGAGTTCGTCGTCGAGGACGAGGTATTCCTGCCAGTTGCGGTCGAGAACGGCACCTTGGTGGGTGTACGATGCACCTACGTAGGGGGTGCGGGAGATGATACGGGAGGCATTGACGCCGGTCTTGTCGGTCACGTCGTAGATGGTGAGTGTGTCTTCATTGTAGCCGTAGCAGATGTCGCGGCCGTAATAGCGTTTGTCCGGGCCGCGATAGACGAGGCATTCGGCGTCATGAACGTAGCCGTCTTGACCTGCACAGCCAGGGGATACGGGCTTGGTGATGTCGCTGACATCGATAAAGATGAGACCAGCACGACAAGTGCTGTTGCGAGGTTGGGCACCGACGGAAACAGCATAGCCGAGTTCTTCGTTAATAACAACGTTGTGAGTGCGACCAACAGGCAGGTCGGTGAACAGACCAGTGACGTCTGCAGTGATGCTGAAGTTTTTTGGGTTTCTTGGGTTGATGTCGAGCAGTTTGTTCATGTCGAAGAACTGGATACCGTGGTCGCGAGCCTCGGATCCGATCACCATGTAGTGCTTGTACGAGCGAATCTCTCTCCATTGCGAGAAGACGGACTGCTGGGGGAGACGACCGAGGTAGACAAGCTTGCCATTCCTGTTGATCTCGGCAAAGGCAGTACCGTCTGCCTGTCCGATGGCGACGAATTCACGACCGTTGGGAGAGACCCAGCCCCAGGATGAAGAGCCTTCTCCAGCGAAAGATCCAAGGTCGGCGTGACTCTTGAAGTCGTAGTAGTCGATCTAATCATGTCAGTGACGTTGGATGTACGATATCGGACGGAGATACTCACGTTCTTGCATCTGAAAGTCTCTGCGGGATTGCCAGGCTCGACAACAGCGAGACCCTTGCTGTTGCACTTGATGATATCCTTGTCCTTATGGTGCTTCAAGAAAGACTTCCACTTCTTGCTGTTGTATTCACCCCAGCCTCTGTGCTTCTCCCAGGATGCCTTGACGAATGTCAGCGCAAATCAAAGCCAGAAGATGTTATGCTCGTACATGTTTTCTGTCCATGATCATTTGATGAACTCTGCCGCTATCATAGTCGTCTTCGGTATAGGCCGAGGCCCATGCTGGGAGGAGAAGAAGAGCGAGCTGCGACAACTTCATGTTTGTCGAGGATGGTGACGAGGATAGAGATGAAACGAGGTGATGGAGCTGATGAGACAATCTACACTGACCTTTCGCATATTTATATTATCACCTAGCTCCTGCTCTCGTCCGTAAGGGGACCGAGACTTGAGCAATTCTATGCGCACTTCCCTGCCGCATCGGAAAGTCGCAAACAAGGTATCCATGGACGACAGTCCTATCAGAGATGTCACCTTCCTTTCACAGGCATTGAGCGACAATGCTCAAGACTCTCGAGCGGTGCCAATGCGGACTGCTGCAGCAACATGCAGAATTTCGATAGGGGAACAGGCTCGTGATGAGGAGAAGTTACAATCTTGCAGCAGACAGCATCTTGCCGCGGCTCTTACAAGATCAACCAGTGGTATGGCGAGAAGGTTGTTGACAGGGGGTAATTAGCAGATGCAGTATAGCCAGTAATCCAGGATGTCTCATTGAGCAATGGGATGTTTGCTATCTGTTGCACGGTGCATACCAAGAGCACAGCCGCGACGTTTGAGGAGAGAGAATTCTTGGTATGCGATACGAGGGGTTGGCAGACGTTGGACAACTTGGCGGGTCCTTCCCCCGCACCGTATCTCAGCGGGAGATCGCTGTCCCGGACTGCCGGCACGTGTACGGCTTGTTACCTCCTGCCTGATTCGGAAGGAGACAAGGCGCTGGGCATGCGGAAGTTGAGTCTGCACATACAGTATCTTGGCTCCAACTTCCGCTGGCGGTGGTGGCGGAGTATGCATCCAGATCTGAGGTACGGAACTCATTCCGCCAGTATTCCTGGCCCTGCAAGGATGGCATGCAAGATACATTCCGCGACAGGTACGAGCGATAAGCGAGTGCAACAGCAGCGATCGTTCAGGCACATGGAACGAGGATCGAAGATGGTCGTGTTTCATTCATTAGAGCATTTTAGCAGCTCCTGTTCAACACCAACCCCTTCGAAGGATTCAACTAGTATACGCCACTTCCGAGGCCTTAGAGCCATGGTACAGTTGCTGCTAGTGCCGGTCGCTAGTTCTAGCGTATGCTACCCCTCCTCGTCGTCCTCGACTCCTCGCTGCTACTGCTGCTAACCCGGCCTCTTTAAGAGCCTCGAGAGCTCGGTGAGCCCTAGAGCCCTTGCGAACTCTAAGAGTTCTAAGGCCCTTGCAAATTCTAAGTGCCTTGTTACTGCTGGCTTTGAAAGTGGCTCTATAGGCTCTGCTGGCTCTAAGGAGTGCGAAGTTGGTTCGGAGAAGTAAGGCCGAGGGCTTCTATCGACGGTAGCGACTGGCTGCTATTGGACTAGAGACTGCTCCACTAGCTCGGCGGTAAGTATTGACTGCTTTGGCTCTGGCTATCCATACTGACGACGTGTATATAGAGGCCTTAGAGCTTAGAACTTAGCTCTGCAGAAGCACGAAGCTTAGCTAGGCTCTAAGCTAGTCGAACTATGCTACCGAACTAGCTAACTTGAGCTCCTATACGGCCTCAACACCATGCTGTTGCCCTCGAACACCTTAACGCTCGCCACATGATCGACTAGCCAATTAGAGCTCGAGAAACGCTCCTGTTTAGCTGTTCAACAGGAGCTGCTAAAATGCTCTATTAGAAGGAGGAATTATGATAGAGAAAATCAATGAACAGGATGCAGATTACGGAAGCCTTGCATTTCCGACCCTTACTCGTTGCTTCGCGGAACCAAGCGACAAAGACGTCGTAAATTTGTGCCGCCTAGAACAGATGGCTCAAAAACTTGCGCCACTTGGGGTGTGAATCATACACGGCTCTTGTCTTGTTGAAATGGTCCCAGTCGATCTCGCGACGACCGGAGTCGACATCGATATCAGCAAGCTTGTGCCAGCCCTCGCGTTTCCACAGCCATCCGACGATGTAAAAGACGATGACGACAAAGATTGCAAGGTATGAGGCAAAGAAGGCCTCGACGTCCATCGGTCTAATGGCAACGTAGAACTGTGTCTGTTAGTATTCTGGTACGGGTTCGATTGATGGGTGGAAACATACCTGAGCAATGAGGACAAGGATGATCAAGATCAAACCGATCCAGGATCCGACTACACCAAACACTGCCTTGAACGGGAGCTCGTCTGTACTGTGGCCTTGGTACTTCCAGGCGGCACGGAAACGAATGTGCGCAAGACAAATGGAACCCCAGGTGAAGAGTGCGGCCAGACCGGACAGCGACTGCAGCCAGTTGAAAACAATGACACCAGTACTAGCAAGAGTGATGTAGGCAAGAGGAGCCCAAGCAAGTACGAAGATGGTAGACCACAGAGGACGACCAGCTCTGTCAACGTAGGTGAAAATCTTGGGAGCGTAGCCCTGCTCAGCCAGAGCAGTCAATGTACGAGAACCTCCATAGACACCAGAAAGACCGATTGAAATGACCGAGACCAAGATGACGGCGTTGACAAAGTCACCGAATCCAGGGATACCAGCATCGACTGCGGTGATGACGAAGGGCGAAGTCGAGACATCGAGGTAGCCACCGGATCCGAGAAGGCGGGGATCATCGTAAGGGACAAGTAGACCGACGAAGAACAGACCGAGAATGTAGAAGAGAGTGATGCGCCAGAAAACTTGCTTGACAGCAGAGGGAAGAGACTTTTGAGGAGTGGCGGATTCGGCAGCGGCGAGGCCGACGAGCTCGGTTCCGGAAAAAGAGAAAGCAGCAGTGACGAACACGGAGCACAGACCGGGGAAGCCATCAGCAAAAGCGCCTGGGTCGTACCAGTATTTCGCGCCGTGATACTCGCTGAATTTGCCGCTTGAAGGGCCTCCACCGCAGACGAAGATAACACCCATGACCAAGAAGATGGAGACAGTCGAAAGCTTGAGCAGAGCTGCCCAGAACTCTTCCTCAGCATAGCCAAGTACACCAAAGACGTTGATGAGGACGATGAGAAGGAAGAAGACCGTGATCCAGATGCCGACGTTGACATCTGCACCCCAATAGTTGACCGTGAGACCTGCGACGACAAGTTCGAGTGGAAGAACGATGGCCCATTGGAAGACGTAGTTCCAGCCCATGGCGAAGCCCCAAGCAGGATCGATGAAACGAACAGAGTAAGTGTAGAAGCCGCCCGAGATAGGGTACATGATAGCCATTTCACCGAGAGCATAGACGACGTTGAAGATCATCTGGAGGACGTGTCAGTTCACTCCTGGAAGGCACACACAACAAGGAACACTCACGATACCCATGATACTGAAACCAATCAGGAGCGAGGCAGGACCTCCGGATCTCAATGCACCACCAGAACCGACGAAGAGACCAGCACCGATCGATCCACCAATCGCGATCATGCTCAAGTGACGCCCTTTGAGAGTCTTGTTGAGCTGATTGTGCTTGTCATCGAGGGTGCGGCGCTTGAAAGAGTCGGGTGTCAGACCGAGTCTGGTCATGAGAGGGGCCTTTTCGACGGGATAGTCGGCGACGTAGGCACCATCGTTGCTCAACTGGGGCGAGACATTGCCGCCAGTGATGTCTTCGTGAGCTGTCTTTTCCATCATATCGATGAATGACGCTCGGCACAGTCACCGAGATGAAGAAAAATGAGATTGAGAGGAAACAAGGAATCAAGACAAAATGCTCTCGCCCTACCTGTGACACGAGACCAAAGGCATACTTGTACCAAAGCTCAATAGCTTCCCTTATCAGCTGTACAAGAACACTCCAAGGAGTCCAAGCCAGTAACCTGGTTGACAAGGCTTGGCCGCCAAGGTCCAAGGGATGTTATCGTTCGCGGAGTGTCACTAAGTTTACGAGTTTAGCGAGTCGCTTGCTTTTGAATTCCTTGGACAACGGTGGGAGTGCGTGGTGGCTGCTATCATTCGTGTAAAATTGCAAAGCAAGCGTGGCGAGTGTGTTGGTTCTCGTGTCTCGCCCAGCACCGGCGGGCGTCAATCGGACCAGACATCCAGAGCTCATGACTTTGTGTCGAGTCTGCACATTGTCGCCTGCCTATCTCGGGGTGCGCGAAGGAACACAGGAGCTGTTGGCATTACGTCGCACTGGCAGACTTGCGAGAATGTACATGTACAGAGGCTGTCCTAAGTGTTGAAGATTCTCAGTGCAGCAAGTTGCGACAAAAGCACAAGAGGAACAAGATCGAGTGCGTCGCGTCGTCGAGTTTGCCGGTTGTGGCTTCCCCCGCCGCAATTTCCACTTTCCACTCCGCCCGTTCCTGCCATCCTGACGTCTTGGCTACTCCATCTTCTTGTTCTCGTCCTCTTTCGATTTCCAAGAATCCACTTTGTTCGAGGCTCCTGTCAAGTACAGACCCTAGTCTAGAGCCTCGTTCCATTGATATACGAATGACAGGCCCACGCTCAATCGTCTTCGGCTCGTTGACCCTCGAGATTCAATTGTGTCGCCAAGTTTTGCGTGTCGCGCGATCTTTGTTGTTATCGGGTTCTACATCATTGGATGGTCTCAGAAGCGGGAGGGTTGGCACAAGCTTGTTGATGTTGATGTCGCGAGATCGACTGGGATCAGTTTGACAAGATCAGAGCTGTGTACAAGTCAGACGAGATGGCGCAAGTCCTGAAACCAACTGTTCTACTTGCTACGAATAAACAATATCATGTGCAGAATACGGACAGCTTTATTATCGACCGTCACTTTGGCCATCGCTTGGATCTGACCCTCCTGCTTCCTATGTAGATCGGACCATGTGAACGTATCCAACTCGCACACGTCTTGAATTCATGCTGCTTCCAGCCACACACGCTCCCAACTATCTCATGATACCCAGAGCTTCTCTTGCGACTTTCTTGGTGCCTTCATCCAAGTCAGCATGACCTTGAAGATCTTGCAAGCGCTCTTTCCAGAAGTTCCACCTTCCAGGGCTCGTGCCTCCAGGCCCTTTCCAGAGGTCACGCTGGTTCTTGACAGCCGGATGCATCTCTTTCTTTGCAATCTTCTCATTGAAGTCAAGATTGGAGTACAAGAGGTAGTGCATGCGTGGGGTTTGTGACATGGTGTGAAGTAGATCGTGCGCGTTTAGCAGCCAATCTCTTACGGCCTGAATTTCTATCTTGAGTACAGCCCTACTGTCTTCAAGAGTATCGCAAAGTCGAGAGAGGCCTTCATATTAAACTCTTTCTCCCAAAATGTCGGTTTGTGCAAAGAGCGCTTCGCTACGAGCTAGATTGGCGATCTAATCGACTTTATCTGCCGACTTAAAGAGGTTTAGATGGTCTCGCCACTGATTTTGATAATACTACTAATTAGTATCGTACCACTAATTGGCGAATGAAGGGAGTTCGTACTAGAGGGAGCTAGAGGGATCTTCGAGTGGGCCTAGTTATATAAAATCGCCGTAATAAGACGTCGCGACGCCTAATTACGGGGTTCTAGTTAGCTATATGTTCCTATATACGGACCGACGCTAGATTGTTTATAAAATGTCTTTTTACGACTATAGTACGCGTAATTATAGCACGTAATATATATATTATAATACTATATATCTAATACTAAAACATTAGGGTACTATATATAAACTTATCTATTATATAAGCGAATTAAGCTATAATCTTATAAGTAATATAATCTTAGGCCTAGGAAGTAATAGTAATAAGTATAGTAATATAACGTATATAGAATAGCGTAAGAATAAGTTACTATTTATTATAATCCTACTAATAATAAGGTCGCGTAGCCTACTTTATAGTTCTCTATACCTTAGCGGAATAGAGCACTCTATATAAATACGCTATCTACTCTACTCTACTCTACTACTCTACTTAATAGAGTATAATAGAGTATATAGAGTAATATATATATACTTATTATCTATTAGGTATGTAGGTAGGTAGGTCTTTACTAGGAAGTCCTACGTTTAACTTAATTAGTTATTCTAATAGTCCCTTTAGTATACACTACTATATATACTACCTACTTTACTTCGCTTAATACTCCGCTTTACGAGTCTAACCCTATAACCTATTATCTTATCCTAGATAGTTAGCTATAACATCTAGAAGCTAATATAGACTTTTAAGAGGAGACTCTATTCGACATAGTAATAGAAGATAGCTTATTAATAGTAGTATTAGTAGATATAACCTTAAGACTAGATTTTACTATAATACTAGAGCCTAAGGAAGCGTATTCTTAAGTAATAGTTATAAACATTATCGATAAATGCTCGTTTCCTTACCCTAGAGCTATATTAGTATAGGTTAGAATATTTATAAATGTCGTAGTATAGGGTTTTATAGAGATTATTATTACGTAATATATTAATAACTCTATATATTACGAGACTAAAGATTTAAGTGCCTATATGCTTATAGTAAGTCCTAAAAGAACTATAGAACTTCTTATCTTAATAGATACTACTAAAGGAAGTATAAAGAGAATCCTATAAATTAGAATAGATTTATTAAAGCTAGGTTCGAGTAGTTAATTATTATATAGTAGAAACCGAGATAGCGATATTCTAATATCTTAGTTAATTATAACTAAGAGGTTTAAGTAATAGAGAGTCGCTCCTATAGCGAAATACTAAAGGTATATATTTTAGAGCTCTTAACGCCTTTATATACCTTTATTAAGGAACATTTACTTAAGATAAGATAGTATTTAGAACTAAAATGATTTAAATTATAACTACTAGTAGTAGTACCCCCTAAAACTACTATTAGGGAATATATTATAAACTATATAAAGAATATATATTTTACTAGTAAAGATAAGTTTTATAAACACTATAGCCCTAGGAAGGAGAGGTTTAGATGGCTTAAGCGTCGCGAAGCCTAGGGACTTAGGCGTTTTTAGAATTCGGAGTAAACATATAAAACCGTAAATATCGTAACAACATACGAATAAACCCCCAAATATTTTTAGCTAATATTATAGAGTGCATCGATGCGATCATTTTTTATTAAATGAAAATTGTTTATATCTATCGTCGTTGTCAAGTTATTCGTAGTTAAAGGGTCGTATAGCGTCGACTACTAGCTTTATAGGCGGGACTATTAGGGTCCTTCCCTATATAAAAATGGCCATATATAGTAGGTAAGCGAACATATAACGTAGTTTCCGGACTATATAAGCGAATGTGCAACGGAGTTTCTAGACCATTATATAATAACTTATTAACTATACATTTTAAGAAGACCGATATATAAGATAATATATATAGGATAAGTAGGAGAGCATCTTATATATATAAAATATCGCTATAGAGTAACTCTATATAGAGTTATCCTTAGTATAAAGTAGTAGGAAGCAGCTATATAGTTTTAGGACCATTTGTAGCCTAACTAGCTATATTAGTTAACTAAGACGCGAATATATAATGTAGTTTCCGGCCTATTAAGTAAAAGTGCAATGCAATTTCTAGACCATTATATAATAACTTACTAACTATACATTTTTAAAAGATAGATATATAGAGAGATATATATAGATTAATAAGAAGTATATACATTATATATAGATATATCCTATAGAAACAGTTATAGGAAGTAGTAACGTAGTTTTTAGACTATAAAGTAGCTACGTAGTTTCTAGACTGCTAAGTAGCTACGTAGTTTTTAGACTATAAAGTAGCTACGTAGTTTTTAGACTATAGAGCATTAGAATAGTTATCGGCTTAGAGAAAGTATACCTAATTAATGCTTTTATATAAATTAATTCACTCCTAAAAACTAGACTACTTTAATAGACTTAGATAAGAGCAGAATAGTAGCTATATAGACTAGGAAGAATAACTAGCCTATTTATAATTATTAACTAACAACTCCTACCATTTTCTTACTAATTTGTTATAGCTAACTATTCTTAAGGAGAATTACTAGTTATAGGGTTAGACTTGTAAAGAGGAGTATTAAATAAGTAGAAGAAGGTAGTATATAGTAGTGTATACTAAAGGGACTATTAGAATAACTAATTAAGTTAAACGTAGGACTTCCTAGTAAAGGCCTACCTACCTATATACTTAATAGATAATAAGTATATGCATATTACTCTATATGCTCTATTATGCTCTACTAAGTAGAGTAGTAGAGTAGAGTAGAGTAGATAGCGTGTCTATATAGAGTGCTCTATTCCGCTAAGGTATAAAGAATAATAGAGTAGGCTACGCGACCCTATTATTAGTAGGATCGTAACATAATTTCTTATAACTTAAAGCTATAAAATTGTCGGATAGTTATGCTATAATGCTAGGTATAATATACACCTTAGTAATAATAGGGATTTAGTCGTAAGTAGAGTATAACCACTATAAAAATTTAGGCTAGGGTGTTATATTTAACAACCTTTCTACTAAGACTATAGTAGAAATTAGAGAGTTTATAATTAATAGAAGTTTTCCTAACCCTTTCTATTAATAAGAAACGCGTAAGTCTAATATACCCTATACTAAGACTTAAGCATAGTCTATAGAAAGTACGTAAGTTTAGAAGATAGAAAGGAAGCAACGTAACGTTAGCGGAACTAGCGGCGTAATAGAGATAATATTAAGCAACTACGCGGTCGGCCCTAGTAGTATACGATAGTAGAGGAAGCTAAGGCTATAAAGCTCGAGAACTAGCGATTCTAGCGATAAGTTAGGAAGGAAGAGGAACTTAGAGAGTAATAAGGATACTCTAGTCCGGCGAGCGAAATAGTAGTACTAAAGAGACGGGTACGTAAGTATATAACCGAGATAGAGGTAAGATCTATAAGAAACGTAAGAAGACGTAAGATATATTAAGTAAGTAAAGTTAACCTAATAGAAGCTTAGTTAATTAACTAAGGATTATCTTAAAGTAGTCCTAAGAATAAGAAGGATGCATCTTTAGCATATATTAAAGATAGTGTCGAGATTAGGGGATAAACGTAGAGAGACCCTTCTAATAAAGTAGATAGAGAATAAGGTTCTTACGCATCTAGGTAAAGGGAAACCTAATATAGATATACCTTAGTCGTAATACTACTATTTGCTATTTAAACATAGTAGAGGTCCATTATAGTAAAAGCATCGACCTAGACGTAATAATGCAAAACCTTTATAAAAACATAGGACTAGCTTAAGGTTTAGCTATTTAAATCCTCGTCGATTACGTAATGCAAATCGCGCGATATCGTAGTCTCGATATTACTCTCTTACTTCTCCGTATAGACACTAATAGGGACGCGCACCTATAATTCGCTTAAACACCTTATAAGAGTATTATTATTAGATTTAGCCTATATTAATATATAATAAACTTACGTACTTATACCTATACTATAGAAGTATATAGATAAGGCGGAGAGGAGTCGAGTACGAGCTCTATAGGAAAAATAGCGGCGTAATATAAAAGCGCTAGAGATACGAGCACTACCTAGTAGGCCGGCAAAATATAGTAATGCTACTAAAGCTTAGGAAGCTAGAAACGAAAGGCGACGACTCCGATAGAAAAGCGCTATAGTAGTATAGGAGAACATAATCGTAGAGTCTAAAGACATCTATATAGATGGCTCTTAAGCTTAGTAGTCTTCTATAGCGACCTTAGATACTCCTATATATCTTATTACCTAGCTTAAAGAGCTAGCGATCGCTACCGATAAGTAAGATAATACGAGTTAGGAGGCTAAAGAGCTACTATAGCCTATTAGTAAGAGTAGCGAAGAGATCGCTTTAGCTCTTCTACTATAGGATAATAACGACTATATTAAAGTTAGGTAACAACTACTAAGCGGATAGATTAACGCCTCTATAGCTAGTGTTACTATTATATCTAATATAATAGAGCCCGAGCTATAATACTACGTAGGAGCCTATATCGAGACCGAAGCCGAGGTCGAACCTAAGCATAATTTAATAGCTTACTTAGAACCGACTATACTTACCTTACTATAAACTAAACCCGAGCCGTAGAGCATCGCTGTCGAAGAAACTATATAATATATATAAGGTTACCTACCTAAAGAAGTAGCATAAGTTCTAATATAGATAGAAGATGCCGTTAATAAATAGCCCCTAAATAAAGATGCTAACGTATTTATAGAGGTCGATAATAATAACAACGATAACGACGACGACGTATACATCGACTTTAGATATAATAAAGTTATATATAAGAGCGCCGTAGAGGAAGATGTAAATAATATATACCTTTAAGAGTAAGCTATCTAAGAAGTAAGATAGGTAGCGGTAGACTACTTTTATACGCTTATAAGTTATCGATGTTATAATTATAATAACAGTTTAATAGGAGAGAAGGCATACATCCGGCCGAAAAGTCTATAGGACGTTACGTAAGACACTAAGAGTCTACTATAACTTAGTCCCTATCTATTAAATAGTAGCTCTACGGTATGCTATTAACCTCTTAAGAATTAAAAACTTCTATATATCGATTAGTACGCCGACGTATAGTAGGAACGCCTCTATAGCGTAGACGACGATTTTATAGAAGCTTAGGGCTAGCTAAGTTTTAAGCTATTATAAGATAAAGCGTTAAGAAGGCTCGGTAGTAAGGTAACTTTAAAAAGACGATAGGACGTTAACTCGATCTTATTTAGAACTATAACACTAGGTGTCTTTAACGAGGGAGTCGAGCTCTACTTCTACCCTCTATACGATCGATCTATAAAGTAGAATCTATACGTAACCTTTAACGGTTATAAGATCTATAATAGTAAAAACTACCTAATTGCTTATAGAGGATCGTCTATAATCTAGTAGGACTATTACCTTATTATACTAAACCTACTAAAGACCTCCCGCCTCGATATACGCTAGTTTATATACGAGCTAATAGAGTTCTAGACCGATAAGATCCTCCTACCTACTATCCGTAAGGTATATAATAGCGATAAGACAAACTACCTTCCTTAAAGCTTTATAAAAGCCTATAATAAAGCCTACGCTCGCGGCGAAACTACTATTATAAACTACTACTAAAGAGCCGGACTAACCGAAGATAGCACCGAAACGGTCGGTTTAGGACTTTTAAGAGTAAGGAAACACGTATCTATTAGGTGTTACCTATAATAAGGGTTAGGGTTAGGGTTAGGGTTAGGGTTAGGGTTAGGGTTAGGGTTAGGGTTAGGGTTAGGGTTAGGGTTAGGGTTAGGGTTAGGGTTAGGGTTAGGGTTAGGGTTAGGGTTAGGGTTAGGGTTA